>JAUMHM010000083.1:42798083-42818672 GCA_032362435.1 Melikaiella ostensackeni
TTCGTGGGATTTAAAAGGATTTTTATTTGGAAAAATTAATACTTAGACAATATTTCAAAAGATTTCAAAAATTGTTAAACAAGAATTTCAAAAATTAGGGAGTCCCGGTGGCTCAGGCGATAGCGCGTCAGGCTTCCGAGTAGGAGGGCTGGGGTTCGGTCCCTAAGCCGGTACCAATGGAAATTTTTCTATGTACTTCTACCGGGGCTTCGGTGGTTCGGATCCCACCTTAAACTGTAGGTCCCTTCAAGAAAGGCTGGTGACATCCTCAGGTAAAGGGCTCCGTGAGGGGAACATGCTTGGGGTCACTAATCGATTTTGAGAGACCCGGAAAAGAGTTGGTATTAAACTACATGTTTCCATGACTTTTTCAGAATTATTAGACACAGTTCCTCTTATTTTCGCATAATTTATTTTTTCATTTTTATTTGTAAACAGCATTATGTTTTTAATTATTTTTTGAATTTCTCTAATGCATGGCAGTGCAATTCCCAGTCTACCTGATCGGACCGCCATCTGTTGGATTAGTTCCACTGCATACACGGCCGATGCATGGGGCTGGTCAGGCCTCTTCCCACAGTGCATCTTCTTCTATCCACCTATTGACATGGCGCGTTCTCCTTTTCCCTTCTACTTTTCCACTTCTACTACTCAGCTTTATAGACTAAAGTTTGCGCGATGTTACCAGCTACTGAGCAGCTGAGCTACCGCGCCGGCACACGCCGGCGGCTATGTCGTTGGACGCCCAGTACAAGAAAGTTTAATATATGCCTCGGTAATTAAAAAAAAATAAGACAAATAGCCCCGAAAGACCCATACTTGTTTATATATCTGAAATCAAAAAGATTTGAACTATCTTATTATACGTTTTTTGGAAAAATCGTACTGAAATCCTAGTCGTGAAAATTCATTACATAGAGCGCAGCTACTGCTCTCCCAATATAAGACCACATGCAAAAATCAGTAACTTTAAAGCTAAATATATTAAACACTAGCACCGGTACATTAATTTAAATTTTGCACAATCACGTAAGAACTATTCATTGATACAATATTTTTAATTGGAAAAAATCGTATTGGGATTGCATAATCATCGTAACTCCTTAATACTTGTTCCCAAGAGGCAAGACAATTTTAGTAAGAAACACTGACATAGAATACCTTATAAAATATCAGATGTTATAGAAATTGCCGAATAAGATTGAATATTATAATTATAATCGTCCAATGAATAGCCGAATAGTTTTCCTGTATAGAATTCAGAATAAAAATCAAATGATAGTTGAATTTTTCTCTTTATGAATTAATATAGGTCATTCAAGCATTTACATTTAGACTCTTGATAAATAGTGAATATTTCTATGAGCATAAATGACTGAATCAATAATTTATGATGTAATAAATTCCCAAAAAATAGATTTCTTTACATCTCTCGATGAACATATATAGTATATGTATTCTTTGATCAATATTTTTTCTCTATTAACTCCAATATTTAATTGAAATAAATGCGGCCAAGCCCCAGATCGTTTAGAATTTCATGCAGAATTAATTTCAAATATGCGATCAATATACGTAAATACCGAAACCTATGTAAAATTCTACTTGCAAACAATTGCTCTTTCTATATCTATTTAATTGTTCCATGCCAATTCAATAAAATTAATAATCACACCGCTTATTATTCATACTCTCTCACATGCATGGCTTGACAGTCGTGAAAGGCACCTCTTCTTCTTCCTTTGGTGCGTGGGCCCCACGCCGCTTTACGACCTCGGCTTATGCCGTAAAAACCCAAAGGAAACCCACAAAAACCTGAGGGCAGGTTGCAGCCACTTCCCTGAACTCATGAAACAATTACTTTTCTATTTTTCATCATCCACGCATGCGCAATTTCGCTAATAGTTCACGTTAGTGAAGCCCTCCATTAGGGTAGTTTCTCACGTTTTTAGATTCCTTAAAAAATCCAACCTCCAGATATAACAAACTTCCCCATAATCCAAGCTTCAAAGTTCCCGCCTATGTGAGCCCGCGCGTCACGATTCTGGAGTGGGAGGGGGTCCCCGCGCATAACCAAGCGCGGATACCCCTTCCCCTTCCAACTTCGTCGTCCGCATTCGCATATCGACATCGCGTCGAAAGGCGACGACCTGCCCTACTGGGCAGTTCGCTTAATTTGTTTCAGATAAAAACCTACAGTTTCACCACCATCCATGGAATCACATTTTACCTGATCATGGCTGAATATACACGACTGCAGAGTCAGTATGAAGCCAACGCATGCGCACCGAAGTGCGCACTAGAATCATCATCATTATCATCATCCTTTTTGTCCTATAGAGGAGTGTAATGTGACATTTCGTATTTGCGCTCAATTGTGCTGTTTTCTAGTTTTTCAGATGTTTGTGCGCCTGCTATTGAGTTGTTCGCATCACAACTTGCAGTTATTACTTTCTTGTCTGTATTTTCCAATATTGTGAGTATTTACCCCTATGAATATCATTTAATTTTAGCTTTTTAATGTTCAGTTGTGAAATGGAGTTTTCATAAATAGAATTTTTCGTGCACTGATTTCTAAGAAATAAAAAGTTCGACTTAATTGACTTCCTTACATGAATGTGAACAATGCTTTTTATGAAGTTAACAATTCCAATTTGATTATTTAACAATACATCCAAGTACCGAACCTAGAGACACAAACAATCTTTACAGTTTACTTCGTAAACAACGGATTTAAAAAAATTATATTTTAGGTTACTATTAGGAATCTTTTTAAATTGAAATGTTTTAAATAATCATGCTGATTGATTTTTGTATAAATTTTCCTCTTAACTTCGAAGATGAGTGTTTTTTTATCATAAAAATAAGTAACAGGGCTTTTGTAATTGTAAACATTACAAAATTGGCAATGACTAGCGTTACGGAATTTTCCGTAAAACTAACCCGGTCAATTATAGCGCTAAGACTAGAATTACGGAAAATTCCGTAACCTTAGCCCTGAATGAGCAGTAAAGGGGTTGGTCTTACGGAAAATTCCGTAACGGTAGACAGTTCGTTCAAAATTAGGTATCTTGGACTGTTGAAATTTCTACTGGAGGTTGGAACAATATTCCAAATTAATTTTGAGAAAAAATATATCCACAGTAGACATGGAAACGTAACCTTTAAGTGGCTGCAAATCTAAAGATTACATTTGATTTAAAAGTCTTGAAACATGAATGTTAAAATACCGTATTTTACGTCAATTTCCAAATTAAAAAATTGTGGCATACATATTCCCTTTGGCTTAAATTCGTAATATAACTATATAAAATATTCCAGGTAATCAGTTGAAAACTCAAGGCGAAAAATACTTTAAAATGGCAGAAAGCTCCGACAAAGACGCAAGTTACTCGTCAAAAGAAGAACCAGCAACTGCAGGACAACCACTCTCTGATTTCCTTCTTCAACTCGAGGATTACACTCCAACGGTATATTTTATTCTATATGCTTAGCTCCATAAATACACAGGAATTGAAAATTAAGCCGGTTGATATTCAATATTTTTTTTAGCTACCCGATGCCGTCACAGAACACTATCTTCGTTCTGGAGGATTCAATACAACAGATGCAAGGATGTAAGTTTAAAGCAGAAACTTAACTCTTATTATTATTATTTTATTTATAAACTATTGACACTAGGATACATTGACAAACTTTGAAGATTTGTGCAGGCTCATTCTTTTAATGGATTAATGCTCTAATTTTTTATTCGAAAAGATACACTGACAAATTAATTTCAATTAATAATTTCCTTCTCCATGTCTGAAATTTTTATAAATTATTTTATTACTAAATTTCAGAGTACGCCTCGTCTCTTTGGCGGCCCAGAAATTAATTTCTGAAATTTCGAACGATGCGCTCCAACATTGCAAAACGAGGGGAGCAAACCTGAACACGAAGACGAAGGGCAAGGATCGACGTTATACACTCACAATGGAAGATTTAACTCCTGCTGTTGCTGAGTACGGAATCGTAGTGAAAAAACCCCATTACTTTGTTTAATCATTCTTAATTGTAAAGCAAGTTTTTCTCCATATAATTAACACTTATTGTTAAAAAAAAATCACGTCTCATAGATTTAACAAAATGTACAAGAATCTGTCTTTTTAGTACTTAGCAAGATACATTATAATTTTATCGATAACTTGCTTTTATTTTTTTATTTCATGACCCGAAGTTCGTCATTCTATTTAATGTTAAACAAGATTAAATTCGATACCATTAAGGAAATATAAAATTTTCTTATGTTTGAGAAAGAAACCTCAAAACTTAAAACCTCTCTTCGAATGTGTAGTTCATTTGGAGAACAAGCTGCGTTTTTTAAGTTTGTAAGCCTTTTATTTTATAAGAGGTTTTCTTATCAACTCGTTAAACCATCCAGTTTAAAATTAAACAATACTCAATGCTTTGCTTTAGATTTGTCAATTTCAAACGCATTAAATTTACACTATTCAGTTCTGAATTTTTTAAATTGCTTGCTTTTAAACTTTTCAATTGTAGCTTCACATTTTCTATTAAAAAATGTCAGTGGCAAAAAACAGCTATCCGTACCAATATTCCGGTATACTTAGACAGGGCCTTCAACAATTTAAAGATTGAATTGATTTTGTTAAATGATTCCTATAATTATACGTAATATGTGATTTTTTTACTTTTCTTGCTTCGAAAAAATTTTTCATTTGAAAAAACGCGCCAACAACAAGCGATTCAGTTTTGACTTTTAACGCTAACGCAGTAAAAAAATTCCCCATGTTCCTGCGCAGTCCTGAACAAAAATAGTTTCTTCTACGCAGTATCCGCATGCGCTTATTGTAAAGAACTTGACGGCCATATTGGTGTGTTGTATCGTTCTCTCAGTGATTTCGAAGTGAAATAAGGTATTTCTCGCACTTTAATCACGTTGTCTCTACGTGTACGAGTTATTTAAAACCAGAGGCTTTTTTGGTCCGATTTCTTGATTCATTTGGTACGTCGTACTCTGGTAATCCGAGGTGTTTCGTGGCCGAAAAAAAGTGTGGTTAACGCTGCCACCTTGGCTCACGGAAATCGCCTCGACAAAAACGTGTCGTAAATAAAAGCGTTAAGTTTTCCCTTACTCGGCAATTCTAAAAATCCTTACTTCTCTTTTCTTTACCGCGTGTTTGTTCACGTTTCTTTCGGGATACAACCTGCAAATTAATGACTCGTGTCGAAAATTCTACCTTTTCATGGTCGGTTACCATCTTTCCATAAAATTGTCTCGCGATTGCGATGTTTAAGACAGCATTTATCAAATTGTGCCCCATGCTTTCAGATTTTCCATGATTTTTCTGATATTTTTAGTGTCAAAGAAAAGGACTTGGTTAGATTTTTTCGAAAGAATGCAAAATCTGTTTCAACGTATGTTATGACATTTTTCTATTTCTAACAGATGGTACCATTGTTTCCGAGAATTTCTATGGTTCTCTGGGAAAATACCTTTGTCCTATGTAAAAGTACTATAGACAATTTTCTCCTTTCTTGTTTACATACTGTTTTCGTTAAAATTCGCGTTTGTTTTCTCCGGTTGAAGTTTTAAATTCAATTTGTGCACCATTTTTAGCTTGAACAACTTATCTTCTTGAGGAAAAATATTCTTAATAGATAATAATCAAATTTTGTGTCACTTTTTGCAAAAATTCGTTGTAGAGGTGGTATTAATGTTTTATATCCTTCGAAGTATATATAAACCGGTTTGTAAATGTACCGAACTTGCTCCGAAATTCATTGCAAATTAATTGCTATTCAGAAGTAACGTAGTTTCATTTTTTTTATTTATAACTCAAATAATGTACAAGTCTAATTTTTTATTACAGCAGAAAGTGCATCATGACGGATTCTATGAAATTTGGTCCAGAGTGGTAGGTGTTGTTTAATTTTTAATTTAATACTTAAATTCTGTTTTACTTTTATATCCTCCTATTCATCCAAAATTTATGTGGAAATAGTTCTGTTAAAGAAAAACGTAACTGCGTTTTATTTATTTTCCATAAATTTATATTCAAGGTAAAAAAAATAGGTATCTCATTGCGTTGGTGAAATTCCTCATTATTAATTTTTCAGTGGCCTCTTAAAGTATATTATTTTTGGCTGAATGTTTATATAACACACATTGACAAGGTTCTAAAAGTATGGGTGTAGACGTAGGCAGGACAATAAAAAAAGATTGAAACAGCACTGATAAAAAACCTGTTTATTCCACTAAAACTGTGAACAAAGATGAGGTTTATTTTACACTTAAAATTATTAGTAAAAGACTGCAAATAAATTATTTTCAGAGGTTCATTTAATGTCAAAGATTCAATTCTTATCTAAATAGGTCCCGAGCTTATCTAATAATCTCTATTAAGAAGTAGATAGCAATTAGCTTTTTTAAAGTCTAAAACGATTGAATAAAAGTTTTTCAATGAAAAAAAAAACAAATTTGTCAGTCTTTATAGATTTTGAAAAATAACGTTTTGCACTGAAAAACTGTTTCAAAAATATAATTGAAGCTTTAGAATATGTGCATTATTCAGTTCAGTGAAAAGTTTTTAAGAGTGTACGATACCATTGTTTTTATCAGTTAAAGGCCAATTCATAAGTAAGCGGCTTTAAATCATCTTACTTGTCGTGCTTTTATATTTGAAATTGTTTTATCTTGTACCTTTGGATATTTTTTATTTTATTTTATCCTTTTTATATTGTTCAGGTTTGTAACTGTTCATTTTGAAAGTTGTTCAATTTTGTACACTGCTGATTAGAAACCATTAAATTTCCAATACATCTATTTAAAATTGTTTTATTTTGAACTGTTCCAGTTTTAAATTAAAAAAATTTTAAGCCCTGAATTTTTAAATTCTTAATAAAAATGGAAATCGTTGAATTTTGAACATTTCATTTTGAAAGTGTCTTAGTTTTAATATTTTTGTTTTAAAATGTTTCATTTTTAATGGTTGTATTTAAAATTGTTCGTTTTCTTTTGAATATCTAGTATAATTTGAAAATAATTCAATTTGAACTGGCTAAATTTTCCAATTTTAAATTATCCCCCCTTTGAATTTGTAATAAAAATTTTCTTGGTATTTAAAAAAATGCAGAATTGATATTTTCTAAATTCTGAATGTTTTAGATTTTCGATTTTTGCATTTTGTACGCTTCAATTTAAAATTGTAAAATCTTCAAGCTTTCAATTTTAAAATATAAAATTTGGAATTGTTATATGATTTAAAACGATTTAATCTTCAAACTTGAATTAAATTTCAAGCTCTAAATTTCTAAATTATAAGCTCTTTTAATTTGAAATTACATAGTTTATTTGCAAATTTAATAAGTATAAATTTTTCAAGTATGGATTCTAGAATTGTAGAATCTGGAAGGATTCAGTTCGAAATTGTTCAATTTCCTTTCAGTTGAAATTTCAGTTCATTTTTGAATACTTTAATTTGAAATTTCTGTTGTGGATATACAAACTTAAAATTCTTCCGCCTCCAAAGCTTTAAACCATAGTTTTCAGTAACCGGGGAAAATTTTTGAAAATCTTTTAAAACGCGGGAAAAGACCGGAAACTTGTTTCCAAGATTTGATTGTCCACTTTGTAATTAGCAAGTTCTTTTGACTGGAACTTGCTCAATTTTGAATGCTCCTACGTTCAAATTTTGCAATTACCCCACGACTATATATTAATTGTTCGCTCCTTCTGATGAAACATCCGGCTCTATAATAAATAGCTATCAAAAAGCGATAAAATCCTTCTTTCAACTGACTGATGTAAACAAATGAAAACTATGCAATCTATGTTTTGCTTGTCCAGGTTGCGCAACCTGGCAGGAGACAATTGTAGTGCCGGAGGGGGTGGTGGTGGCTCAACAAGCCTAACTGCTCCTCGGTATCAACTGGCGGAGCATAGATACGGTCGAGAAGAAATGTTAGCTCTTTTCGACCGTAATTTTAAACCTCCCGAAACATTGTCAAGTTTCGGAACAATATTCATCGACAAAGCCCAACTACCACTGGCTTTAACTCAAATGACAGAGGATGAAACGGTAAGCAAGAAATAATTAAGAAAAAAGAAAGAAACTCTTCTAGAAAATTTTCTTCGCATAAAAGAAGAGGAAGTAAAAGACTAACTCTCTTTTCAGACTAGGAAAGGAGCTTTCAAAATCGTAGAATTTAAGAAGTTCTTGAATCTAGGAAATATGATACAATATTATAAACAATATCAGGTTCAAGCTCAGATTTAAACATTCCTCAGAAGCCATGTTCACAGTTGGAATCAAATAGAAAATAGATTGAGTAAAGGGCATAGAATATTTTTTAGGTTCCTGAATGAATCCCTTTTTTTTGGGGCTTTTCTTGTGATAAAAATTTCCTTATAAAAGGTGGGAAAAGGCTGCCTATTGCATGACATTTGCATTATGCCCGTGTTGTCTTATATTGGGAACTGTGTCATACTTCGTTACAATCTAAAAATACAACATTCTGGAGCCCTTGTGCCAGACTTTCTAACAGCAGTCTGTCAAATCTCTTTACTCAGGAGTGGATGTTTTCTTAATCTCGATCTCTAGACTTCAGATCAATGACAGAAATCGATACTTTCTTCTCTGACAGTGCAGAGAGTCTTGCGAGTTTTTAAAATAAACGAGTTTTCTAAGAGAGCGAAAGAAAATATTTGCGGAAGATTAAAAAGAAAGTATAAGACTTAGTTTATTGAAAAAATGGGGGTATTTGTGTTGATGTTGCTCGATGTCCAGTGCTTTTTTAAAAATAAAATTTAAATTTTTAGCGGATGTGGAATGTCGGAGTAACAAGTGCGACTGGCCGTGGAAGAGGAGGCAGTGTTGATCGTGGGGGGCGAGGTAGAACCGGAAGAGGTGGCCTGTATACTTCTCTTTACTCACGTGCAGTCGGTTTTGATGAACCAGGGGATGGTACCAAAATCGACACACAGCCTTTTCCCGTAAGACTGTTTTTGGTTTTAAATTTGAGTTCAATTCTTAGTGTATTTAAAACACTGCCTATTAATGATTATGTAGTTGAGAAAATGTTCCACAGACGTTTAGTCTACTGTTTTTTATTTTATTTATTGAATAGAGAGGCATTTTCTGTCAATTATCATATATTTTTCAGTAATTACAAAAGGTACCAATTTTAGAAAAAAATATGGTTTTAATCGTGCTGATAGTAGGAGGAAAATATTTTGTTCATCTACTGTACGCAATTTTTAAAGTGTTTTTTTCACGCATTTCTGCACAATTAATTTTTTTTGTCCGATACTAACCGTTTTACAAATATTTTTTACGATACAATGTATTCAATTTTGAAAGCAATGAGCTTTATTTTGTTTGATTGGGATCGCTTCTAAATTAAATTGCCTCTTCTCACAAAATCCATCTTGAACATTATAATTTGAAATAGTGAACATTTTTAGGATTCTAATTTTAAGATAATTCAATTTTTAATGCTTCAAGGTTGGAATTGTTAAAATTCAATTCAACTATAACATTAATTATTCAAGTAAGGCAAATGAGGGATAAAGGGATCAGAAATATAGTTGGATTTTTTAGAGAAACTTCTACCGTTGGTTCTGTAAAGGCCCAGTTAAATGTACAGGGTGTGAACTGGGGAATCGGGAGTTTGTTCAGAATGGAAAAAAACCGGGCAGTGACAGTAAATTTATTTTTTCACCGGCAATTTTTGTATTTTCATTATTATTTAAAAACCCTATTCAATTATGCTACTTAAACGAGTTAATTTATAAAATTAATTAAATTACTAAAATTCCAATTTTTAATTTTTCAGTTTTAAGCCATTCAAGTTTTAAATTATTCACTTTTAGAAGCCTTGAGTTTGAATGTTAGATATGAAACCTTTTTGAATTAAAACTATTTTATGTTGAATGTCTAATTGTAAAATTGTTTGATTGAAACTTGGTTTTCATATTGTAAAAGTAACATCGTTTCCATTCGTTTTAACAATTAGTTAAAGTGTTTTCAGTTGCATGATTTAAAATTAAATCGTTCAGAATTGAAGAAGTTCGCATTGAAAGCCTTAATTAATTTAAACTGCTTTTAAATAGTTTGAAATTGATCGATTTTTTTATTATTATTATTACTTAAAGAGAGGAGACAGCTAGAAGCTGATAACCCCCTCTTTCATTTACAAGCGTGACTGAGACAGTAGTCAGTGATAATATAAGTAAGATTAACAATAATATCGTATAAAAGAAAAATCCAAATACGAGCAATTGATTAAGGCTACTGAAACTAATGCGAGAAAAGTTTAAGGTAGCCCCCCCCCCCCTCCCGACAAAAAAAAGCTTAAAAATAAGTTCAAAACGTAACAGTGTATATAAGGTGTAAACATCACGATCGAAGGTCTCAAAATAAACATTTTTCCCATTTCAATGGATTCTGTTTTGAAAATTTGCAACTTTAGATGCTTTTCATTTACAAGTTTTCTAATTTTTGGGGCTCTGAATTTAATTAGAAAATTTTTTATTGAAATATTCTAGATTCTGCAACGATATTTCAAATTAGAATCTTTGAAAATTCAACAATGGAAGATGTTACCTAACGAATCATTTCAAATTGGATAATTTTTCGTTTAAAGCGCTTAAAGATGTAGTATAAATTGTGTCTACTAAAAGGTTTTCAAATTGATTAATTTCGAACACATTCTTTTAAAATTTGTAAAATTTCAAATTGAAAGCCTCTATATTTGAGGATTTTTCAATGTTTAATTTTTAATCTGTCGAATCATCCTAAACTTTGAATTTTTCAGTTGTGAAAGCCTCACTTTAAAACAAAATTTTGTTGAGATTTATAAAACCTTTTTTAATTTTTTTTCTTATTGAATTGTAGGCACTTCAGATTCAAGATTTTTTAATTTCTATAGGCTTGAGTTGAAAATTATTCAATTCAAATTGTAAGTTTTGTAAGTGTACAATTTTAAATACAAGTTGTAAGCTTAAAATTTGAAATTTTGTAATACAATTATTTGAATTTAAACGTTTTTAAAAATTGATCGAGACTGGATTCGTTAATTTGAAATTTTTTATATTACTTAAAATTACAAATAGTTCTATTTTGAGGGCTTGAATTGGAACATTTTATTGGCTGAGAAAAAGTACTGAAATACCATGAAATGACCCTGTATTTTGTTCCTTAGATTTTCGTGATTTCTCGGAATGCATTAATCATTAGTAAAACAGATGATATACAGTTTATTGAGCCTGTCTACTTTTTTAAAGAAAAAATTTCGCAAATTTTTGAGTTATTTTTCAATGTAGGGAAGAGGCAGACCGTTTGATAGATCACAAAGTGAACGCGGCTGGTCCGAAAGAAATGGGATTCCAGAACCAGGGGAGTGGAATGGGTCCACTAGTCCACGGAAGGAGTTAACTCGTGGGCCTAGTGGAGGTTCTCTTATGGAAAGTAATTGGCGGCGTCACCGGGGCGGTGGCGAAGACGACGAGGGCTGGAGGGTGGCGTCCAACAATCGTGGGGAGAAGTGGGGTGGTAATTAACTTTACAACATTCTGAAACTCGTTAATAATTCTTAGGATGTTCATAAAATCATTCTTGATTTACTCTTTACATTTTAAGAATTGATTAGGTTTACCTTGCTAGTATAATTTATTCTGGTATTAAGTAAGGTATTAGCAAAATAATGTGGTGTGTTTCGTATCTTCGGTTGTCAAAATGATATTGATGAAATTACTTTTCCAGTGAAGAGTAGTTGGCGTGATGGAACTTTGGACAAGGATAGAGCTGACGGAGAAGGGGAGGAGAATCGGAGTGGAGGACGGTGGGATCACAGAGGAAATCACAGGTCTTCTTACGACTCCCATCATCCTTCGAGTCGTAGTTCTAGACCTTGGGATCCTAATCATCATGACAACCATGACAACCTACCTGAATGGTAATTACTATTTTTAATTATCATTTTAGGGGTTGGCTAAAGCCAAGTGAAACTGCTAATATTATCAGGGGCGGATTGGCGTGAGATTAAATTGGTGCAATCAATGATGGGCCAAAAGACATCAAGAGCCTCTCGAAGGGGCCCTTAAAAAAAAAAATTAAAATTAAAAACTCTTTAAATCTTGAAAATTCTATTAAAGTCCCTTAAGGGGAGAAATCCATGTAAATCGATAAAAAAAGCTGATTTTTAAGATTTTTTTAATAAAGTAATGCTTTGATGAAACTTTCAGGGCAAATTTATTAAAATTTTGAGGTATAAAAACTTATCTTATAATGAGATATATTTGTTTGTTTGCGGAGTTGCATATGTTGATCTCCACGACCACGGGATGGATATTATTAATCGGCGGGAACTTTAGGACTTTTTCTTTTTGTCGTGGAACAAAAAAACCAAAGTCATTTTTTTAAATAATAAAGTTATAAATCGGATGAACCTAAGGCCGCTGAAAAAAAGTGCAAAATTGACCAAATCACGGGGCCCAGAAAAAAAAGCGATTTTTGCGTAAAATTTTCGTCCTAATTATGCAATGAAAATAGTTGAAAAAAAATTTTCTTCCAATTTCGCAGATTCGTCCGGTGGGGAATTCAATTACACTCATCTACCAATTCTTGGCCAGCTTCGGGTCTGGTTGGCCACAATTCGGAGGCTCTTAAAAGTGTAAACACTCAGGGTCGCGTATATAATTTCTGAACCCGACACGTACAAAGTATATGCGCAGAGAGACGCTACATACATAACTTGATACGTCGCTGAGTTTAGTTATGTTTCCCACCAATTTTTAAAAAGTGGTCTTAATAAAAACGCGTTCAAATTTTCGGTCTAAAAAAGTGAAGGTTTTCTTGAACTGAACATCGTAAAATATCGTCTTGAAATTCGTACGAAACCAGTCGAAATTCGAACAACGACTGAAACTTGGAACTCTATTGTGTGCAGGAGACGGAGCGAAGGGACGGGCGCCGGTCGCCACGCGGTTTGATGCGTTGCGTAGAATTTCGTTCTAAAACTTCTGGGTTATATTCTTGACATTAAAGCATTGATTTATGCAATCAAAAAAAAAGATCGATTTTTTTGAAAAGTTACATGGGCTTCCCCCCTTAAATCTTATGAAATTCGTTGATGCCCCTTGAAGTATGATAAAATCACTTCAAATCTTTACAATCCCTTGAAATTCAATAAAATCCTTTCAAAAACTCGCGAAATTCCATGAAATCTGATGATTTTTCCTGAAATCTTAGAAAGTTTATTAAAATAGTGATTGGAAGCTTTTAAAATCCCTTAAAACCATTGAAATCCTCGAACATCTTATAAAATCCGTTAGAATTCCCTGGGAATCTTTCAAAATGCATATCCTAAAACCTTATGGGTCCTATAAAATTCTTCCAAATCTTCTGAAATTCTATAAAATTCTTAAAAAACTGCATATAATTTTGTTTAAATCCCTTTAAATCATTAAAATTCTTGGAAATACCGTGAAATTTTTTGATGTTTTGAAAATTCCGTGGAATCTTTTAAAATGCCCTACATTCTTATTAAAGTCCCCTGAATCTCACGAAATTCCTTGATACCACTTGAAAGACCCGTGAAATTCTATGAAATCTTATGATCTTTCCTGCAGTCCTGGAAAATATTTATTAAAATACCTTGTGAGCTTTCAGAACCCATTGAAATCGGAAATCATATAAAAAACGTTAAAATTTCTTAAAAATCACCTGGAATCTTCTAGAATATCTTAAAACCCTTATCAATCACTTGGAATCCTATAAAAATCCTTTGAAATCTTTGACATTCTCTGAAGTTCCTTGGAATCATTAAAAATACCCTAAAACCTCTTAAATCCTGTGAAATCCTTCAAAATCCTTATAAAGTTTAGGAAAATCGTTTGAAAGCTTTGAACATTCCTTAAAATAATCAAAATCTTTGGAAATCCTATTAATTCCTTTGAAAGCTGTTGAAATCCTTTGCAATGCTTTTAAATTCCTGGAAATCTTTCAAATCTTTAAAAATCTTTAAAATCTTTTAAAATCTTTTTAAAAAATTGCGTAGAACCGCTTTTAGGGCCGGTCTACAAGACTTACTGGGCCGGTTGGTGAATCCCAGTCTGCTACTGACTATTATGCAGTTCATTAAAGCCAAATAAAATGCCAAACAACGTGGAAAAGTTCACTAATTTGCACAACCGATGAAGAAATTTAGCCAAAGTTTAACATTCGGCGGTCGAATAGTGATTGTTTAGTCGCATATAGGCCGCCTCGAGTGTGATGACAAAAAATGTATCGGGAGCGATTATTTTTTATCAGAGGTTGAAAAGCAAAACTGATGAAAAGTAATTCCTTCACAACCAGGGAAAAAATTGCACAAACTGAACAATTTCTAGGGCAACCGAGAACCCAAGTGAGAGTGGAGGAAGTTTCGACGCTTCGGGTGCATTCCACGGTGGAATGTATTCGGACGAGGACGAAGACGGAGGCACCACTGGTGGTGGCTCGCAGGAATCCAGGTCCCGGAGTGTGTCAGAGGGAAACACCACAAATATCCCAAAACAGAATAATAAATCCGCAGTCTATAATAATAGCGCCATGCCCGGTCAACCTACAGGTCGTCAGCCATATACGACAACCAACTCAGCAAACAAAGAACGACCAAAGTCCCTACATCCTTTCGAAGAAAAAGACGTGTCTGTGGATCAGGAGAGAAGAAGTCTTTCTCCTGTGAGAATAGCACCCACTCCTAGCAATACTCCAATAAAAGCTCCTCCACCCACACCAGAAGCAAACATTCGCTTGGAAAACTTCTCGTCCAGAAAACCACACACAGAGGCTCCAGACGATAGAGACAGTGAAAGAAATTCTAGAAGGGAATCGAAGCCCGCGGAAAACAAGGAGAATAGTGAGGGGAACTTGAATATAGACCCTGCTGTGATAAGTATGAGTCGACACCCTCCACAGAAGCTGCCGGGCTTTCTGAATATGAATGTAAATATGAATGTGGCTAATATATCGGCGAGCACTGCAAGGCAGAAAGCAGATGAGGATTTGGATAGAATGAAGGAGGAGGCAGACGCTTTAGTTGCGAAGTTGATGGCCGATGAGGGAAGCCATAGGGGCGAAGTTGTTAGTTGCCTGCCTTCAGATGCTAATCTAGTTCCTGGTTTGGATTCCTCCAGTGTCTTAGAGAAGTGGTTCTATCGAGATCCACAGGGAGAAGTGCAGGGTCCGTTTTTGGCGAGTGAAATGGCTGAGTGGTGGAAACAAGGATACTTTCAGCAGAATCTACTTGTCAGGAGGACATGTGACGAGAGGTTCGCTTCACTTGGGGACCTGATGAGTATATGTGGCAGGGTTCCTTTCAAACCTGGACCTGCAATCCCTCCCCTGAAAGTAAGTTTTGATTTTTTAAGAAGAATTCATGCCTCTGGTGTCATGAAATCTCCTGAATAAAATTTTCATTCTTTTCACAGTCAACTGGGCCAGTTCCAAATGTTCCCAACACGGTACCAACTGGAATACCTGGCAGTGCCTTACCCAAAACAGCAATCGAAGATCCAATGTTGTTCCTTCAGTATCAACGAATGCAGTTAATGCAAAACCAACAACTGTTTCTCAGACAAATGGCGATTGCGAAGCTTTCTCAGTCGGACCATTGGCCAACGTTGAGCCCAGTTGAGCAGAATCAATTAATTCTACAATATATTGTCCAGGAATCTGAAATGCCGGAGATGCCGATTAGTCATAATCCGTTCGTCACTCCCTTAGCGACCCAAGCGACTAATCCTGTGATGCAGTTGTTCAATCAAATGCAGGTGTGTACTTTATATTTGAAAAGGGTCAACACTTAAATTTTACACTTGATTTCATTACTAAGTTTTCGAGGAGTGTTTTTAAAATTTTTCTTTTGTGAATGGTTTGCGTGGCATCCTCAGGCTAAACCTCAAATGGAAAACCACATAACACCAGGAGGACATCCGAATGCTGCGCAACATTCAGCGCCACTCGGGTTTTTGCAACAAATGATTCAGGAGAGGAGCGCACGACAGAATATGCCAGGATTGCAACCCTCGGCTATAAATTCATCGTCCTCGCCGATGACGGAAGATAATCCTATAAAGTCTCTACTGCGGCAACTTAACGTTCATGCGAATGGACATCCACAGGTTCCAGTAGAGTCTGTTTGGCCTCAGCCACCACCTCATATTACTCCACCGTTTAATGCACAAAGTTGGCTAGCGCAGGTAAGATAGGTGGTTTCAATATAAATATTTAGAACATTTTAAGGTGTGTTTTTAAAGCACAATTTGATTCGGAAATCTGATAGATATCTTGTGTTTATTATCTGTCGTTGCAGTGGTTATAGTCATTCTAATTTACTGTGCAGGTTGGACCGATACCTGCAATGCCCCCTGGGCAGATACCCAACTCATTGTGGGACATACACGGCAAAGACATTAAGACTGAACAACAAATATTAGTGAGTAGCATTCCGACAGTTTTTAAGAATGGGCTAGGGAGGGTCGATCTCGACATAATTCTGCAATAGATCGATTTTCTTGTTCGATTCATCTGTCCAAAATCGATCTTTTGTCTTTCGACTAATCGGATGTAACGTTTTTTTTTTAATTGATCTTGCAAACGATTTTCTACTCTTGTTTACAACATTATTACAAAGCACTATACTCCGGCCTCGCACTCCTCTACTATCTTTTTTTATGTAGGACTTTGCTTCATTTTTTATGTGGAAAAAAATGATTTAAATAAAAATTCCACTGTTTGATAATTCTTTAAAACTCTGGAATACCTTTTTCTACTTTCTTAAAGCACAGAGGCTACTTTCACTACTTTTTGGAAAGTCATAAAGTAGTGCGAGGCCTGAATTTATACTATGCATATTTTAAATGATGCTGAATCCGATTCACACAATTATTTTACTTAAAATTGCATATGTACGGCGTCATTTTTTTCCACTCGTTGAGTGATTGATAGTAAAACATAGGTAGTTTCAAAATCGCCACCAGAGGTTTCCAAACGATGATAATTAGAATCAATTTGGAAGCTGGACACTGAAATTTGTCCACACATTAAACCGAATTCTAATTTTCTACTATTCGTTACCTTTCAGGAAGAACAGAGCCTAAGGTTACAGGAAGACAAAAAGAAAGAGGACTTAAAAAAGCTAGAAGAGCTAAAACGACAGGAAGAGGAGCTGTTAAAGCGACAACATAAAGAATTCAAAAAGGAAACAGAGGCATTGAAGCGACATTTGGAGGAAAAGAGAAGAATCGAGGAACAGAAAAAGCGTAAGGAAGAAGAGAAACGCAAACAAGAAGAGGAGCTGAAAAAGAAAGAGGAGGAGAAGAAACGCAAGGAAGAGGAGCGAAAGAAGGAAGAGAAGAGAAAGCTAGACGAGGAGCTGAATAAGAAGAAACAAGAGGAAGAAAAAAAAAGGAGGGAAGAAGCCAAGAGACACGAAGAGAAATTAAGGAAGGAGGAGGAAAAACGGAAGAAGCTTGAGGAGAAACAAAAAAGACAAGAAGAAGAAAAGAGAAGGAAGGAAGAACAAGCAGCAAGAAAAGCTGAAGTTGAGGAACAAGCTCGAAAAGCAGAGCAAAGACGACGAGAAGAAGATGCTCTTCGTAAATTACAAGAACGCAGCAAGGCTCCTTGGGCTCAAGCAACTCAAGCTGCACCTCCAGTGGCTCAGGCTTCTCTTGCAGACATTCAAAGACTTGAGCGAGAGAAAAAGGCTGAGCAGCTACGGTATCAGCAGATGCTGCAATTGCAGTTGGCACATCAAAAGGCCCAAGAAGCTGCTCAAGAAGCAGTCGCGGCTGATTCTTCTAAGCGTCTGCAATTTAAATGGGCTGAGAAAACTGCAGGATCCAATAAGCAGCCTCAAGTTAAGAGTCTGGCACAGATTCAGCAAGAAGAACAGGAACGTATCGCAAAGGAAAGAGAGAGGCAGGAAAAGACAAGTCAGAAGGAGTCTGCGGTTGCACTTCAAAATGCTGGAATCTGGGGAACTGCCTCGCAGTCGCTGACCTGGGCAAGCTCTGCGAACTCGGGCAGTCAAGGATGGGCTGGTGGGAGCAGTGCTGGTGGTTTTTGGGATGATCCATCCCCAGCAAAGTCCAATTCTGGGTCTAAACAGGTCAACAAACAAACCCTGGCAAAACTGGCTGCCGCACAGCCTCAATTCCCACAGGTGAATAACAAGACTCCTAAGAACAAGACCAAGCGGGAGGAGGAAATCGTGAAGAAGCTCTTCGAGCAGAACACTGCCAAGCCTGATGACTTTACGCAGTGGTGCAACAAGGCACTGGCTGGTCTCCAAGTTTCTGTAGATAGTAAGGAGCATTTTTATGTTTTAATTAAGGGTTTGAAGCAGGCATAACTTGCCGGGGAAATAATTTTCCGTGTGAAAGCACCCGTTTTCGTTTGGAATTACATTCACATAGTTATTTAAAGACAGAAACCCATCTCTTTACTGTGCGGAATTTGGCAAATATTAAATCCTTCATGGCCACCGGAAAATCGGGGTATTCGCTTTGTTCTTTAAAAAAAATATGGAAATGCAGATCCAGCCGAGATAAGGGTGCTTTCACTCGGTAAACTGTTTTACGGGAATTCTCGTAAATGAATGTTGATTGTTTGTTATTATATTGGTGATCATATTATATTAATGTGATTGTATATTTCTGAGAAAAATTACGATTGGATGCAAATTTTTTTCTGTAGTTCCAACGTTCATTGGATTTTTGCGGGATATCGAGTCGCCTTATGAAGTTAAGGAGTACGTTCGACTTTATTTGGGTGACGACAGACTGTGCATGGACTTTGCTAAACAATTTTTGGAAAAGCGAAGCAAGTGGCGTTCGTCTCAACGGCCTCAAGCTCAAGCAGACGATCTGTGCAAACCAGCTCCTGCCATCAATCCAAACGCTTCTACTGAATTCCAGGAAGTCAAGGTAAATTATTTCATTTTAACAGAACGAGATTTAATATCGAAATTTGTATACTGACTTCTAGACAATTTTTTTTCTATCTGGCCGTTTAAAAAAAGGAAGACATATGAGAAATTTGTTTGGTAAAATCTTATTCACAAAAGAGACTATTATTTTATTTACAACATTATACAACTGGAAAACTCAAAATTATGTCTGACTGATCATAAAATCATTTCTGTCTCCAAAAAGTAGAATTTTTTATTAGAAGATAACAATTTTACATCAACTTGTTCATAAAATTTACTTATCATTTTATTTTGTAGAAACTTTTGACTCTATAGATTCGGAAGAATATTTTTTAATGTAACGTTAAATGTTTAAGACACAATGACAAACAACACTGAAAATTATATTATTTCAATTCAGATTTTAAAACGTAAGATTTTTAAAGATTCTTTTTTCATCTGTGAAACAAAGTGTTGTAAAGGTAGTAAAAAAATTACTGTTAAGAATATTTAGATGTTTAACTTAACGATAATTAATAAAATTTAACAAAATAAAAACCTTCAAACTCAACATTGTAAATTAAAGTGCTGTAAAGAAATTCAAAAATGGCATTTAAGAATTCTGATTTCTAACTTGACACAAATTAAGAGATTTTAACAAATTCGGAAAGGCTTATATTTGACATAAAGTCCTTCAAAGTCAGTTTATTCAAGTTTAACTTTTAGTATAGCAAATATACTAAAGACATTACTAAAATAGCAGTTATGATAAAGACATGACCACATAAGTAATAAAGATTTGGAATTGTAGATTAATTATTGTTTTCAGAAAATCCTAGTAAAAAATTTAAACTGTGTATATTAAAATGATTATCGTAATTTTATTAATGTTATTTCTTACTTAAAAACAATTGTATTATACATTAAATTGTTGAATTAAATAGTATTCGAAATTCTTTAACTGCAAAAATGTATAAAATTTCGTGGAGTCAGCGTAGCCTAGCCGGTAACGAGTTTGGCTTGTATTTCGATATTTGCGCAATTGCGGATTCAAGTCTCAATGCTGGGAAACGAAAAACATCCTTCCATGGGTGTCTTTGCCTATTTTATATACTCAAATTATTCCAGTAATATTCCACTCATAGAGGTAGTTTTATCTTTCATTATCAGACTATTGTGAAACTTTTAATTTGTAGAAACAGTTCAGTTTTGATTTTTTTTCTTCATGATCCGTTGAATTATACTCGGAAGTTCTTTAAGTAGAGAAGTTAGTTGAAGCCCAATTAAAATTATTCTTTATTAAGAAAAATCTTAATCATAATTAAAATTTTTCAGTGGTAGAATTAATTTTACTTTTATTGAAAATTGTTTTTGTATATCTATACAATATATGATTTAAAAATTCGTCAAACAATCACCGCAGGGTCTCCCTGGGAGCGACTGCTATCCATGAAAATAACACTGGCTTCCAGTAGAACCCCGTGTGTCTTGAGGACACGGAGCGACCCAAGAATGACAGCTTTCTGCATCCATCTCGCAATGCCTTAGCATTTTTCTAACACGTGGATATGGCTTCGAGGTTACGAACCAGTGATGGTTTCGCACCTCCGAGAGCACCGATGACAA
>JAUMHM010000083.1:42863878-42878138 GCA_032362435.1 Melikaiella ostensackeni
TTGACCATTTTTGGGCTTTATTTTGGTCTCCAAGAAAAGGTTAGGTTTCTTCATTTAAAGTAAAAAAATGGGATTATTACTTTTTATTCATGAAAATAAGTTCTTAGTGAAAAAACGTTAACTTTCTTTTGTACCAGAATAAGACAACTCAAAAAAGTGAAAGTTATTTTGGATATTTATTTTTCAAGGTCGACTTTTTTAATGCTTAATTATAGGTAATTGAAAAAGAAGTATAATCAAAATCTTTCATGGGATTCTAAATATATTTAATATCCACTGAAAATTTTGATTAGGACTTCTTAATGCGTTAGAAAAAATTATTTTTACTATTTCTTGAAAATTTGAAAAATCATAACTTTTTTTAGTTTTATCGAATTTAAAAATGTCATTAAAAAATTTTTAATTCTTTTCATCATCTACCAGAACCTTTGACAACATTTTTTGAAATTCTTCAACATTTTTTTTTTTATTTTGTAAATGTTTTCAGTTTTTAAATTTTGATTGGATTGACCTGGTTATCGAAATAGATGATAAAATGAAAAGATTTCTTTATTTCAAAATTAAAAGATTTTAAATTTCGTTTAAAACTGAATAATTTTAAAATTTAGATCGTGAAATCAAATCGTTTGAAATAGTTTTTTCAATTTTTGTATAAAATATTACATTCATTTGTCTATTCATATATATTTATACAATCGAAAATTATTCATTATTTAAATTCGTAAAATTTAAAAGCTTCTGTTTGAGAATCGTTTAGCTTTTTTTCTACAGTCAAATATTGTTGAATTTTAAGTAGTTACGCTTTTAAAATTTTTTGTACAAAATTGTTTATATTTGAAGAACTTACATTTATTTACAATAACTTATAACTTAGAAATTGTTCAATTTCAAAGGTTTAAATTTGAAATTGTCTAATTATGATTTGTATTTTAAATTATTCGATTTGACACATTTTCCAGATAAAGATTTTTAAACTTCACACACTTCTATTTTAAAGGTGTCTAATGTAAGCATTTTAAAAACTGTATACAAATATTGAGATTAATTTTTTCGACCTGCATCTCTTCAGAAAAAAGAAAACTAACCACTAAAATTCATTGAAAAATCAAATTCTTTCTTCAGTTTAGAACTTTCAAAAAAGGCAGAGATCTTTTCATTTAGTTTTAAAGAATAGGAAATCGAGTTTGCCTTTTATTATTCCTAACAAAAAAACTTTTAATTTTAATTTTAGCACTTTTACGCTATTTCAGCTGACTTTAAGTTATCCTAAAGTCAGGTAATAATTGTATTATAATATGTCTAACATATTAACTATCGTTATTCAACTTCCAACTAAAGAATTTCAAGGCTGTGGGAAACAACTTGAAGCGGGATGATAATTTCACAAAATATGACAGAAAAAATCGAAAAACAAAAACACGCGATAAGCGAATTGGTAGATTAATTTAGTGAATTGAATAGTGAAATCTAATAACAAAATTAAATAATATCTGAAAGTTAAGAATAACATTTTGAAAACAAATTTAGTCAGCGTATTCGACAGTGTTACATCCATATTATATCATACCAAAACATAAAAGGAGGGTGCGGGAGAGGGTCAGATAGAACTGAATACAATTTATTATTAAATATATCATATGTCGTTCATATACATAGATTATATATGTAAAGAGTACGACATATAAACTTAACACTGTCGAATTTGCTGAATGATTTTATTTCCAAATGTTATTCTTAAATTTGAGATATCAATTAATTTTATTATTAGATTTCACTATTTAATACGATAAATGAACATAATGTGATAACATTCTTATTTTATACTTTAGAGTTATTTTTTATCACTGGCGTATTCAACTTGAAAAAAAATTTATATACTTATACCTATAATAATATATTATAATTATTATAATGTATCCTCTCTTACTATTGATTATTAATTTATTATTATGATAGTCATATGTTTATTTTAATTTACTTATTATTACAGTACAGTACTTTTTTCAAATTGAAATATGCCTCTCGATTATTATCATTTCGTTAACTGACCACAGAAAATGTCTCATGAATTAGTCTCGGTACGTAATTTTATTCTTCGACTTCACTTTGGAGCAGATGTCATCCATGTAAAAGTACCGGTTCGTGAGTAAAGTTGTTTTCAAAATTTGAAAAACACTTTTAGTTCTACTATAAAGGAAAAAATTAATTATTTTACAAAAAAGAAAACTATAATTTTGAAAATTAAAAATCTAAAATAAAGTAACACAAAATGAAAAAGAGTATTTCAATATATTCTTAATAATAAATTCTTATGTAATTAAATTCTCAATAAATAACAAAGAAAGTGAACTAAATTTGAAACAAAAACTGTCACGCATATTAATTAAACAAGCTTTATGAAAAACTATTATAGAAAAATCAGTGGCCTATAATGATTTTCCTACCATTTTCTCGCGATTATAGGAAATTATTATAGGAATTATTATAGGAACATCAATGCAGGAATAAATAATATTAAAGTATTGAAAAAATTAATGAAACATGTAGAAAAGCTATAAATAAATGATTTATTTTGGACCACTCATATATGAAAGTACTTGAAAATCTTTATATTTATGAGATATATATGAGTATACAAAAATATACTGATAATATTTAAGTTTCATTACAGCGTCGTTAAACAGCAGAGATCTTTAAAATGTAAATGTTTCTCATAAATATCACAATTTTCACGCATTTTCATATGAGTTGTCCAAAATAAATGATTTATTTACAGTTTCTTTATACTTTCTGCAATATTTCTTCCAAAATTTTAATATCATTTATTCTTATACTGATTTTTCTCTGATGATTCTCCTATAATAATCTATAATGATAAAGTACGTAGCTTCCTAATGTTTTCCTTCCGTCCGTTCAACGCGAAGTTGCTGGGTTTCTAAATTCTTTTGTTTTAATATTTGTTTAATACTGAGTGACGAAATAAAAAATTTAATTTAAAAAAAATCATTTCCACAATCACAGATAGCTCAATAAAGAAATTTTAAGAGAAAGGCAAAGACTTTTTCATTTAGTTTTAATTAATAGTAAATGGAGTTTTCCTTTCATTATTCCTAACCAGAGAAAACCTTTCAACTTTAATTTTAGCACTTCTTACACTATTTCAGCTAACTTTAAATTATGCTAAAGTCAGGAATTTTTGACCAAGAAAGAAAAAAATTTCAAACAAATTGTTCAATTTTCTATAAAACAGTTGAATATTCAACCCAAAAATGCGAATTTCCAACAAAATAGTTGAATCCTCAAGCAAAACAGATCATTTTCAACCATACAGTTGCATTTTACCAAAATAGTTGAATTTCCAACAAAAAAGAATGACTTCTTAACAAAATTGTTGGATTTTCAACGAAATAATTAGATTTATGACCAAATAGACAAATTTTTAACCAAAAAGATGAATTTTCAACCAAGAAAATTAATTTTCTATCAAAAAGACGAATTTTCAACAAAATATATGAATTTTGAACCAAATAGTTCAATTTTCAACTAAGAAAGGTACATTTTTAGTTAAAGAATTTATTTTCAACCAAAAGGAAACTGATTTACAAAAAATTAATTAAATTTTCAACCACAGAGATTAATCTTCATAAAAAAAATCATTTTTAAGAAAGTAGTTCAACTTTCAACCAAGCAGTTGAATTTTTAACAAAAAAAAAAGATGAATTCTCAACGTGAAATGTATTAGTTGATATTTCAACCAAACCAGATTTTAATTTTAAGTCAAAAACAGTTCAATTCAATAAAAAAAAATGAATTTTCAACAAAATAATTAAATTTTTAATCAAACATTTAAATTTTCAATCAAAAGGTTGAATTTTTAAACAGAAAATTAATTTTCTATAAAAAACGAATTTTCAACAGAATACACTAATTTTGAACCAAGTAGTTGAATTTTGACGAAGTAAGATAAATTTTTAGATGAAGAATTAATTTTTGAACCGAAAGAAAACTAATTTTCAACAAAATACCGTAAACTGGGGCTCAGCGGCGCATATTTGGGGAAAATCGGCGCACCTTTAATTCTGTATTTAAATTGCGATATTGCTTTTTCTACGTTTTTTAGTTAAAGTTTTACAATTCTTAGTTGCAAGCCTTTATATTTTTTACCTTGAAGAAGTAAATATCGCATTCAGAAATGCAGAATCATAGCCCCAGTTTACGGTAGCTAAATTTTTAACCAAAGAGATTAATCTTATAAGAAAAAAAAGAATTTTTAACAAAGTAGATCAACTTTCAACCAAGAACTTGAATATTCCACAAAAACCAAACCAAAAACACGAATTTACAACAAAAGAGTGAAATTTTTAACTAAGAAGTATTTTTCAGTCAAGAAAGAAAACAAACTTTGACCGAGTTGTTTAATTTTCAAGCGAAAAACGTAGAATTTAATAGTTGATACTTCAACCAAAACAGAATAATTTTCATTCAAAACAGATTAATTTTCTATAAAACAGTTGTTTTTGTACCAAAAAGAATGATATTTCTACCAGAATGGATGAATTTCCAACAAAAGTGTTAAATTTTCAATCAAGAAGGATTCTTCAGTCAAGAAAGAAAACAAATTTCAACCGAATTTTTTAATTTTCAGTGCAAATAAAAAACAAATTTTCTACAAAACAGTTCAATTTTCAACCCAAAAATATGAATTCTTAGCAGAAAAGCTCATTTTTAACCGAATAGTTGAATCCTCAATCAAAACAGGTTGATTTTTTACCAAAAAGTTGCATTTTTTACCAAAAAGGATGAAATTTCTAACAAAAGAGGTGAATTTTCGAACCAAAAATACGAATTTTTAACAAGAATTAAATTTTTAACCAAAAAAGATTTTTCAGTCAAGAAAGGAAATATATTTCAACCAAATTGTTTAAGTTTCAAGCCAAAAATACGAATTTTTGACATTAATTCCTTTAGTATTTTTCTATTATTTATTTCAAGCTGATTATCCTATAAATCGTTTTCTATATATAATGATTTAACTTTTGAAAATTGAATTTTCAATTTCTTCGATTTTCGATTGTTGATAATTCAAGAAAAAGGTTAATTTTGCATTAAAAATTTTATATTTAAATAATTTGACATGAGAATTTAATAAATAAACACTTCAACCCATAAAAAAATTAAAAAATAATCTGTGTAGAATTCCACATATTATGCCATAGTTCCTATAATAATTTCCTATAATATTTTTTCATAAGGTATTTCACCAATTGTATACGAATGCAATTTTAAAAAATAATAATAATAAATTCTGTTCAGAGCACCCTTTTGAATTTTTTTAACAGTTTGGAGCAGTTGGTGTTTTTGGAGCGATCCATAGAATATTCGGGTATCGGGTGTGAATCCTCAACCAAAATCGATTAATTTTCAAACAAACAGTTGCATTTTTAACCAAAAAGATTAATTTTCTACCGAAAAATACGAATTTTCACCAAAACACATAAATTTTCAACCAATTGGTTGAATTTTGAGCCAAGAGGATTAATTTTCTACCAAAAAAGACGAATTTTAAACCAAAGAAATGAATTTTCATCTAAAATGATGAATTTTGAACAAAATAGTTGAAGCCTCAACTAAAACAGATTAATTTTGAACCAAAAAATTATATTTTTTACCAAAAAAAAAAAAATAAATTTCTACCAGATGAGATGAATTTTTAAACCAAAAAGACGAATTTCAACCAAACAGTTGTCTTTTTTTACCAAAAGGAATGAAATTTCTACCAGAAGAAATGAATTTTCAACAAAAGTTGTAAATTTTCTACCAAGAAGGATTTTTCAGTCAGGAAAGAAAACAAATTTCAACCGAATCGTTGAATTTTCAAGCCAAAAAGACGATTTTTCTATAAAACAGTTTAATTTTCAACAACAAAATTTATTTTCAACCAAAATAGTTGAATCCTCAACTAAAACAGGTTAATTTATAACCAAACAGTTGTATTTTTAACCAAAAAGATTAATTAAAAAAAAAGACTAATTTTCATCAAAATGCATACATTTTCATCCAAAATGGTTCAATTTTAAGTCAAGAGTATTAATTTTCTACCAAAAAAAGACGAATTTAAACCAAAGAAATGAATTTTCACCTTGAATGATGAATTTTTAAACCAAAAAGACAAATTTTCAACAAAATAATTTTAAATCAAGAAACAGTTGAATTGAATCAAAAAGGCGAATTTTCAACCAAACAGTTGCATTTTTAACCAAAAAGATTAATTTACTACAAAAAAAAAATACTAATTTTCATCAAAACACATAAATTTTCAACCAAATGGTTCAATTTTCAGCCAAGAGGATTAATTTTTTACCCAAAAATACGAATTTTAAACCAAAGATGAAATGAATTTTCATCTAAAATGATGAATTTTTAACAAAACAGAAGCGGGTGGTCTCGAAGTCTATTTTTGATTTATGAATTTTTTGGGTGTTCTTTTTAAGTACGCAAAAAATTTTCGTGAGAAAATAGATTTTATTTCGATCTTTAAGAAATAAATTTTGTTCAGAGCACGCTTTTGAATTTTATAAAGTTTGGAGCAGTCAATGTTTTTTGAACGGTCCATAGAATTCTCGTGTGTGGGTGCGATCGGATCGGCGTAAACTTCTCGTCTGTGCGTGTCAGTTGCGACTTGCGTTACGTTCAGCAACATTCAATGTTCCGGAGCCGCATGTTGCGGTCGGAGTCTGTGTCGGTTTTTCCTAGGTTTTTGACAATTGCGTGAAAATGAATGCAAGGTGTCGAGTTTTTTGGTATTTTGTAGTGCTGTTTTTCGCAGCCTGCGAGGTAAAATCCTCGATAAAGGATGGTAAACACACACTTTTTTTGTTGTTTAACATTTTTCTAAAAATTCTGAGATGTAAACGCTCCCTGCTCCAGGGTTGAATTGACCGAGATTGTCAGTTTCATGTGATAAACATTGGGGGGAGGGGGATAAAGGCCTTTAACCTTTTGCTTTTTTCTCATAATTTTACTCTGCTTTAAAATATCGGATGCGATCTTGAGTTAATATAATTTGTATATGTAGTGTAATCAATGAAAAGATGGCCCATTATTTCTTTATTTGAATTAAAATAATTGTGTCATTTTGCATTCATATTTTTGAGATTGATAATTTCTAAGTTAATTTTCGGTACCCTCGTCGGTGCCTGTATGTATTTTATTCGAGTTATTTTCAGCCTTTTTTCCATCATTTACTTGTTCGTCTCTGAAATGTCAAATTTCGACAGTTCTTTTTTGAAAACATGTGTTAACACGCAAAACACACATTCAGAATTTTGAATTTAAGTTTAATCTTAATAATAATAACTAAATAATTCCCTCATTTTTTTACAAAAAATTGTAGTAACTGTTTCAGTAATTGAGTTTGTAGTTTTTTATTTTTATTCAACATTTATGAATTTACACATTGCTTTTTGCAGAAATTAATTTTCAGGTATTTTGCGAGTAAACCCTATGATACAATTATTTATTATTTCCAGAAGAAAAATTACTTTTTGAGTTTTTTTAAACTGCTTTTTATACTACGATCAAATTTTTACAAACAAATATAATTACATGCCCCAATTCAAATTAAAAAATTGGGAAAAATTCCTGATAAAGAAAGAGGAAAAAATAATTGTAGAAGAATAAAATCATTATTTAGCCTGATTTTTTTTTCAAGATGAGTGGAAATTCCAAAATCTTATCGTGTATTTTGACACGAATTACTAAATCAATACTTTATTTGTTTCTTAGAATAAAAGGGCTACCACACAGTCACTTAATTCACTTTTAGTCACTTTTTTCAAATAACTTTTTAGTCATTTTTTTAAAGATACAGTCACTATAATCACTTTTTAAATGAAAAGATCATTTTACTCAATTTTCTTTCAATATATTAAAACAGAGAAACCAATAAGGGTTAACCACTATTGATTCAAGTCTACCTATTTCGGAATCCTCTTGAATTCTTTGGAATTCCCTTCAAATTCACTGAATTCAATGGAATTTTTTTGGATTTAAAAAATTTTTCCTAGTCACTTGAATTATTTTTAATTCACCCTGAATTATTTTTTATTCATCTTGAATTCGTATGAATTTTATTGAATCTTCTTAAATTCCTTAGAATTCTTCTAAATTCGCATCAATTTTACTGAAATCAATGGAACTTTTTGAATTTAAATTCTTTTTTCAATTCATTTGGAAGGCAACCTGAATTCTTATTAATTTATCCTGAATTTCCTTAAATTCTTTAACACTCTGTTGAATTTTTTAGAATTCTTCTGAATTCACTCAATTCTACACAATTCAATGGATTTTTTAAGTATATTTTTCTAATTCACTCTTAAGTCTTTTAAACTCACCTTCAATTCTTCGGCATTTTACCAAATTCCTTTTGAATTTTTCTAAATTCTCTACAAATTTAATGAATTCAATGAATTTGTAAAATATTTTTTAATTTTTTTAAAATTCATTTTGAATTTTTATCAACTGCATCAAATTCTTCTCATTTACCTTAAATTCGTCTAAATTCACTCAGATTTTATTTTATTCATTGTTTTTATCTTATTCTTTACATTTTTTTCAATTTTCTTCAGTTCTGTTGAAGTAATTTTGTTCAATTCACTCTCGTTATTATGAATTTCATTAAAATTCCCTTCTTCTAAATTCACTACAATTTTACTGAAATCAATGGAATATTTTTTATCTCTTTATTTTTTTTTCAATTCATTTGAATTAATTGGGAATTTAACCTGAATCCTTTGGAATTCTCTTGAATTTTTTTTAATTCATCCTGAATTTTTCTAAATTAACTCAATTCTACTCAGTTCAATGGATTTTTTTGATTTTTAAAATAGTTTTTGTGAATTCACCCTCAAGTCTTTTAAGCTCGCCTTATTGATTTTTTAGCCATTTCATTACATTCTTTTTGAATTCCCTTGAATTTTTCTAAATTTACTCCGAATTTAATGAATTCAATGAATTTCTAAAATATTTGTGAATTGTTTTCAAATCACCTGAATTTTTATAAATTTCATCGAATTCTTCTCATTTTCCCTTAAATTCCTCTAAATTCACTCAGACTTTATTTTATTCATTTGTTTTTTTTTGTATTTCTGGCATTTTTTTTAATTCAATTAAATTGTGTTGAAGTTGCCCTGAGTTCTGTTCACTCTCCATCTATTCAATTTAATGAAATTTTTTTCATTTTATAAATTTTGTTCAATTCAGTCAAACTCTTATGAATTTCATCAAAGTCAAAATATTTTTTGTAAATTGAACCTAAAGTCTTTTAAACTCACCTTGAAATTTGGTCATTTCATCGTATTCATTTTTAGTTTCCTTGAATATTTCTAAATTCACTCCGAATTTAACGAATTCAATGAATTTTGTAATTAATTTTTTTCAATTCACTTGAATTTTTATGAATTTCATCGAATTGTTCTCATTTCTCTCAAATTCCTCTAAATTCACTCAACTATTCATTGCTTTTTTTTTTAATTTACTTAAATTCTGTTGAATTCGCCCTGAATTCTGTTCCTTCCTAATTTATTCAATCAATGGAAATTTTTTCATTTTTAAAATTTTGTTGAATTCATTCAAATTTTTGTGAATTTCATTAAAGTCTCTTGAATTCCTTTGTATTTCTTCTAAATTTTCTCCAATTTTACTGAAACTAATATTGATTTTTTGAACTATTGTCATTTCTTTTGATTTTACCGTGAACTCTTTTGAATTCAATTTGATTTGTTTTGAATTAACTCTCAATTCTTATGAATTAATCTTGAATTCTTTTGAATTCAAAAGAACATTAAGGCAAATTATTAATGCACATTAGTCACTTTTTAGGTTAGAAATTAGTCACTTTTGGACACTTTTTGGTTTAAATAGGTCACTTTTTCACTTAATTGAAGTTAATTAGTCTCTGGCAGCCCTTAACAATAATTATTGTAAGATTATCATTTCTCACTTGCGAAGGTATGTTTAATCAAATAAACTATATGTATTTTTTGTTTAATTAATAATTGAACATTTTTAATTAATATTTTTATTAATTGTAAAATTATCGTTAGTGGAGTGCTTTTGACTTTAGGGTTCAAAAGAATTGAATTCAAGTAGTTAATAATTTGAGAAATTACATGAATTCCTTGTCAGAGACGAGTTTACAAATTCGATATTATTTTTAATATTAAAAGTGATTCGAGTATACTAAACTACATACACCCTTTTATTTCTTCTTGCGAATTGAAGTTGATTGAAACAAATTGCAGCATCAGTTTATAAACCAGTATTTTTATTGTATATTTGTCAACAGGAAAACTATTATAACATTGATTTTTATCGCAAATATATTAACTGTAAAATTAACTCTGTTATCAAATCATGAATTTTTCTTTTGAGTGGAACAAAAGCTCGTCAATATCTTTTTTTGAATGGAGTAAAATTATTTTCAATTGAAATCGAAAAATTATACAAATTGTGTATCATTTGTATTCTTTTTCCACTAGATTATTCAACTTTTATCAAATTACAAAAACAAGAATTTTTTAAATGAGAAAAAAGTTAGAACATAAATATTGACAATTAAGAACACTCTTTATCTTCCATGTTGCTTAATACATCTCAAGATTATGGAAGATTCATTACTTCTGCTTGAGATCCGGAAAAGTAATTAAGACTTTCTTTGTGTAACTATATTATTTATTTTTTTCCGTTAACATTATTACTACATTTATTATGTAAAATTGTCCCACATTTGTTACTTTTTTCGGTTTTAATTACTTAATATTGTTTTTTTAATCATGTAATGATTATTTTTCATAATTTTGTATTTTAGACATCTAAAATTACAATATTTACATTACCAATTTATTAATATCATTTGGTGAATATAAAACCGAAGAAATTGAACTAAAAGTTCTTTCAGAATTAGCTTTTCTTTATCGCTAACTTCCCTTATTTTTTCTCGTTTTTGTTATCTCTTATATACTGTCAAGTCATTCGTGGCTACGTGACAATCGACATTTGGATGAAAAAACTTCTTTTTTACCCTGGTCTCTCTTGGAGGAAAAATAAGTTCTAAATTAGAAACACACGTACCGTTCGAATATACACTGGACTCTATTAATAGATCTTGATGCTTCTGAAGAAATTTGAAGTTGGATAGAACTTTCAATCTGGTCTCTATTACAAAATGTTTTAATTTTTTTAATAGTCGAAAATAAAATTTAATCTCAATCAATTATTAAATATTCGTGCATCAATCTAATTAGAATTTCAATAAAAAATGTCTGTTCGGTATATCTAATAATCATTCGATTGCCTTACAGAAGTTTGTTTGAAAATTATAATTTTCTGAAATTTTGAATCAGATAGAAAAATTAAATAGATTTAAGAAAAATGGCTTTATAAATAATAAATTGGGTGATTTTTAGGAATATTGCTAAAAATTCATCGATTTTTTATTGACTTAGTTTCAATTTATTTATATTTTCTCTAAATATCTTGAAATAATTTTAAAAAAATAATTGCATGTAAATTGTTATTTATTCTATTACTTGGAAATCATTGCGAAACGTGACTTATTCTTCCACATTGAATGAAGAAAAGGCTCCAGAGTGAAGGCTCGGTGCATGCACTGAACGTAATGCGGTTCCTCGGCACTACTTTTTCAGATGACATAATCGACACGTTGTATTAACCCAAGCCTTAAGACTGAACGATCAGATCTGACGAAGCTTTTAACTTCTTTGTGCATTATTTAAATTTAAAAATGACGCAATAATAAACATAGTCAATACATAATACAGGGTTCACAGTCTTTCCACTTTTCCCCTGCGTTGCCCCTTTTTTCTTGAAAATTCCCTTTTTTCCCCCTATTCTCAAAAAACATTCCCCTTTTCCTATTAAAAAAGAGTGATGTTACCAAATATCTCGAAAGTATCGGACAGATTGTTGTTGAAAACCTGATTGGCTTTTGCATGACTCGAAATTGCTCCATTTATTACATTTGAAATTTAAAAATAAAACCCGCTGATAACTTTAATTTATTTACAACTGTTAGTTAATTTGTTATCGTTAAGGTGGCGAAATATTTCATTGTTCTTGCAAATACAGATCTTAAATTATCTAGTTCGATAAGAGATGTAAAAAGATTTTTTGAGCTTTCAGATGATTTCAAGGCATGTTAAGATTCAAAATTTCTTAACGTGTCTTGAAATCTTCTGAAAGCTCATGAAATCCTATGCACTTCTCTAAAACCCCATAAAATCCCTTAAAATAATTTCAATTACTTTGAAAAACTTGAAATTTTTTAAAAATGCGTCATAATAAAAAAATGTTAAAAACCCGTGAAACCCTCAGAAATTCCTTAAAATGTTAAGAAATCTCTTGAAATCCTGTGAAACCCCTCGAAATTTTTGGAAATAACTTGAAATCTTGTGAAATCCCTTGAAATATTTAAAAATACTATGGGATATCTAGAAATCTTTTACAAAATCGTTCAAATTTCTTCAAATCCCTGGAAGTCATCTAAAATGAGTTGAAACCCATAAAAATCTTGTGAAATTCCTTAAAATCCTTAGAAAATCTATGAAATTGTTGAAAGGGATTTTGAGAGATTTTAAAACTCTTGAAACGTTTTCAATGGATTTCAAAACATTTTAGGGCATCTCACAAAACTTTTAAAGGTTTCAATGGATTTCAAACAATTTGTAGGAATTGCGAAGTATTGAAAAAGATTTAAGAAATTTTCCAACGGGTATATCTCCCATATAAAAAACATAATTGGAACTTCTTTTCCACCAACAACATTTGCTGATCAATAATATTAGAATTTTTATTTTAAAAAATATAATACATTATTTTAAATATTAGTTTCCACTGTGAACGAATGTGAACAAAAATGTATTTGTTTTTAAATTGATTTTTATTTCTAGAAATATTTTAATATGCTTTAAATGCAGTATGATAATTTTGAATGTTATTAACCAAAAATGATTGTATGCTTCCGTATTAGAATTGCTAGTAATTTATTAATTGATATGACCTCAAAGATAGTAATTCAAGTGCCTACACTTCGTTGTTAACATCATCAGATCAGTTCAAGCTTTTCAAGCTTGTCGAATGCGGAACTTTTCTACCTTCGCAAAAAAAATTATATCAGAAAATTGGCTCCTTCCTTTGAGTATTGAACAAATACTTTCATTTTCATTACCACTTATTTATTATTTATTGAATTCGAGGGGAACTTTCAACGTTTAATAAAAATACTAGATTTTCACCAAATTTTCTATGTTGTTTGTATCAGGATGGGCATTCAACCAGTTAAGCGAAAAATCAAATCTTTAAAAATAAATGATAGTGAATTTTTTGAGACCGGAAACTTAAAAAATTATCAGTAGAAAAATGTATATAGTCACTTTGAATGTCAATTCGTATCACATGAATTTACATACAATTTTAGAAGCACTTCAGATTCAAAATTGTTCATATTTTTAAACATGACTTTTCAAATATTCAATTTGAAACATTTTCAACAAAGAAATCTTCCACTTTCAAACATTTCCATTTTCAAAGTTTATATGCAATTTTCAATGCTTTGTTTTATAATGTCAAATCTTTATTCACCTTAATTGAAGATTGTTCGCATTTTAATCCTATTAATTTGAAATTGTCCAATATATAAAGTTTCAATCTAAAATTATTCAACTTTGAACGCTTCAAACTTCATATTGATCAACTATGAGGGTTTTGAAGTTTTAAATTTGAAATAATGTACAATTTTTATGAACCTTCCATTGAAATTGTTTGATTTGGAACATTTAAAATTTCAAGTCGATCAATCATCAAGGCCTTCCAATTTGAAATAAAATTGTACAATCTGGAAGGATTCACAGACAATTAAAATTTCTTCGATTAAATTTTAAACATTTTTTTTTAACATTTTTTTTAAACACTGTCTAATTTTGCAGACCTTAAAATTAAACCTTTAATGTAAACATTTAAAAATGTTGAAGGCTTTCAGTGTAATATTGTACACGTCTGGCAGCATTAAAAATTTTAAATGATTAAATTGTAAACGTGTTGAGTTTAAAAGTATGAATGGAAAAATTTTCCGATTTCTGTGCTTAATATTGAAAAAATTGTCTCAATTTAAAAATCTCGAAAAAAAATGGTTTTTGATAGTGTTTCTATTTTAAAAGTCTGCGATTATTTTGAATGATTCGTA
>JAUMHM010000083.1:43017300-43035452 GCA_032362435.1 Melikaiella ostensackeni
CAGAAAATGTAAAGAATTTTTTTGTAAAAGCAGTGTAAACAAGGAGTTGCTTAGGCACGTACCTTATAGTGGTCGACGACTTTCTCACCATCCCTCACCATAATCGATGATGCTGCATATTCAAGAAATTTTTTAAATTATTTACAAAAATTTACTGCAATGAATTGTATATTAAACTCTTCAAAATTGCTTCAAGATTTGAAATATGTAGAAAATCATAAAGACTTTAACTTTGAAAGGTTATATTTATATATTTTTCGCATTAGTGTTCATTCACTGGTGACTGTTCAGCCACTGGATCACTTACCCTACTTCAATTAAAAAAGTGACTGCAGAAAAAGAGAATAATGACTCTGCCTGGGGTGAGCATTTTTACTTTCCAGAGATTTACAAGAACCCAAATACAAAAAAACGAAAATTATGTGAAATTATTTATGCTATTACTTCAAAAAAATGAAAAAAGGTCGACGATGAAAAAAGAAAAGCCGCAGAAGAGCTTACATTGCAAAAAGAAAAAAGGAAACAAGAACGTATAGCTAAGAAGAAAATAAAAGAAGAGGAGGCAGAGAATAGGCGAAAAAAAGGAAAGAAAGAGAACTGAAAAAACAAGAAGACTAAAAGAATCGAAAAGAAAAGCTTAAAGCCAAAACAATTATGAAAAAGAGTAAAAAAGTAGCACCTAGGGAGTAAGAAAACTGATTTAAACACTTATAAATCAAAATGAATGATCATACATATAAAGTTAGTTTTTACATGAGAAATTTTAAAACAATGTAGATGTTAGTTCAAAAATTTTCTTTAATTTAGAAAACGTTGTTTAACTATAAAAAAACATTAATTCGTGCTAGGTACTACTGCGTACTAGTCAATATATCTTTATGAATGTTTAAAGAATTTCCATTTTTCAAACACTGTGATTTATAATTGTACTTGCTAATTTAATCTAAAGCAACATAGTGAGGTGTTGTATTACAAATGTTATGTGTCCTAAAAATCGCAGTTTTCTATTTCTTCGCATCCTTCATGCAGAAGTAATAATCCCTTTCATTTTGCTGTTTTTCTTAAATTACTGGTACAATAAACTTCAGGTTTACATTGTTTTCACTTCCTTCGCATTTGTACATCATTAAATTGCAAGCGGAGCATATTATATGAGGAGTCTATCTTTCATCTCGTTCTGGAAACATAATGTTGTAGTATTTTGCGTACATGTCTCGAGTTTTCCGAGTAATGTTCTATCGATATTTTGGGATTTCATATTTCATACGAATGTAACAAAATTGATTCTGATTGTTTTCATAACTATGCGTTTTTTCAAGTTTTTTCTTTTAGAAGCCATGGTTATTTCAATTCCCGCACCTCAGGGATCCTGGCCCGATCGCAGGCGACTCCACTGTCCTGGGGGTGATAACCCTCATACCTCACCAGGGCTGAGTATGAGGGCTTTCCGGTAAAGAGTTTCATTAGTCACAATTTAAAACTTTAATGCAGCACCATAATATCAAACTGCACTCAGCTTAAAGTAATTTAAAAGCGTCCATCATCGAATGATTCAATTGTTCAATCAAGAACAAGATGTGGCCGCAACTTAGCTTTCAAGATTTCAATTCAGCTTTTCAAGCTTTCAAAGCTTCAATAAGTGCACAAATATTTCACCTCCCCCCATTTACAAGTATAACAATACCAAATATCGAATAATTGGTATGAAACCTCAAGATGCCATCGTCAAAGATGAAGAAGAAGAATTGATCCAACGCTTCCAAAAAAGGAGGGAAATATTTCAAAGATGAAAAAAATTCTAAGGTGGTGACAAAGTTTGTATTAGCAATTTCTGAGAACTTCTTCGAGAAAGGATACACCCACAATCAGTCAACTGAAATATTTACTGTGGATCGTGTCATGACAACCATACCAGTTACATACAAACTCAAGGACTATCAGAATCGGCCCGTTTCCGGATGCTTCTTGAACAGGAACTTTTAAAAGTCAAGTTTCCAAACATTTATCTTATTGTGAGGGTCATGAAGAGATGTGGTAGAAGAGCCTGTGTCAAGTGGCTTGGTTTTCACAGTTCGCACAACAGTTGGATTTATAATACAGGTTTATAATTAAGTTAAACTAATGTTGAAGTAACTTTAAATTTACGTTGAAGTAAAATTGAAATAATGTTAATCTAATGTAGTAGTATAATCAAACTAATATTAAAACATTTATGTAATTAGGTGTAAGGTTTTATTCAATAAAAGCACATGAAATATATATATATATATATATATAAATTTCTCTCATTTATTTATTTTGTAATCATTATCAATTCCGACAATCTTTATTGGCCAGTAAACTATTTCCAGTATATACATTGACTTATAAACTAATAATTTACATCGTCATCCTTGATCCTATTATAACACCGTCCGGCAAGAGACAGTCTTTATCGAAGAGGCTTGGGGCCACTTTTGACTGTTCAACAGTTTCAACTTTATGCAGGTGAGATCTGAAAATATACTGCGTTCTAGTGCGAGTCACGAAATTTCACAAGCAGTTAACATATTCGTCAAAGTTGATAGATTTCTGAACAACACCTGCCTTTAAACCTTTGGCTTTCTTTACAAAATATTCGCCATTAACGTGGATGCTGTACATTTTACTTCTCAAGCCAACAAACTCAGTTATGATTTTTTCACTGCACTCATTTTTCATGGAGCCTAGTACTTTATTGTTTGTTGGAGACATATCAATGTTAATATCTGCGCATTTGACTTTATAAATCAAGCTATCAGCCTCTGTGTACAGTACTTTACATTAATTATTATAATATTTTTTAAGCATATAATCATAATGATAGTCATAGATCAAGATTTTTGAAATATCTAAGACACTAAGTCCGACATACATGGGTTTGTTCATCAAAACCTCAGTCTCCCTAAGTTTCACACTTACTAGGTCTTCATCAAAGATTGCTCGGCTGTGGAAATTAGGTCCAGCTATGAGGGCATCTGCTTCATACCTACCCTACAACTTTGTCACGAGTTTCACATCTACATGTTTACGCACATTCTCTATTGTCTTACCGTACACGGCATTGTTTATGAGTTTGAACAAGTTAGGAGTTTCTTCTGGTTTGATCCTGATGGTTTCGAGTTTTAAGGACAAAAAGGTAAATCAAAGTGAGCATCATGAAGTTCTTCAGGATACTCTAAATCTACTCCAAGTATGTAGCAGACAGGAGCATCATCAGGAACAATGAAGTTAAAACTATTGTCAATATTTGATACCCACTCAAAACCACTTAATGGAAGCGCTTGCGCCATCGCTCAACCATAGAGGTTCTTTGTTTCAAAATATACTAAATAAATGATCTCTGCATTGCCATTTCAAACTTCCATATATAGATGACGGGTGGAGCATTGACTAACTCCACCCCTAATATCTAGCTCCATTAACAGGACTTTATTAATGTCAGTGAGGAGTTCTAGTTTTACTCCGATATATTTTAACATGGCATTTCAAGTCCAACCAGGAACAGTATAAAAGTGTGCTGGTTCGAGGCCGTATGCTTTCAGACACTGATCTCGGAAATTTGCAAAGATATCAGCAGGCAGCAGACCATCTGTCTTCATATACATATACATGTAATCGCCAACATTTTTGTGATTGAATTCCGACCATACCCGTTTGATCTTTCCAGCATTTAAATTTGAAAAGACTCTACGCACAATTTTATATTTGTCCAGTTATGATGATTATTTATCTAGTGAAGCAGCCATAAATTGGAATGAACCAATGAATCGGTATTTCATCTAACTCCCTTTAACACGTTTGATGAAGCTGATATACCTCTCTTCATTCATTGGGAGGAGATCAGTTCGACTTTCAAACTGAGTGGCTACTTCACGAATGATGAAGTGAGCATCTTACTCACTTAAATTATGGAAGACAACGGGTTAGTCCGAAAATCTTCATAAATATAGATTACATTCTTCATGAGCAGGTCCCGGATGTTTACTAGTTAAATGTTAATGATCATGCACTTTCTTTTGACCGGGTTCTATACTATACTCTCAAATGTGGCAGGTAGTAGCTTCCCTGAAGGCAGCCTTCTGCTCAATAGTCAAGTCGTCCAAAGGTATGTGACACACTGGTACTGTTTCATCGCCCTATGCCAATTGTCGCAATTTGTTTGCAAATTATTTGAAAGGATCAGTTTCATCTGGCGGAGATGCTTTATAGCCAGAAAGTATTTCATCACAACTACTTTTTATGTAGTAGCGTATGCTGAGTATCTGATGACCTTGAAAGATCTCAGTGTTACTTCTCTTGTCCTGAGATTCTTCAACAGGAAGTAGCAAACACTCAAAGTCGGCAAAGACGACAAACGGTACCTTTTCCTCATTTCTATAGTTCGGGAACTCAATGATATTTTCTTCAGGTTTCGGTTGTTTGATTCTACAATGATTCATCTTTTCAAAATTCTAAGCGCGGTCCTGTAACTTTACCGCACTCGAAAAATAATGAAGACATCGATCACAAATGTACTTTTTGCGTTTATTTTTGGATAAGTGTTTACCAACCCGCATCTCGGCAAGCTTACTCCTCTGACGTTAGAGATGGAATCATCCGATCAAGACTCAAAATTCGGAAAAGCTTGCCCATTTTCGAAACAAAACATGATTTTTTTTCGAAATTAAAATAGGACGACTAAATTGAAACTAATGTCAGAAATGAACATAAGAGTGAGTTATTGGCAATACTTTGATAATTTAATGACACTATAACAAGCCAATATATGTTCCGACTATTCTGTTATTTGATTTTATTTAGCATACCTGTATAGTTTAAGAAATGTATAATACTTGTATGATTGTCACATGGTTGATGAATGTGACATAACTCTAAGAAAATAGCGAAAAAATTGAATTCTGAGGACCTTCTAATCTTCCACGTCATTCTGGTCAGATAAAAATTACTTAAATTACTTCCTCACTGTACAGGTATGAATCTAGGTACACTCGAAAACATTTCTACCTTATTCAGACACCGGAAATTAATTTTGTGGTGAAATAAAGAGCAATATATCACTCTTAGATATTTTCTTGTAATTGAAAATCAATAAAAATTATTTTAGTATCGACACTCTTCATATATTATTATTGTTGTAACATATTTAAAATAATTAACGTATATCAGACATTTCGTGGTCTAATAGTCGAGAAAATTGCCATAACTCTAAGAAAATAGCGAAAAAGGCGACTTTATTCGATTTTTTGAAATTTCAAAGTCACTTAGGGAGAAAAAAAAATGTGATGGAATTATCGCTATGCATGTATAAATCGACTTGCTTTGAACTTTTTTTATTGATAATTTAAATCTCAAAAGAAAAAGAATTTTTTGTTTTCAAATTTGAGGAAGTGGTTCATTATTGTGATTTGCTATTTGGTGCAAAGGCGAGTTAGAAAGACGCGAGTTAGAACAGAGAATTTGCAGAAACCAGAAGTTCAATTGCTATATCGTGAAAAGCTGAATGAATATTTAGGACATCATGAGAGAGACTGGAAGACTGAATTGGACAATGAAAGTGTAGAGGGTGCGTGGATAATACTACAGGATACCATGTTCAAGAGTGCATCAGAAGTGTGTGGTACTGTGGCTGTAGAAAGAAAGGATGGAGATCCTCATTGGAATGATGAAATCCGCGTGGCTGTCAACAAGAAAAAGCAAGCGTACTCTAGAATATTAAATAGTAAAGGTCTTAGCTATGATGAGAGGACCAGATTAGAAAATGATTATAGGGATAAAAACAGAAAATCCAAGATACTAGTCAAAGAAAGGAAGGACAAAATCAAAGCGGAAGAAAATAAAAAAAATGCAAAACGACTTCTAAGGAAATAAGAAATTATTTTGGGAATGGGTTTAGAAGATTAGAAAAGAAAGTTCTAGCACTAAGGTAGTCGTGATTAAGAATGCTGATGATGAAATGGTATGAGACTCGGGCAAAGTGAAAGACTGTATGAGAGATTTTTTCAAGGAATTGTATGGAGGTCAAGCTATGGAGCATAACAACCTTCACATTGAAGAGAGTACGTTACACAATCCCGACGTTGGTAGCGGAAGAAGTATCAATATCGACGACGTTATATCGGTGATTAAAAAAATGAAGAATGGTAAGGCTGCTGGTACGGATGGTATCACCGCTGAAATGCTTAAGAGCGGTGGTGGATATTGGTTTATGTGGCTAAGCGAAGTTATGAATACGTGTGCGTGCATGGTGAAGTTCAAAATAATTGGAGAAAAAAGTTTGAGAGTAAACAAAAGAGTTTTCTGTGCATATATTGAGCTGGAAAAAGCTTTGGATAAGGTGAACAGATTTAAGCTTTGGGAAGTCCTAAAGGGTATGGAGTGAATGGTTGTCTTTTAAGTGAAATAAAAGCAATATATAATGGTGATAAAGCGAGTGTAAGAGTGAATGGACGACCGAGCGGTTGGTTTGATATTAAGCAGAGTATTATGTATGCAAGTGGCACCATTTTCTCGCTAAGGTAGTTTAGATTTCCTGAAAATTTCCGCACAACTGCAGCTGATATGGAAGGGTTAATCTAACGGTATTCAATGAGATGCTTGAGGAGGACAGGGTCATTCTGAGGAGCCTGAACAGAGGGAGGTGTAGTGAACCAGGCCAGTACATATTCGCGTACCTGAACAAAAATATCCTAAATAGGTAGATGATTTTGTTCATCCATCTTGCGTGCGCTTGTGGTCCTGGGGCCCTGAAGCGGTAGCCGGCTAAACCAGAAGGTAGTGTTCCTCCCAAAAACAAGATAGTCAGCTCCAGAACTTCCTTACAGTCATCCCTGGGCTGTGGTTTCTGGAAAGCGAGAGCGAAGGTCAATGAGTTCAAATCAGGTTTAAGATAAAAAAATTACTCTTTCGTCCGCTGTTCCGGGGAGAAATCTGTAGCAAATCGTAAATTATACATTAAAAAGAAAAATTTTTTCGTCGATGAATGTTCAAATAATGCATTTGTTTCTTCAATTTGTTTCAAGAAATCAGACAATTTTTCATCTGATTATAAATGTTGCTGAAATGATCATGAAGTTCCCAACTGAAAGGACTGACACTGAAAAAACAAATTTTCTCGACGACAAATGTGCGAATAACGCAATTGTTTATTAAATTTGTTTGTAATATGAACAAGAATCATTCTAGGAGAAATTTTCTTCATTATAATATTTTTTCCATGCCAATTTCTTGCAAAATAACTTAAAATAGTAAGATTTTTGAAAATTATAGAAAACACCGTTTCAATAAATAATTTGTTTATAAATTATGTTTTGTTTATTGTATTATGGCCAAACATCTCCAGCTGATGCTACTCTATGACACGTAGGCGATTGCAACAGTTTTCCTGTTATTCACGAGCACCGCGAACGTCCAATAGAAAAAAATTGGTCATTTTTTTGTCATATTTGTTTATTTATGAAGAGATTGAAAAATTAAATCAAAAATCGGGCTCGAAGTCGTTCCTGCTGTAAAAATTCAGAGGATCGCTGTATGCAGAAAGTTTAGATTGAGTGACTTCAAACAAATCACAAGGGTTTATTATGTATAATTCATTTTTCACAACTCTCGAAAATTTCAGGTTTTGAACTATAATTTACTTAAAAAGAGCAACGAGAATTTCTGTCACGTTATGTTTTGAATGTACGGTATTATCAGCCGTCATTGACTTTTAATTTCAATTTGAGCTAAATGTCGAAGACTCCCAGTGATTTTTCTGTTTTGCAGGTGAAAGAAATTTTGAAATGAAAAGGTCTTCCAAATGTTGGAAATAAGACTGATTTAAATAATCGATTGCAGGAGGCTGATCCCTCAGGTTCCTGGCTGTAAATGAAGGAGATAATTTCACTTTCAGAAGATGCAGCTTTATCATTGAATACAATGACTGTGTCTGGATCAGAGTCTTTTAAATGAAAATTCTATTTTTCGATCACTGCCGCTGAATTCATCAACGAATTATACTTTAAATCAATTGCTCGCACAAGAAATACACGACAACGTCAAAAACAGGTTCAAGAAAATTCAACAGAAATTTCAATAAGTTCTTCAAGCTCTCGGTTCAAAGTAAAAATTGGAGCTACCAGTGATTTATTAAGAAAATTTAATGAATCTTATCGCAACCTCTGTGAATGAAAAAAAGAACTACTACTCTTTAGTGCAACTTATGAATTGAATGGTTGAACTGAATGGTTTCATTCTCAGTCGGAGTATGTTGAGAGAAGTTTGGAAGACTTGCTCAAGGAAATAAAGCAGATAATATACCGTATGATATATACAAATTAATAATTAAAGAGACGATTAAGAAATTATCTTCATAATTTACGATTGGTCCCATAAAGAAATGTTTAACGGCAGTTTTATTTGACTCTTTAAAAGCACAGATTCTGCCCTTTTGGCTTTTTTTATTATCTCACGTCGTTTGCCTCAAAAATTAAAATTAAAATATTCCAATATCATTTTTCATACTTAAAAAATAAACTATTCCGCCCAGCAAAAAATGTTCAGAGAAAAGCTTATAGGTCTTCGTAGAAGCAATAGTTTTTCTTCTCCTGACTTTTTTTCATATCGTACATTGCTTGGCTTAAAATTATCATTCTCGTCTCTCTTTTTGAATTTTGTAAATGCTATAAATCTCATAATTTCCTTTTTATCGGAAAAAAACAATGACTAAATTGTTCGGCTTCTTGAGTACTATAAATAGCCGTACATATAATTTTTACATCTGGAAAAGAATGGTCTCAAAAATTTTGAAAATACTCTAACATTTTGAATTTTCATCCAAAATGGCTGGCTAAGGAATGTGATCTTCAGTTTTCGACACTAAAAGAGTGTACCAAAGGCCAATCCAATAGATTAATTCTTTCAAAAGTTATCGTGTTCACAGACAGACACACATGCATACATAGACAGACACACATGCATACATACATACATACATACATACATACATACATACATACAAACAGTCAGACACATTCGTAAAAACCTGTTTATCGGGTTCAGAGGGTCTCAAAACGTGGAAATTTGATAAAAACGGGAGGGGTAAAATTTTACACAAATCTAATACCTTCTCTGATGAGAATGTAAAAATTGATTGTAGCAAATCAAGTACCAGTGGACGATGGAGAGGTGGTGAATTATATGATCGGTGGGATTCCAGATTTGCAGTTGAGAATTCAAGCACGCATAAGGTCTTTCGAAACGTCATATGAATTATTAGAAGCATCTGACAAAGTCAGTCTTCAGCTGGAGCTGCCAAAGGCTCCATCCAGAAATTATTTGAAACCTGCTGACATCAAAGCTACATCCACGCCTCAACTTAGACCTTACAACTGTCGAAATCTAGGACATACTTTGAAGGAAAGTCGGCAGCTGAAGAACACAACTTGTTACAGCTGCAATGAACCGGGTCACATTAGAAACATATGGTTATGAGTACCAGATGAAACATCGACCAGGTACACATATCTAGCATATCGATGCTCTAAGTCGATCATTTGACGTTTTGGTGGTTGAACACAATTCTTTTGAATGGAATCTTCCAGTGTACTAACATCAGGATCCAAAAATAGTCGAAATACGTCATATGTTAGGGAAACGTCAAAATAGAATGTATGAAGTGCGAAACGGTGTGGTGCACTGAAAGAAAGGAAATTTCTAATAAATTTCTATAAGTTTCTATAAGTTTCTGTGGGTTTCTAATAGTAGTGCCACACAGAAAAAATTTTCCACATAGTTAATCTATATGGATCGATATGGATGTTCCCATATTGAATTCTATACGGAGTTCTAACCAGAACTTGAAATGGTTCCTACATGTATTTCCAAAAATTGTGCTAAGTTTCTACCTCAATATGGATCTATATGGTCGCTACAAAAATGTAATCTATATGGAATTCAAAAAAGAACTTCTACTGGTTTCTATGAGGACGATCCCAACAAGATTTTTCTGACATCGCACTAAGTCTCTACCTGTATATGGATCTATATGGATGTTACAAATATGTAATCTTTCACAGTAGATTCCAGAGATATATTTTATTCAAAGTTGGACAAAAACATTCCAAAAAATTGGCAACCACAATTATCCGATGTCGGATAATTTTTTGGGGGCGGATTCACAACCGCATTTACAAGTTTATATGTAGTTGTCAAAACAGAACATCTATTGGTTTCTGTATGGATGTTCCGAACGCAATTTTTCAGGCATCGCGCTAAGTCACTTTTTGCATATGGATCTATATGAATGTTACAAATATGTAATCCATATGGGATTCCAAACAGAACTTCTACTGGTTTCTATATCGATATTCTGAACAGGATTTTCCAGATGTCGTGCTATGTCCCTAGCCCTGTATGGATCTATTGGGATGTTAAAATCATTGAATCTATATGAAATTCCACACAGAACTTCCACTGGTTCCCATATGGATATTCCGCATAGGATTTATCAGACTTCGTGCGTTTGAAACGCGTGCTGTACCAATTCTATAGAAATGTTAAAAACATTATATGACAAGTGACATAATGTTACATTACGTAATACCGGCGTATCATTTTTAAATTCCAGTATTTCCATTCAATCTCCTGGCAGCTTGTTGAAAGTGAATGGGGCACATTCAAAAAATTGCTTATGGGTGGTCTCCAAGAAGTTTGCTCCTTTGAACAATGAGAATTTCGAGGAAAAAAACTTTTCAAACGGGCCAAAATACTCCAAATATTTTCCAACATTTTTTCAGCGATTTTATTCTTTAAACATTTCATGAATTCCTTGCTTTAATTCCTTTTAAACTACATGTTCTTTACAATATTCGTGTAATCCATACATTGTAGATAAACCTTTCTTATCAGTTGCAGGGTACAGTTAATAAACTTTTTTGGTGGTCCATCTTAATAAAACAACGAGTTATAAAAAATCCTTCAAGACGGATTTGTGTTCGAATTGTTTAGAATCTTCTACCTAATAATCTAATTTTCGACCAAATGTGGCTTAGTCCATTCTGCCGTGCCACCCTTCAATTGAAAACGAAGTGAAAATATTACCAGAAACCTATAGAAATTAGCCTAGCGGCTGTTGTTACTTTCATATAGGTCCATATAGACCCGAGGGTCTATGAGGGCTAATGAGGCATTCCCAAAACGAAGTGAAAATACCACAAGAAACTCACAGAAATTAGCAACGGCTGATAGTAATTCCATATAGATCCATATGGACCCGGGGGTCTGTGAGGGCCAATGAGGAATTCCCTAAAACAAAGTGAAAGTACCACTAGAAACCCATATAAATTAGTAGCGCTGATAGAAACTCCATATAGATCCATATAGACCGGAGGGTCTATGAGAAGAAATGAGGCATTCCCCAGAACCAAGTGAAAATGCCACCAGAAACCCATAGAAATTAGCTCAGCGGCTGTCGCTAATTTCACATGGATCCATATAGAGACGCGTGTTCTATACGCGTCTATTTGCAGTTTTGGTGACAATAACCAACACTCTCCATATGGACTTTTTTTCTATCTGGTTCTATGAGTCCTTTAATGGTAGTCCGTCATCAGGAAAGCCGAAGGTTGTATGCATGTAATCCCGAAGGGTGATGTACCTTTTTCGATTATACATGTTGACTTTTTTGGTCCAATTAAAAGAGTACAAGAATCAATATATTATATTTTCCTATTAATATATGTATTTATTAAACTGGTAAAACTCTCTGCCACTAAGTCTACTTGTAGTCAGGAGCCAATAAATCATATGAAACATATCAAGGTAGTGACGTTCTTCTCAAGCTAACGGTCAAGTTAATTGGATTCATTCTATCATACGTCTAATGTTGGTTGAATTATCCGATGAATAAATGGGTAAATATCGGTTCAAAATTTTAAAGAGCAAAGAATATTGTATTAATATTGTTGTCAATAGATCTATTATGAATACTTCAAGTCGACTGTTGTTTGCAGTTGATCAGAGGGGCGAGTCACCCGATGATGTTGAAGAATTCTTAGAAAACCATATCCAAGCGGGTAAACTTAGAGATTTATGAAGTTTGAGGAAAACTGCTGCGGAAAATATAGAATAAGCTCAGACTCATACTAAAAATTATGTAGATAAGCGATGTAATAAACGTTATGAATATTATGAAGGAGATTATGTTATGCTGAGAAATATTGAATGATAGATACATACGAAATAGGTGGTATTGAAGGGTTTCAAAATACACAAAAATCTCATCAGGGCGTATGGGAATCTAGAAATACGCGTCCGTGGTTTGGAACCAAAAATATCCGATAAACATGTTATTTTATTCTTTTATCATTCCAAAGTCTGGAACGGACTGTAGTCAGAATTGGCTGAACTGTGGCACCAATTATTCAAGTAAGTCTCATAGATATATCTCTTGTTTTGTATTATCATCTGCAACATCAGTATTGGCAGTCTTTATATAAATCTCATATGATTAATAAGTGTTAATTAAAAAAACTATTAATTTATATAAAATAAACGTGTTATATACTCACAATTATTGAGGAATTCCGTTACTACAATATTGAAACGATGTACATGTATCAGCATCCCCCATATCTTTATCATTATTTGCATACAAATGAACTGGGGTGATATATCATAACATACTAGTATTCTAAAAACTTAATTTACCTAATTAATCAAATTTTTCTTAAAAAATTCATATTGTAAGTTCAATGGTAAATTTGCTAAACAAACGTGTGGTATCTCAAAGGAGTCCTCCATTTCAGCAACACTTACTATTTTTGCACCAGAAGATCGAATACCTTTCTTCCTCCATTCACGTTTTAATACGGAATTGAAAAAAATTACTTAACTCTTGAATTATTTAGCTGAACGAATCCATTTCAAATCAGGCAGGCAGTGCGGCTTCAAGTCACAGAGTCATTCGCCTCTCAAATATGTTGTTTTTCAAAGGAAATAAGATAATTAATATTTTACCGTTTTAAGAAAAAAATCATCTTCGCGAAGTTATGAGCATTTGAAATTTTAGAGTTGTTTTTCAAAAAAAACACAATTTTTTTCTTCAAACCCGTATGGCTTTTAACGTAATTGAGATACTTAGGTTTTTGTTACTGATACTTGTGAGGTTCATTGCCGTATTTCACAATCCATCGGAAAATTAACAAAATGTCTAAAATTAATAAAACGGCGGTTTTTCTGAGAATATTAAAAGTCGATTTCCTCGAAAAACCCCATCCTCTTTTTTGCTCAAATTTTTTTGCTGAATTGGTACTTCTATAAGAAAGGCATTTTGTGAGTTTTATCCGGGCTAAAACAATCTTGTGGCATCGAGAATTTTGTTTTTGAAAAATTGTTTTTTTGTATATTTCTTACAAACAATGACCGTTTCGACAAAATGCTAAAACAGAACTTTGCTTATTTTAAGGTTCTGCAAACAATATCTCTTACTATTATATAATATCTTGCATCATTCGCAAGGAAAATTAAAAAATTCTATTTTTTTAACAAAAATTCTCATGGCCAAAAAAATTATTTAGCCTGAGAAAGACTTACAGAATGTCTTCTTCATATAAGCAAGAATTCTCTAATAATATTAGACGCAATAAAAAATCAGTTTTTCCATAAAATCAACGATGCAAGATATCGGGGAAGAGTGAGAGGTAATTCTTGTATCTTTCTAAAATAAGCAAAGTGTTATCTTAGAATTTCGTCAAAGTGTTCGTTGTTTGTAAGAAAAATGCGAAAATTCCATGTTTCGAAAAAACATTCTCATTGCCACAAAATTAGTTTAGCCCGAAGAAAACTCACAGAATGTCTTACTTTTAGAAATACCAATTCAGCAAAAAAATTGAGCTACAAAAACGGGGGTTTTTGGAAAAATCGACTTTTAATATTTTCAAAAAAACCGCCGCCATTGTGTTAATTCATAACATTTTCTTGATTTTCCGGCGGATTTCGAAAGGCGACAATAAACCTCACCACAATCACGAACAAAAACCTAAATATCTCAGGTCAAAACTTATAAAGGGTTGACAGAAAATTTTTTTTTTTTAACAACGCTGAAATTTCAAATTCTTATATACGTGTCGTCTTATTTCCTTTGAAAAACAACATATTCAAGAGGCGAATGATTCCGCGACTTAAAGTTGCACTGCCTGTCTGATTTGAAATGGATTCGGTCAGCTTAGAGTTTCCAAATCTTTCTTACTATTGTGGAAAACAATGTTATTAAACATGTAAGAAGTAATCAGTAATATACTCCACTTTTGTTTTTTTTGCAGGGGGTTTCAAAATTACTGTTTGGCTGTGCTGTTGCCAGACAGACTAATAATCTACAATGTGCAGCTCATGGAAGAGGCGGTTGAACTTGGTTCGTTAAAATCTAATTATTCAATATTCTGAGCTATTTAATCTTGATTTTCTCGGAACAAAGTAATTTTTTCGGATTGAATCTTCTTTATTTCGATAAAGCAATAAGCACGTCCATATGTCGGGAAAATATTTGTATTAAAAAGAATGTAAAATCAGATTTTTAATTGCCTTCCAAGAAGAGTACATTTATTTTTTAACGAAAACTTTGATTTTTGAGCGCCATCCACAGCCAAGAAACCCCCAATTTTTGGTTCGTGTCATTTAAGATTGTCAGCTTCTACATCTATTTCTCCGACACAGGCTAAATTTTTCTAACCAAACTTTTCTGGCCTCAATTCAGCAACAATTAAGCTTGAAAGTGGACTTTTGTTCTATTTTTTACGGGCGATTTCGATTCTAAATAATGTTTTTTCGTTCTCCTGAAAAATTTCGATTTTGTTCATTATCTAGTTCCGTACTGCCTTCCTTCAGTTATTGAGTACCACATGCGAAATTGTTGAATTTCTCTTCAAGAACAAAACGTACCAACTCCCGGTTGCTTTCAGCATATTGGCATAGCGCTGGTTGAATTCCACATGGGTGATCAGAATTTGTCAAACTTTTGAATGGTGTAGGCACCCACCCCTGGTCTAAGTATCAAGCTCCACTCGAAACCCGAGGGATAACAAACGTGGATTTCCTAGACGAAGGAATAATAAGGAGACCGAACTACCATGACACGTTTTATCGAATCTGATAGCAGTGACGGCACCAAAATCAAATACTTAAATAGGCTAGTCGAGATTCTACTGAATAACTTCAATTTTGATCTACTTTCACTCATTGATTTATAATCCGAGTTCCGAACCGCGAGTGAATGCATACACGTCACTTTCAATATACTCAAAAATATATATTAGCTACTTTTGGAAAATTAGTGTAGCAGTCGGCTCCGGGAGCTACGACCACGATCGTTTTTTAAACAATCGATCCCGAAGCATCTAGAAGTATATGTCATCCGACTCACCACTTACCCCAAGACGAGAAGACGAGCGATTCGGGAAATTCACTTCACAAAAAACGCAGAAAACATGAAAAACTTGACACTGTGATATGATCACTAATTGGAACTGAGAACACTCTGTAGTAGAGTATGAATTTTGAATTCAGAATCTGCAATTGATCGCAAACACGGTACGAGTAAGACTTCTGTCTCAATTTGGCTTTTCCACAATTCCTCTCAGTGAGAGTCAAAACCAGACCGAGAGACAAAGGTAGAAAATTTGAATCAGTAATACGAGTATAATTCATTCGAAGACTGCAGCGCATTCAGCTTGATCTCTCAGAAATAGTTACGAGTAGGCCTTTCTCAATGAGAAAATAAATTTACGATTGTGAATAAATTAACTTGGATAGGTTTAAAAGAATATTAACATCTCGCCCGTGGAATAAAATTTCATTTTGCGATAAAAAATCTATAACGACTAGAAAAGCGAACGGGTTTTGATGAAAATCAGAGGGTCTACATGAGAAATATTGTGAATTTGAACTGGATTTTCAAAAAAACAGGACCGAACATTTTCGGGTTCCCAGGGAGGCATCAAACATAAAAAAAAATTTTTTTCTCGACTTCCCTAAAATGGCCATATTCCTTGCCTGCAAAGCGGAAATGAAACCGCTTATTTATAAACAGTGATGAGTATGCTTGCGCCGTACTTCTTCATTACTTTTTCCGGTAGAAATAGAGCTCCCGGAGAAAATCATGAAAAAGCACTGCGTATGCGTGTGAAACTGCACACCCGCAACCGACACTGATTAGAATACTCGATTCCGCACCCGTTTTTTCACGCATATGAATATGGCAATTTTAGTGAAGTTTGGAGCAAAGTATCGTTTACCACAAGAGATGGAAGCAGGCGATTTTTAACTATTAAGGGGGGCACCAAACTTAAAAATTTGTTGAATTTTAATCCCTTTTCAACATAAGTGTTCAGGATTCAACGTGATCATTGTTCTTCCGCTGTCGCGGGTAATTTTGGGTTCGTGTGCTGCGCTGGATCCCTCTCATCCCGCCTGGCAAACCAAGGAGTCAGAATAACAAAATATGAAATACACATTACCAATGATAATATTAGAGATTTGGTGCCACCACATAATGAAAGTCCATTCGGAAATAATGCTTCAAATTTCATAGCCGAAATATGAGAGATTAACGTATACAGCTAAACATTCGCTAGGTCCTTCTCTATTACCATCTCTAAAAGCTATATAGTACTTACTACGCGGGTGTAATTATAAAGCCAGGCCGAAAAAGCCATTACCAATGACGTGGACTAGGTTTCAGAAAGACATATTATATTACTATCGGTGATCAAAGAGGCAGGTTCCAAGAAATTGGATAACCCGTGAACTTCCCAGAAGATGACACGAAAGCCAGGGCTTACTTCTTGCAGGATGCTAATATTTGAACTGCCTCGCGAACTCTCTCCAGGCAAAAGTCAGGAAACCAGGTTCCCTATCTTGCTCGTTGTTTCATTTGATTTTTCAGGAGTCGTGTTAAAGAACTTGTTAACTTGGCTGTCAGAGGAGGTGGACGATGAAGAACCATGACGAGTTCGCCTTCTGGCAGATTTCCTGATTGTGCGTGGGGGACCAGGAAAACTATCAAGAAAACACGTATTTTCTAAATTTGATTCCCCCTAGAGTTCCGCAATTTTTGAATTCGAAAGAGGCTTGTTATCTACCAACAGTTTCTTTCCCTTCATGAAAACCTTGATCCCAGACTGTTGAAACTTTACCTCAGCTTTCCACAGCTTCTTTCTCTTTAGTCTCTCTTTCAGCGATGAGTCGTGGCTGATGCCGATGTTCTTTATCTGCAAACTCTTCTCGTTTTTTCATAATAAACTGCTTATAAATACGAGCGCACAACTTCACCAAAGCACAACTTCACCAAACTTTGTCCCCTCCACCGAAAGGCATCTGTAATGTGCTTAGTCGAGATCGATATGTTCACATCTGAGAAAGTGCGTATAAGACAGCTTGGCAGATCTTCGTTGTTTTCAGGATTGTTCGGCAGTTTGTGCACAATTAGATCATTAGCTCGAACACTCCTTCTGAGGAAGGACATTTCACTTCTTAAGGTGGATACCTCCGCAATTAGATCTGAAATGCTTTTTTCCAGCCTGTCACATTTGGCGCTTAGCGCTATTAAAGTAGATAGTTGAGTATCAACACAACAAGAAAATTCGGTAGCTAGTCCATGTTGGAACAAAAATAGGATTGCTGAAAACAGCCCCGGTCTGAAATCAAGAGAGATAGACCGCTCTGTTCTGAAACAACACTTGACGCTCGAGAGAAAGTCTCAAAACGGTTTACAATGTACCGGAATCTCCTTTGCTTGGACAAAAATCGCTCGATAGTTCAGTTCACAACGGATTTTCGCAACATTTCGGACCGAAATTTCGATATGAATGGCCAGAATCTTATGGCATTAGTATACACTAATAACAAACGAAAGAGGTGAAGAGGTGAATAACGGGAATAATTATAACAATCCACTTAGAAAATCTCTTCACGCGGGCCCATTAGTATCCAAAATCTTTAGCTTCAGGCATCACTCTTCTTCTTATAAACAATTGCTCTCCATACATTTCTATCCTTACATACTCTTTCTTCGGTCTACCTCTGGGTACACTATCACTCACTTTACATAAATATACTTGATTCGTTAAGCGTTCTTCACTCATTCGCTGATCATGACTAAA
>JAUMHM010000083.1:43105407-43118877 GCA_032362435.1 Melikaiella ostensackeni
TATGGGATGGCGAGTGGCACTAGCGATGTTGAATAAAAAAAAGTACTATTTTGGTACATAAGTTCACAATTTGAGTTAAAGAAAATCAAACTCGACCATGACAGTTAAGTAATTTTGCACAACCCTGAAGTGTAATAAGGCGTAATTCATGAATAATCATTATTTGTTTTGCAGATAAGCAGTGAAATATGAAAATTGCTATGTTCTTATATTTTTCTTATGTTCTTTCTTTTTATACCATTGGTTATGAAATAGAGAAAAATTCAGAAATTTCATTTTTTAGACTACTGCAGAGATCACAGCGGTTCAATATTTAAATTTAAGGATAAACAGCATAACTTTTCTTCGGAAAAGGTTTAAAAGAAACGGAGAATATTTTTCTTTTACAAACAACATTAATCAGTAAAATAGTTGAATTTTTAACCAAAAGATTAATTTCGAACCACACATGTAGTAGTCGAGCATTCAACCAAAAAGACTAATCTTCAACCGAAGATGATTGAATTTTCAAACAAATATTTCTATTTTCAACAAAAATAGTTCAATTTTCTTATTGGGTTTTATTAATTCAGTACGAATTTAAGTTAAAAAAACGAAAATAGGGAGAAAAGGGGAAAGTATCTTGCAAAAAGAGGAATTCTTTTAAAAAGAGGGAAAACAGGGAGATAGGGGACACAGTGTAGAGTGGGGTCGTTCAAAAAATCGATTTTTGATGCATCAATATTTACCCGTGCCTCCAGGCCTTGGAAACATTGAAATGAAAATGAAAATTTAAATAGGTAAAACAAGTACCTGTTTTTAATTTTGTGTTAATTAAAGTTCAGTCACTTCTTGAGGACTTTTCAGCGAATAATTTCCACCCAATAAATCCTTATTTTAAATCACCCAACCCCCTTGCATTGTGTCCGGAAAGTGACTCAAAACATAGAAAACAGCACTCTCTGTATTCGAATCAGAAAATTCAGTGAAAATTAGTAACTTACTTCTGACTAGTTGAATCAGTGACATTTCACTGATTCAACTAATCCACTGATAGCTAGAAGTATGTTACTGATAACAGTGGAATTCCACTGATTCAAATTAAAAGAGCAGTTTCATGTAACATTCATGGCAAGGATGACTTTTAAAAATCTTTTTGTAGTATAAATTATTATTATACGGTAAAACTAAAGTTTCAAGGTACTTTTAAGATAATTCTTAGCTGTTCAAACAGTTATTATATGTTTTAACAATTTCTTTCCCTGTGAATCCTGAGAATGTATTATTTTTCGAATAAATGATACCGTTCATGAATATTAAGAGTAATATTTTTTATTTAACATATTTTGAAATTTTTTAAACAATTTCTGTTTGTTTAAATTTATTTCTCCATCAAATCATTAAAATTGAGATTTTTTGGAATTAATGACACAATTAATGAATATTGAGAGTAATATTTTTTCGTACAAAGTTAGTATTCTTAGCAATTAATGACACAGCTCATGAATGCTAAGAGTAATATTTTTCGTTGAAGACAATTGGGATTTATTTAAACAATTACTAATTTTGAAATTGCGTCTTTTCATGGGAAAGATGGAGAAAATTGTATCTTTACGAATCTCTCACACAATGTCGACAATTGGGAATTATTTGAACAATAAATAATCCTCAAATTGTGCCTTTTCATAGGAAAGATGGAGAAAAATTTCATCTTTTCGAATCTCTCACACAATGCCGTTGTCGCAAAATCTCATTTGCAGTTTTGAGGGTGATTTTTAGGAGACTAAAAAAACAACTTTGTGGGAAGAGGGTTGAATTTCAAAATTAATAAGTCTTATTGCAAGCTTTTGTTTTAATCGAATTTTCTTCGGGAATGGAACAAATTGAAACTCCTTGGATGCAAGATATGTATGCCATTTTCTTGGGAACAAACGCGTGGGTGCTTGCCGTCTACACGGACTAATTTCATATGTGGTCGTCCATTTCAAAAGAATCCATATGGCCGTTTTTAGTTTAGAAAATATTTGCGAACGAAAACAAAGAAATAATATGAAGAACATAAATCACGTAATAAAAAATATATGGTTCCGGGAGCTCGGCAGTACGTTTGCTTATACGAATTGTTGCGAAATACACAAATCTAGATTATTGTATCTTCATATTTTTAGACAGCTTTCTTCTGCGATACGGAATAACTTTATCGCTATAAGTTTTTCCAAATTGAATAATTATCTGACACTTTTTCTTATGTAAGTTCCCAATACATGGTCAGGTATAAACATTTATTTAAAAAACATTTTTTTACATTGTTCATTCTTTGTGTGCCATTTGCCATTTCTTACTAATTTTTTGCAAATAATTAAAAAGAAATGTTAACAGACTCGAATGCCAATAAAAATGAGATTCCTAAATTATTTATTCTTGGGTTAGTATAATATCGGCGTCTTTCAAAATAACAGCAGAGACGTCATTTCACTAATATATTTCGCTTTTTTGTTATTTTTTTTATTCAGCATCTTGAAAATGTTGATTCATCACTGGGCACGGTACGAGCGTGCATCCCCAGCCACCATCCGTGCGCTTGTTTGTTCATATTATATTATATATTATATACTATATAATATTTGATTTTACTATATAGGGGAGACCTTCCTACACCAGGTAATGAAACACTACATAATTATTAATTAAAAATACTAATGTATATTGGGAGGCTGAGCTATTCGCGCCAAAATTTCGGTACGCGCAAATACTTTCTTCAAATTAATGACTTAATGCTTATTTTTTGAAATAAGCAATTATCGGAAAACACTCAATCCTCTCCGTTCCCTCGGCCGCCATAAAATTTTGATTTTCTTCACACGGAATACTGAATCAAGTAATTTAAAAAATGATTTGCGATGTTTAGACCTATTCAAATCACTTTTGGACTATGACTTGAAGATATTGCTTCTTCGGAAGTAAATACTAATATTATCAAGTAGCCATTATTTTCCAATATTTTCATAATTTCTAAAAAATAAAATTTTATTTATAAGAAGTAAATACCTACTATTTGTACTTGAACTAAATTTTGTGTGATATAGATAGTTCGAGTAAAATTATTATAATTTTATTACATGTTTCGATACAAAACAATATGTACCTACGCATTTTTTCAAGAATATTTAATAACATTGTGCCTAGTTGAAGATTAATGAATAATTAATGTATGGGATGATGTTAAATAGATTTAAATTTTGTTTTCTAATTTCAGATCAAAGTATAATTTCGAAAAATATGATAATTGATATCAGATATTGTGAAACGAATTTTAGAGACAATATTATTTTATCTTTTTATTTTCTACATAAATATAAGACATGGAAATTAAATTTATTATATAAACAACCATATCATGAGCTCATCTCATAAAGTAATGTGTAAATATTGCGGATACATGACATCATTAATATGAGTCTTATATTACTATCGTAAAGATAAGTGAAAGGCGTAATAGTTTCAGGGTTTACTTTGCTTGGGTCTCATGAGACTTTTTCGTGAAGCGTTGTCAATTCTTGTTATTGCCTAAAGTAAGTTTCATATTTGACCAGGTGAAGGTGAACCTAGACTCGCAATGAATGATCATATTCGCACTTATCTTCTCTTGGTAATTTGGACCATTGCTTACGGTAATTTAAATTAAAATTACACATAAATACTAAGTAATCCATTACAAAATTAATAATTAATACAGAATTTATTTAGAACGTTTTCATTTCCTTAAAGCATGATAATAATTAAACTTATAAAATTATTGGGGATCAAGTATGGTTAAGATGAAGCATTTAGTAATTAGAAAACTTTGACTATTACGTTAAACGTTATCAGTTTCCTTACCTGGTTTTCAAAGTTAAGTGAATTCGTAGCTAACACATTGAAGTAAAATTTATAGTTTGGGGAGCCTATATTGTTTTAACGAAGGTATAAAATGAAAGAGCCTCGCAATTTAAAAATGATATGTTAAAGTGTATGTACTACATGTTACGAAAAATCATGAGCTAATCTTGCTTTCTATCTTAGCAGTTGAAGCGGTATCTCCTCAGCAAAGAATCTTAGGCAAGAATGATGCTTCAGTCAACAAAGATGACACACTTCACGTAAGATAAACCCACATTTGTGTATTGATCAATATATAATTTTGTTTATACGTATTGTTTTATCAGAGTTTAGTTTTAGGCTACAAAGAAGAATTTGATTTTAGATTTAATTCAAACTTAATTTTTTTTACTGAAAGAAATGATTCTTTTGGGTTTGCTGTATTTAAAATTGATTGATTCAAACCATATTATCAGTTTATTTCGAGCCAAAACCATTGTTTTATGATCTTGAGACAAACCCTGATAAGATAAGGATATTCAGATCAGGCCAGGTTCACCAAAATTTTCCCTTTGAATCAAATGCCTCAACTACTCTTGTTTTTCTCTAAACATATATTTTTTGTATTTACAGATGACAGCGCCATTGACTAGAGACAAAAATCCTGACGTATCCGTAAAGATCAACAACCTTACAGCGACTCTTGATAATGGATTGATAAAAATAACTTTCGAGAATGACGCAACTGTTTCTTCTGTATATAAAAATGGCAAAAATCTTGTGGAAAATGTACTTGGAGGTACCTTTTATTTGGACTTCCATAACTATAAACGCAACAGATTCTCTCCATCTGATCTCCAAGTGCTCCGCAACTCCACTGAACATGCCCATATTATGTACTTGCAAAACACTCCTGGATTTCTGAGACTTGAATATCACATCATAATGGAACAAGGACTTAGTGGCCTTTATACATACGTAAAATATTCAAATATTGGTAAGGATCCAATAAATGATATAGGCGTATTACGTGTCGTATATCGATTCAATGTCAGAGTTATGCACCAGGTCACCAATGGTGTGCTCGAGGGAATTCCACCTCTTGAAAAAGAATTGAATCGGTCACAAATAGTTCAGGACACAACATGGAAACTCGCTAATGGTAGCTTCTATTCCAAATACGATTATGCAGGCTACTTGAGAAAAACATCATACCAAGGTGTTTTTGGACATGGGTCTGGCGCTTGGCTCTTATCCGCTAGTCGTGAATACCACTCGGGAGGTCCCCTAAAACAAGAACTTCTGGTCCATCAGGAAGCTACGATTTTGAGTTCTATGACCGGAAGCCACTTTGGTACACCATCTCTGACCGCACCACCAGGATGGTCAAAATTATATGGTCCTTGGCTGCTTTACTTCAATGAGGGATCCGATGATGAACTGAAGAAAGATGCAATTCGTCAGTCTAAAGTTGAACAATCACGCTGGCCTTATAAATGGATGAATGAATCGGATTATCCCCTGAAGCGAGGTTTACTAACTGGTCAGATCACTGGACCTTCTCGAAGCATGGTTGTACTTTCATCATCATTGAAAGAACAGTTTGATCTACAAGTTCTTGGATATTCCTATTCTATTGAAACAGATAAAGGTGGTAGATTTAAACTGAATAATATCAAACCTGGGAAATATAAGTTAACTGCATATCCAGTAGAAGGATATGGAATTGGTTCCCAGGCAGAGAAATTGATAACCATTATTGAAGGAACGAATAAAGTCTTTTTGGAGATATCGGTGCCCACAGAAGTAAAGTGGTCCATTGGAGAAACAAATAGGCTATCAGACTCATATCGTTATAGTAATAAATCACGAAATTATGTTTGGCACATGTTACCACCAGCGGATCTGAAATTCGAGATTGGCAAAAGCAACATCCATACAGACTGGTATTATGCACAAACGAAACCAGGAACTTGGACAATTAGGTATAAGGATTCTCCAAATGGCAAAAACAGAATTTACGAATCGGGATTGCAGCAGCGACCAATAACAAAGGATCTCCTTCCTTGTCAGTAGGTGTAAATAACAATCTAATGAATGAATTTCACTATGCAAATGATCGGGCTATTTATAGGGGTGCACTACAGAGCGGGAACTTTCATGCTGAAAGTATAATAATTCCGGCCAATGTAGTAATCGAAGGGGATAATCTTTTAAGTTTAACGCTTCACAATGGATCTGTTATGTATGACAGTATAAATCTTTCAGATATCCGAGGCAGTGGATAAATACAAGAAATATATTCCTGGTCATTTCTGAGTTTTCAAACACTTTCCCCTGTCATTAAAGACCCCGCTCAAAAAAGAATAGTCATAATTGGTCCAAGTCTTTTTGGGAATTTTTTTCTAGTTTCATAAACTGCAGAATAAATGGGTGTCACTAAAATCCACCAGAATGCCTCTTCCATACATTTTGTGCTGGCTTCTTAAAAATTTCAAGCTTTTTAGGATGTTCACTAATTATCTCACCTCAGTTCTTTTCAACAGTTCACAAAATCGAGGAACATAGACACAATGTGAAATATAACCAATTTTAAAAGAGAAATCTAAGGGAAGTGTGTGATTAACTGTGTTTTATTAAGAACCATCCTAATAGAATCGTCGATAGTATTTTGAAGAACAAAACAAGTTATCAATAATGAAGATTGTACCAAAATCACGTTTTTTTCTAGAGTAAAAAAAATACACAATCTCAAATACCTAATATTAAATAAATGAATACAGATTCATCTTTTTTTCAAATTATAGATAGATTTCTCTTTTCAATTTTCTTATATTTAACAATGCAGCTATTTCTGTTGATTTTATCAAATATTCTCAAGATTATTGAATTCAGAGGTGAAGTAACTATCAAACATCCTTAAAGTTGAAATTTTTTAAATTTGAAGTAATCAAAACTAAACTGCAAATTAAAGCAGTCAGAGTGTAACTTTTGAATTCGAAACATTTATAACGAAGTTTTTAGGGCACACTGAAAATATTTGGACTACGTTCACCGAATTTCGGTGAATCTAACTGCCCTTTTTTATTTCCCCCAGGCTCGCCAAAAAAATTTGTTCTATTTTCACCGAATTTCGGTAAACCTAAACACGAAATTAAAATAAAGCTGTGGAACATTTAAAATTCATCAATTTTAAGTTCAAATGTTCAATACGGTTTGTTCAGTTTCATACTTAAAACTATTTTCTGTATCCTCTACAGTAACTTGTAAATTAAATCGTGTGCTTCAAACATAAATGTAAAACATACTGCAACTTTTCGCCACATAAAGGTAAATATTGCTGGACTTGGAGACAATAAACTGAATATTATTAAATATACCACGTTTATTGCATCATTAAAGAAACTTATTCATTAAGAATCCACTGTTATATATGTGGGCGTTCGCATGAAAAGGACACTTATGGTTGGTATGGAGTTACGTATAGAGTTATATGGCTGGATAAATTTTTGGTATTTTAAGCCCAAGTCAAACCCTTTTAGGTTGAAAAATGAGTTGACGGAGCATTTTTGAAGCTAGAACTTTGAAAAACTGCTTTTCGAGGAGAACACATCTAAAGTTGACGAGTACTTTATCAAATAGAAGAATATGGAATTGGCTGCCAATCAGAAAAATTAGTATTCATCGCTGAAGAAACGAACAGAGCCAGTTCGAAATTATTGATTCCCACGGAAGTGAAGTGGTCTACTAGAGATACAAACAGACGATCAGACTCATATCGTTATAGTATAATGAATCATCAATTATGTTTGGCACACGTGACCACCAGCGGTACTGAAATTCGAGAGCGGCAAAAGCATCATCCAGACTGAATAGTATTCTGAAGAAACTAACCTGGAAACTTGGACTATTAGGTCGAGGATCGGTGGAAAATCTTTTAAAGACACTGGGAAGAGTCCGCTTCACGAGCGCGTGGGATTTCCACCCACTAAAAACCACCATCTTTTCCATCTTGGTAGAGATCCCCCCCGGAAACCGCTTTCTCATTACTTCAGGGAGGTACCGTTTTTTGTCCCCTCTAGAGATTCTGCTCACTTGTCCGTCTGACCTTATAGTGGTGTGATACTGCCTCCTTGTAAACTGCTACTCATCTTGCAGCTTCTCTTGGCTTCCTTATCTGGGCAACCTCCCAGAAGACAGCACATCTCATGTTACCCGCAAGATGGTCGGTCCTAGTCTTATCCTCCTTTGCGGCACAGAGGTGGGACTGTGGCATGCTATTGCACTCTACAGCCCTATGACCCTCTTTGCCGCAACTTCAGCAGCTCCTGCACTAAGAAAAATCTGATTCGGTTTTCGTATGGGAGCACGAAAGTCGAAACAGATTTTTTTCAGTGTGGAGCTGTCAGAATCATTGCACTTCGCTGCCAAGTGTCCGCACTTGTGGCAACGGGTAGCACCCGACAGCCTCCGTCGTATTCCTTACAGTGCAGGACACCTACCCAATCTTAAGGTGTCCTGTTCGGAGTAGCCTCGTGGCCAAGTCTTCACTCAACTCCACGTAAGCCTTCAGGATTCCCGTGAAAGCCTTCTTCGTCATGCTGACCTTCATCTCTTATGCCATGCTCTTCCCGGAGTGTCTTCTCAGGTCGTCCTTCACCTCTTCATCCTCTGTCGTCGTGTTAAGTTCGAGGATCTCCACCTCGATTAAGGGCTTACCCCCACCGTGACTGCCTCCCTGATAACAGATGTCAGTTTGGTCCTCCTTTCTGCTTCACTGCTCACCTCAATGAGGGTATCGCCGTTCCTCGTTCGATTAACGTTTTTTAGGACCTCTGCGTAGTTGTATCCTTCAGTCGGTTTTATGAGAACCGCTTCGGGACGCGCTCGTCTCGTATTCTTCTTCTCTTCCAGACTGATGACAGATTTCTTCTCTCTTACGCCGCTCTTCTCGGCTGATGGCCCTGCTCCATCGGTCCGAGTCCTGGGCTCTTTGGCATCGATTTGGGCGTGGTTACTTCAGTAGAGCTCTCGGTAGGCTCTCTCGTCCTCTTTCCGTGAGCAGGTGCGGGAGTTTGCTGGGCTTGCTACTTGTTCCAGCTTTCCGATGAACTCGGTCGTCTTCTCCATGAATTCATTCACTCTAACCTTGTGGGTTACCATCTTAGTTCTGAAACTCCTATCCCACTCCTCCGTAACGTTTGATTCCTCTATCTACAACCCGAGGACGCGCCCAGTAGGTAGGTAAGCGTAACTCTTTCGGTTCTCACCACGTTATACTACCGGGTATCAAGGAATTTATATGATAAGTGTAAGTAAGGGATGTGCAGGAGAAGAGATAGGTTTTAGATCAATCTAGAAGTCATCGCATGTGGTTCAATCAAATCACAAACTCGTCCCACAACACTGCTCCAACTAGGGTCGCTGATCAATCTCTTTAGCAATCACCCTGGATGAAGAGCTTCACAAAGTCATTATACTAATCCCCTAAGCAAATATATTTACGCAGGCCCATGATCATCCAAAATCTCTCGTTTCGGGCATTACTCTTTTTCTTATAAACAATTGTCCTCCACACATCTCCATCCTTGTACATATTCTTTGCTTCCTGTACATACTCGTACATACATCATTTCATGCAAACTTTTTTGTGCCTAAGACTCCATATATCCCTTCGCTCTAGAGTCACATCCACACATTTTAACCATTCTTCCTTCGCTCTACCTCTAGGTACGCTACTGCTCACTTTACCTAAATATACTTGCTTTGTTAAATGTCTTTCGTCCATTTTCGCAACATGACCAAACCATCTCAGCAAATTTCTTTGATTCTTATCAAACAATGCTTCTTCTATACCACAATCTTTGAGAACCCTTTCATTACTCACTTTGTGATTAGCGTTTTACTGGCCATATTCCGCAGGAACTGCATGCCAACCACGTTCACTTTACTCCTATTCTTTTCTTGATACGTCTAGATCTCTCTACCATACAGCACAGTGGATGCAAGTTCAGAATTATATATTGAAATTTTAGCTTTATCCGCTACATTTTTACTCCCAGCAATAGCTCATACACTGCCGATCATTTTTCTACTCTCGTTTATACGTCTTGATATCTCTGCATCTATCTTTCCGTCAGCAGTAAATAAACTTCAAAAATACACGAACTCATCAAATTGTTCTACCTGTATCCTCTCTTCATTTAAGGCAATATGGCATACTGTTTTCTCACCTCTCCTTTCGAACACAATAATTTTTGTTTTATTCACGTTAATCTTAAGACCCATGCTCTTCATTCTGGTATTCAGTCTGCTCTTCGTTCTCTGCAAATTGTCGACTGAATGTGCCGTATCAATCTTATAATCTACAAACGCTAGTCCGCGCACTACACCTGGATAGAGATCAACACCTTCTTTTAAGAGAGCCATTCTTGGACATTTGTCCATGTAGATATTGAACATCCAGGAAGACATAAGGCAGCCTTGCCTAACACCCTGCTTGATATCAAACCAATCGCTTGTTCCAGATCAACAAATACACAGAAAACTTTTTTGTTTATTCTCAAACTTTTTTCAATGATCTGTCTTAAGCTTAATATCTGAACTGCACATGATTCCCCTGGAATAAATCCACATTGGACTTACCAAATCCTTTCCTTAATTATTCCTATGACCTTCTCAATAAGTATTTCGGTAAATATTTTGCCAACGGTACTTACTAGGCTAATCACTCTATAATTAGTACAATGACCCTTTCCCTAATAGAGTGGGACGATAATCGCCTTTTTCCAATCATTTGGAACTTCACCATGTATAGCACACATATTCATAAATTCGCTTAGCCACACAAACAAATATCCACCACCGTTTTTAAGCATTACACCGGTGATGCCATCCACACCAACAGCCTTACCGTTCTTTAGTTTCTTAATCACGGATATAATGTCATTGACATCGATTCTTCTTCCGCTACCTACAGCGGGATAGTCTAAGGTATCCTCTTCAGTGTCACAGTTGTTATGCTCCATAACTTGACCTCCATACAATTTCTTGAAAAAATCACTCATACAGTCTTTCACTTTGTCCAAATCCTATACCATTTCACCATCAGAATTCTTGATTCCGACTAGCTCAGTGCTAGTACTTCCTTGACGAATCTTCTCAACCAATTTCCATAATAATTTATTATTTTCTTCAAAATCGTTTTGCATATTTTTTATCTTCTTCCGCTTTGGTTTTATCCTTGCTTTCTTTAACTAGTAACTTGGCTTGTCTGCTTTTATCCCCGTAGTCATTTTCTAATCTAGTTCTTCCCTCATCGCTAAGACCCTCAATGTTCAAAATTCTCGAGTATGCTTGCTTTTTCTCGTCGACAGACATGCGAATTTCATCATTCCACCAAGCATCTCCAGCATTTCTTCCTACAGCCGCAGTACTGCACACTTCAGATGCACTCTTAATAATGCTATCCCGTAGTATTATCCATGGACTCTCTACATTTTTATTGCCTGATTTCATTTTTCAGTCTTTTTTATGATGCTCTGAATATGTATTCAGTTTTTCACGATATACCACTTGTACTTCTGGTTTCTGCAAGTTCTCTTATTCTAACTCGCGTCTGCTTTAACTCATTATTAATTCTTCTTCTCCTCCACGCTTGGCCTAGGCTTATTTTTGAAACTAAGAGGTAGTGATCCGTTCAGCATTTAGAACCTCTTATAACCCTTGTATCCCTTACAAGCCCTCTCAGTCTCTCATCCGTTACAATGAAGTCAATCATACTATGGCTTTCGCCTCTGCACCAAGTACCATGTTGGTACCTCCGGGTTGCATACCAACCCAGCCATTCATATATCCGAATATAATGATTCCTTCCTTAGGATCGCAAGTACCTTTAATGTCACTTAACTAGTCCCAGAATGTATCTTTTACACCACTCGTCTCACCATAAACTGGAGTGTAGCACGCTGTAATAAATAGCCTTCTGATTCCCACTTTCAATCTTACCCATAGTAATCTGAGAGATACACATTTATACTTTTTGACATGTTGTTTCGCTCTCTTATTCATATAAAACCAACTCCTTGGCAACCATATGATTCATTATCTACTCCTGACCAAAGTTCGAGTCCGTTCTCTATCTTTCTTGCCTCACATCCCTTCCTCTTTATTTCCGGTACACATAAATATCTAGCTTCCTTATGCGCATTGTGTTCCGCAATTTCTTTTCCTTAAGATCATTCACACCTCTAGCATTCCAAACCTCCAATCTCCATTCATCGCCTGAAACCTTTTCAAAGGCATGCCTTCCATGAACAGAAGTGTCAACCCTATCCGAGGCTAAATTTCGAAAAAAATAGTTGCATTTTTCCGGTACGCGCAAAGACTGCCATTTATTATTTATAAACATAAATTCTCCAAATTAGAACCATTTCAATTGCAAATTAGAAATTTAAACACTTTCAAATAACTGCAAATTGAAACATTCTCAATTTTACCATTTCAAATTTAAATGTTAAAAATTTTTATTTTACCAATATTTACCTGTAGAAAGCTTAACGAAAATCTAAAAAAAAATTAATTTTAAATGAAGTATTCGAAATTAAATGATTTTAAACTGAAACGTTTAAAATTGTATGGTTTGTTTAATTATTATTATTTTACGATTAAATTTAAATGGTCAAATTTTGAGAAGTATAAGACACTATATGACAATTTTATTAATTAACTTCGAAGGGGTTCAGTATGAAGAAAGTTTTAATGTCTCAATTCTAATTTGAAAATCGTTTAGTTTTGAAGCAGATTTGGAGCTGTTCAATTAAAGCAATTTAAGTTTCTAAAATCCTAAAAACAGATAAAAATTGTTATAGTATGTCTGATATTATGGTAATCATCATTCAAATTCAGACTAAAACATTTTCATCCAAACAGTTTCATGTTCGTTCAAGTGACAAGAACTATTTTATAGGATGTCAAACTGACATATATTAATAAATTGTCTCATTGACATGGCAGAAAAAGTTCCGAGAGAAGAAACACGCAAGAAATAAGTGGAAACATTAGCTTCAATGCGGATAAAATGATTGAATGAATACATGAAGTCGTCGATTATTATAATTACTTTTCTATGCTTAAAATTTTGAAATTTTCTGTCCATTGTCTTCCAAGTCTTGTTGATTGTAGTAAAGTAATTATGGCTACTGAATCTAAAGAAATGCATTATATCCGAACAGATATTTTTCTGCAAGTTGATTTAGAACCAATCTATTCAGATTATTCTATTTTTCAACAAAGAAAAAGGTAATAATCCAAACAATAACACATATCTTAAAATTGCTAAATTCATCAAATTTTCAAACTATATTCAAATAAAACTAGATATCTTTTGGTAAATTGAGTTAGTCATTAATATCTCAATTAGAAGAAATCCGAATGTTATTTGTAGGCAACCTTGCAGATTGGAACAAATATTTGCTTCATGTCTCACATTTTTAAATTTCTTAAAGATCGAAATGAAATCTACTTTCTTATGAAAGTTTTCATGAACTAAACTAGAACATGAAAAAATCCACAAATCAAAAATGGACTTCGAAACTACCCACTTTTACGGCTTATTGGAGACAAATGTACAAT
>JAUMHM010000083.1:43136724-43170344 GCA_032362435.1 Melikaiella ostensackeni
CAGTCTTGTCCCCAATTATTGCTGAAATTGTGATGGAAGATTTGGAAAATGAAGTTTTTAACAAAATTAATTTTGAAATGGACTTTTATGCAAGATATGTTGATGATTCTGTATTGTCTTTACATGTACAAAATGTGGATACCCTACCTAATGTAATTAAAAGTATATGTACATCCAACATTACAGTTTGCACTTGAAATTGAAACAGAAGGTCGACTGAATTTTCTTGATTTGACCCTAATGAAAGCTGATGAAAATTATATAATCACTGATTGGCACAGAAAACCTATTTGTTCAGAAAGGACACTAAGTTTTAATTCTAATCATTGCATTCAAAACAAAATAGGAATTGTAAAAAATTTATATACGATATATAGATTTCCATTCAAAAGCAGCTCCATTGCTATGTTGGGTGAAGACAAATATGAAAAATTGGAACAACAATGTGTAATTTACAAATTCAAATGTAGACAATGTGATGCTGTTTACACCGTAAGAACTAGAGATCTCTTCTTTTACTGTATCATTTTTTGTGTGTCTTGTTTTTGAATAGCATAACTTCATTCTGCTATTTTTAATGTAAAACCAATGATGCTGAGATCCCAACAGTGGTCTTATTTTAGTACCACTCGAGACAGTTTTGTTCTTAGTCTTATTTTAATACCTGAAATTAGCCCTGAAATAATTCCTTGTTTCTACAGTGTACACAGGACAAACACGGAGATCACTTAAAACACGAAAAGTTTAACATAAAATTTATTCTCATTGATGTCCAAGATATTACTTGGTCCTTACAAAACATAAACTTACACAAGGGCATGATTTTAGTTGAGATGATATTAAAATTTTGAGTAATGAGAGAAATCAAAAAAAGAGAGAGTTCATGGAAATGCTATTTATAAAGGGAGAAGGTAGAAAAGCTATTAATTTGAAAAGACATCTTGCGAGATACAACAGAAATTTGGATGGGATCATTAATTGGATACAATGACTTTAATTTTGTGTCATAATTTTAAACTTGTGTGAATCAATTTCCAATTAAAGAATAAAATAATCTGACTTTGGGATCTATTTAGAATAGTTTGCCTATGTCAAAATCTCAGTTTTCAATCAATGAATGAAATATGTACCAAAAAGTAAATTACTATCAATTATATCTGTTCTATTGTCTGGTAATAATGTTTGTCTAATCGAACAATTCTTTAATTTAATACCTGTTGTTTTCCTATAGGCTGTCTCTGATGAGGAAGTCTGAATTGGCTTCGAAACATGTTGGTCCCTAGTAGTATAAAAAGACGGAGAAAAGAAAAAGTGTGAGGTTGGTTTTGGTTGACTCTTCCTTCTTTTCTCCTTTTTTTTCTTCTTGTTGTGTACATTTATTGTACATTTGTCTTCAAAGATCCAAAAAAAACAGGTAGTCTCAAAGTTTATTTCTGAATTGTGAACTCGTTGTGCGTTTTGTTTCAGTACAAAAAAAATTCTCATAAGAAAATAGATTTTATTTTGTTCTTTAAAAAAAAATTAAAAAGAAGACATGAAGCGAAGATTTGTTCCAATCTGCAGAGTTGCCTATGAATACTTAAGATTCCTTTCAATTGAGGTGTTAACGATTAATTCAATTTGCCAAAAGATATCTTTTTTACTAAAATATAGTTTAATAATTTGAGGAAGTTAGCAAATTTTCAGAAATGTGTTATTGGTTTGGATTATTACCTTTTTCTATTTTGAAAAATGGAATAATTTAAGTAGATTGGTTCTTAATCAACCGACATTCATTAATTTTTGTCCCCAGGTTATTGGCTCTTTCATTGCCACATCGAATTCCACGCCGAAGTGGGAATGGCTTTGGTTTTCAAGGTCGGCGAACACGAAGAGTTTCCTCCGGTTCCGAAGGACTTCCCTCGATGTGAAAATTACATGCCTTCCGTGGCACCGGAAGTCACAGTAAATCCGGAAACCAATATATATAAACTAAGTACGAGACGTAATAAAAATATTATTGCGACACCTAGTCCTGAAGAAAACGAGGTAGACAGCGTTAAAAAAGTTCAAGATTCTATAAAAACTTGGTTGCCTCTCGTTTTGCGAGAGTTAGGAGTACAATCTTCAGCATCGACTTCTATTTCGCAATGCCTCGTGCTCGGATTAAGCTTTCTTTTGTCAGTATTAATCACCTGAGAACGCAGGTGTAAAATTTTCAAACAATAATCTTGGTATATATGTGTAGTAAAATTCTATTAAGAAAAAAAATGTTCTACGGAGTAATAACCTTGATTTGTAATCACCCACTGTGGTCTATAATTACCTCGATTGATGGAAGTCATTTTTCTGCATTGTAAAATCAATTCTTTAGCTAGCTTTGAGAAACCTTCGAAGCAGCTCAGAACGTCCTACTGATGAGAAATTCATGAAAACTGTAAGAAAGAAAAATCTATATATATATATAAATAAATAATTTGAAAATTATCACTTTTGAGTTCATCTATTTTGAATTCTTGCGTTACTCTGCGTTACGTTATTTCAAAGTTCTGCATAATATAATACTATATATGGAGTTATCATCACTTATCACAAAATGAATATTATTGTATTTGATTAAAATATTAGTTGTTTTCCCCTTTGATTTAAGAAAATCTTTTTTGAGCGAAAAAATGGGGGAAGGGTCAAAAAAATCTTACGTAGTATTGGAGGAGGGGGTATAGAGAATTCTTACTCTTGCTTACATAGGAGGGGGGGGGGGCAAAAGTGACATCAGAAGTGTTTACGTAATATTCGAACAGCCCCTAGGTAGAAGAAGATAATTTTTTAATATACGAAAATGGCTATGAAAAGAACGAGATGTTGTTCCAGTTTTCATTGAATAGGCATGTCAATTTTTTCTAATATATTCTGTCAGTAAAACGTTTTGCGGTATTGAAAAGATTTTTCCAAGTAAGCTAATTTTTTTTTTAACAAAAATGTCTGCTGGGAAAGTCTACTCCTATTTTGCTTTTGTTTTCTAAGCACTTGACAATTTTTTTCTAGGATATTTTCATCCGTAGAAAGGCCTCAAATAACGAAAGAATTTAGTCAATTTAAAATAGCTAAAGTTTGAATGTCTTCCATTCGAACTTGCTTATTATGGTCGAATATTTCAATCTGAAATGATTTGCTCCTTAACGTTTCCAGTTGGAAAATTTTCAATTTCAAATGCTTTTAATTTCAAGTTATTAAGTGTTAGCCGGCTTAAGCTTCAAACTGTCAAAACATAAAAACTCAATTTGGAGTGATACCATTTCGAACGATTTAAATTTGAAATCGTCTCTTGATAATCAAATTTGAAATTGTTCGAGCATTAAGGTTTTAACTCTGATACTGTACAATCTGAAATGAATTAAATTGAAATCCAAAGAGTTTTGTATAATTACATATTTTAAATTTGTGATTCAAAATTATTCAATCTCAAAAGCTTTCAATTTGAAATTGTGCAATTTTGAAAAATTGAATTTGAAATTATTCAATTATAAATGCTTTCAATTTGAAATTTAGGCTATCGATTAAACATAGGGTACTGTAGGGACCAAATATTGGAAATAGGATACTTTAGGGACCACAGCTGAATATAGGGTACAATAGGGGATATAGTATAAGGACTGGTCTGTGAGGCCTGCAATTATTATTATTTTTATTATTATATTTATATTATTATTATGAAAACATTAACATGATTTTGAAGCTCTGTTGATCTACTTTTTTTCTGACAACACCAGTAATTTTTTATGAATTAAGGTTGGAGGTTCGAAAATATTTATAATATTTCTTATTTCTTTATCAATCTACTTTTCATTTTTATTTAAATAATCCAATCAGTTCCTGCTCAAAAGAATTATTATGATACTTCGATGAGAATTGTTTCCTCATATTTCTGTAATGCATGTTTGCAACACATAGCTTATTCTAATTACTGGCAGTTGTGAAGGGTTAACAATATCATTTTTATAATATACTATTGCGTTTATGAAGAGGGAAAAGTATCCTGTATGTGTAATTCAACTGTGCCTAATAGGATTAATGACAGAGAATTTGTACAGATTTTGCAGTAACAAACATCTCTATAAAATAAAAATTACAACAATTCTAATACTCGTATTCTTTTATTGGTTAGTTAGACTGAAAAAATACTTTTCGGAAAACTTTATTGTATCCTAATAAATATTTCTTCTGCTGGAAGTTTGGGCTTACTCAAAACTCTCGAGAAACGAAGCGATTGAAAATTGTCCAGCATTATTTTGATACAGCTTAACAAAAAAATGGATAATTTTATTTGTAACGAAACCGAAAAATTTCAAATAGCACACTATCTTCAGGCTAATTTGAAGAATATCTTCAAGGAATGAGTCCGGTCGGTGCTGGCATCTACTTTTAGTTTTCGAAAATATTTTGTGATCTACTCAGCGGGACCGATGCACAGTGCGCTGAATCAGGAATTCACTTTGAGGGTCGCAATTCTGAACAGATTTGAAAGTTTCTTTTTCAAAAATGATCAACATTAAATTTCTACGAAGTTAAAGCACTGATAACTATAATTTGGTGATTGTAAATTCTCTTTAGTTAGAGCTCCTTCGTCTTTAACAAATACATTCTCATCACATGTATCGCGCTTCGCACTCGATTGGAATATTCCAAAACACGAAATTTTCTATATTATGTTGAACTCTATTATATTGAATTCATATTATATTAATTTATGTACCTTGATTTGTTTGATTAATTATGTTTTTTTCTTGACAATTTAGAATAGTTTATTTATAATTATTAATTTTCTTCAGAGACCCGACCGAAACTTTCGATCCATTTCATTATTGCCAGAAAAAAATGATTGGATCAAAATTGTTTTGCTTATCTGGCAGTAAAGAAATGGAATGGAAGATTCGGTCAGATGCCTGATTTTTCTTTCAGATTTTGAATTACATAAAATTAAAGTCTGATTAATCAACGGCAATTCGGTTTTGGGTGAGAAATTTTGCTATTAGATATTTTCTTTCATCTCGTGTCGTTTTTCCATAAATTTGAAATTTTAGTTATTGATAGCATTTTTTCACGATTGGAACGAAAAATATCAGTCTCATGAAAAAATGGTCAAAGACAAGTTGTATACTTTCTCGCGGTAAATATTTTTGTCATGAAACATTTTTTTGTATCTTGTGTCATTATTCCAAAAATGTCAGTTTTTGATTTTCAATTTGTAATGTTATTTTTTGCACTTAAAACAAAAACTATGCGTTTTATGGAAAAGCAGTCCTGAAAAAATTTATAGATTTTTTCGAGATGAACGATTTTGCCTGCTTATATTTTTTCGTATCACTCATACTTTGACCGACAAATGAACTTTTTTAAATTACATTTTTCACGATTAAAACAAAAACTATGCGCCTCACGATAAATAGTTTAGAGCAAATTTTCATACCATTTAGAGATAAACAATTTTGCTTCACAACATTTTTTCCTACCTCGCATAGTTTTGCTGGAAAATTGACTTTTTTATTTCTTAAGAACAATATCAAAAAAATAGACTGAAGCAAATTTGTAGATCTTTTTGAGATGAATAATTTTTCTTCTCAGCATTTTCTTCCTACCTCGTATAGGTTTTTCCCGAAAATGGAATCTTTGATTTTAATAACATTTTTCACGATTAAAACGAAACGAATTGTCTATTTCTATGGCCGGCCGTACGAATAGTAAAGTTATACTTTGTAGTCCGGGTGGTTTGCAAAATACTTTTGGAATTAATGTTTTATTATGAACAATTGTATTTTTCAATTATTATTAAAATTTAATTTAATCATTAAATTCTGATCTATCATTATATGTATGTTATGAATGGTAAGTATGGTATGTTTGCATTTTTGGTGGCAGCACTATATCCGTACAGAACGCGGGATTTATTTGATATTGGTAAAAATTTGATTACTTGTTTGCGCATAATAAATTGTGAGATGCTTCATACTTTATTCATTTAAATTTCATTAATTAATTCATTCATTCATTCAAAAATATACTTTCCTCTAATAAAATTAAATTAAAAATTAAGCAAGCTATAGAGCCTATTGTGCCACACCCTTAACTATTCTCGGAGTAGACCAGCGACCACCCAGTAGTAGTCCCCTTATGGAGCCTCTCTCGCAAGTAGATCTCTAGCACTTTTCCGAGTCTCTCAAAAATGACTAGTGACCGCCAAGCATGTTCCTCTCGACATAGAGCCCTTTACCCGGGATATCACCAGCCTCTCTTGAGGGGACCTACAGTTTAAAGTGGGTTCCGAACCACCCAAGCCTCGATTGCAATACATAGAAAAATTTCCATTGGTACCGGCACAGAGACCGAACCCCAGTCCTCCGGCTTAGCTTTATTTTTTGATTTCACAATTTTAATTACCTTTAGTGTGAATGAAGAAAGTATTGCTAGCCATGTACTTGGCGGAATTTTTTGACACGTTGCGTTTTTGGTGAGATTTCATTCATTTCCTTCGCAGTAATAACAAATCAACATAAAGTAATAAACTTCTCTGACAAGATTGGAATAAAATTGTAATCTGCAGTCGACTTTTTCTTGAGAATTTTTTTTTTAATTTTGGGGTAAACGGATTGCATGTAATAATCTGATGAAAATGGCGATGGACTTAGCTCCGTTTAGCTTTCCTTTGTATTATTAATGAGAATAATACAGAAATCGTTATAAAAATCATATGAAGTACATATTTTGATTCAATTCATTCATAAGTTACACCATTAACTTCCCCTGGGGGCTGTAGCACCTTGTAATTGATAAGGAGTCTTAAGCGTGCGGACAAAGGGGTCAAACGACCCTCGGCCTGCATGAATATGGATATGAATGATAGGATCCCTATAAACGGGCTTTTCGGTGAGTGGGCGTGGATGATTTTAGATTGGTAGAAGGGCAAAAAAGCCTTGCTAACGCGGGTATTGCTGGACCCCTGGGCCGATGATCCTTCCGGACCGACCCTAGTTTGATCGGAACGGGAATGACTTACGACCTGCATCGCGACCAAGAAACAGTCCTCCGTTGGTGTGGTGGCCCACTAACGGATATCCATTGAGTGCTTTACTCAATGTGGCCACCCCCCTAAGCAAGGGGTGTTGAGTGACCGTGCACCTGTCACTTCGGCAGCTAGGGGAACGAAGGTGTCGTAACGGCCTCTCAGGGACACCGGACGACCTCCCCGAGTGTCTAGTCTTACCCTTGTATGCGGGGCTCTGCAAAGGCAGACCCTTTATTTTTCTAGCTTCTCGTGGGATTTTTCTTATGGAAAACACCAAAAATAAAAAGTTCAAAGAAAAAGGAGGGAGGAAGGTGGCGGAGGAGAGAGAGAGAGGGGTTGGGCTCGAGTGGGTCTGACACAACCCTTTCCACTATATCTGTCTCTCCGGCCTGCCAAACTCAGGCGGTAACCGTGCCCTCGGCTCTCTTGAGAGCTGCGGGATCGACGGCCCCTTTGAGTGAAGCTATGGAGACGGGAGCGGCCGAAGAATCCTTCCCAAAACAAGAAAAGCATCAACGATTCTCTGAAAAAAAAACTGAGGAGGCAAGCGAAGCAGGCTAGAATAGCGGCTGCGGGTGCTGGAACATCGGCAAGAACAACGCTGACAACCAGCACATAGGCCCTGAAGAGAAGGAAGGGCTCAGAAGACACCCCACTGAAGGGGGCTTAGCCTACAAAGAGGCAGAAGCCAGCCCAGCTGCCGGCGAACAGGGAGTCGTCGAAAGTTGGACTGACAGCTGCCTAGAGAACTAACCCCCTGACGGCGGTGCTGACGGCAAAAACCTATCCGGACTCGATGCTTACTGCGGAGCAGTTCAAGCTCTTCAGAGGGTCCACTTGAAGGGCGTTCGAAAGAGTGTCCCCAGATCAATGGCCAAAATTTGGGACCTCCTTCTGTAGGGGTGGGTTGTTCATATTTGTCGCAGCTGACCCAGTGGCTAATGCTTAGCTATTGAACACAGTGGCTGGGACAAGGCCCTGTGAAGGTGCAGACTTCAGAGTGGTGGGGATGAATCGCTTCAAAAGATGTTGAAGGCTACGGCGTGGATCCCAGGTAAACTGAAAGATCCATCTGAGGTCCTTCAGCACCTGGAGGGATTCAACCCTTCACCGAAGACATCGTCCTAGCAAATCATCAGGCACGACTAGCCTCAAAAGTAGGGCTCAACGGGAGGACTTAAGCAACTCTCAGTTGTACAGATTCCTGAGCGTCAGGCGAGGACCCTTGCGGTCCTCAACAACAGGCCAGGGCATTTTAGGTTTGCCGGTCAGGGACAAGAGTCCCTGTTGGGATGGGAAAAGATTGGGGGCAGACGTAAATGGCTGCTCCCGGTCTAACCATTACCCAAATTAACTTTCATTACAGCACAGTCACCTCTGCGGTTCTTTGGAGGGGCATGGCTGTGAGGCACACAGGTATCTCACTAATCCAAAAACCTTGGTTAGTTAGAGATACCATAAGGGGATGGGGGGGGACTAGTTTATATTACAGGGACCCTAAGGCGGCCAAACCAAAGGCCTGCATTCTGACGAAAGGAGTCGACGTTGTTCCGCTGCTAGAATTGTGTTCGAGAGATCTGATGGTGATATCCACAAATATTAGAGAAATCGGAGAGCTAGTCATAGGATCCGCCTTCTTTCCGTATGATAATGAAACTAACCCACCAGAGGAAGGACGTACACTGATATAATACTGCAAGGTGAGGGTTCTCTCGCTTTTGTTGGCATGCGATGCTAACACCCATCATATAATGTGAAGTAGCACGGACACTCACTCAAGAGGCAATGACCTATTGGAATGTTCAATAACTACTGATTCAGATATTCTCAACACGGGGAATACCCTGACGTTTCATAACTTGGTCAGGGAAGAGGTCATTGACATCATCCTTTGTACCGGTAGTCTTAGGGATAAACTGAAGAAGTCGAGAGTCTCGGTCATACCCACTCTTTCAGATCACTCACGGATAGAGTTCGCGTTGGAATCTACCGTATCCTCGGGCTCTACGTGGGCCAGAAATCCAAGAAGAACATACTGGAATTGGTATTCCACTGAATCAAGATTTGCACTCTCAGAGGTGCCCAAGTCAGTTAGGGACGTTGGCATTTTAGAGATGGCAGCCAAAACTTTTACGGAGGCCATCAAATCTACTTACGAAAGAAATCGTCGTCCCTCTTGCACGGACATCGATGAAGGGGCATAAGCAGCCAGACTGAACAAGCTACTCTCTGAATTTTGAATGCCATTCTTGGTACTCTAAAATTGCCCGACAGAGGATACTCAGCCTCGAACAAAGAGAACCTAAGACACCTGATCAAGGTCCTGAAGTCTTTTAGCTGTTACAAGTTGGTGAAATTTGTTAGGGCTAGTCGGAAACTGGAATATGTCTCGATGGCATGGAGAGGCACGAGAGTGGTTTTCATTCCGAAAGCAGACAGGATCGTATATACATCACCCAAGGATTTTCGTCTTATCAGCCTTACATCTTTCCTACTATAAACGGTGGAAAGACTTGTGGATAGATATATCCGTGACGAGGTCCTGTTGAGTAGGGCATTACCCAAGAAGCAACACGCCTAAAGGGTTGGTCACTCTACTTAAACTGAGTAAGTAAGTAAGTACCTTAGTAAAACTAACTAAGTAAATCCCTAAGCGGAGCAGTAAGCCCAATCGAAGGACAACTGAAGCAGAAAGGCTTCGCGATTGGAACCTTCATGGACATTGAAGGAGCCTTTAACTGCACCTCTAGAGAGGTGATTAGGGCGGCCATGATTGAACACGGTGTGCCAACTGCAGTCGTAGAATGGACCTGTCACATGTTGGGCAACAGGAACCTATTAACGACTGAGAGTGGTACCACCTTATGTGAAACTGTTGACTCGCAATGCCCGCAGGGAGGCGTTTTATCGCTCCTACTGTACTGCTTGGTAGTTGATGAACTGTTTCATCTACTCACGAGTCAAGGATACCACGCTATAGGCTACGCGGACGACATACTGGTCATCGTGTGTGGTCAGCATCCAGATGCGCTCTTCGCGGTAATGCTGCAAGCATTTAGGACAGTGGATACCTGGTGCAAAAAGACTGGATTATCGGTCAATCCGAATGAGACGGACGTGGTTGTTTTAACAAGACGGTACAAGTGGGGGACCACGAGTACACTGAAACTGGGTGGACAAAAACTGAGAATCAGTGAACGAGCTAAATACCTAGGAATCACACTAGATAGAAAGCTGTTATGGAACGAACACCTGGAAAAAGGGTACAAAAAGCTCACAGCGACCCTTTGGCTTTGTAGGAAAGTCTTGGGGAAAAACTGGGGCCTGAAACCGGAGACACTGATGTGGGTCTATACTGCGATCCTGCGACCCAGGCTTACTCATGCGGCGGTGGCCAGGTGGAGCAGTTTTGAACTGTACTCTGTGAAATCGCGACTGAGAAGAATCAAGAAACTGATTCTAAAAGGCGTCACTGGTGCTTCGAATTCGACACCCACGGTGGCATTGGGAGCACTAACAGGGTTGGAGCCCCTCCATCTTACCATCAAAGGCCATGGCTGCAAAGGCAGCCTGAAGAATAAACATAGTTAACGACGGAAGGATCTCGATAGAACTACGAATCCCAACCGACATAACTAGTAGACCGACCTTGAGTATGGTCAGAATCAAAATGCCTATTCGCTCCCTCTTCGACAAGAAGTATAGAGTCAGCCTATCCACGAGAGGAGAATGGGCTCATGGCGAGGCATATCTGCCTGGTGATGGGGACAACTGGTTCACAGATGACTCCAAGAACAAGGAAAAAGCAGGAGCCGGTGTCCATCGTAGGAGGAGTGGATTGGGCTTCACGATCCCGATGAGGTTCTATGCCACAGTCCGACAAACTGAGATCATGGCCACGCTCCAGTGTGCCTATGAAGCACAGGAGTATGGCAATAGAACGAACACTCGCATTTGCTCAGACAGCAGGGCTGCTATAGTGGCCCTGAATGGAACCATGACTACTTCGCTGCTAGTATGGGAGTGCTTTGAGGCACTGAACAATCTAGCGATGGAAAACCAAGTGACTTTACTTTGGATCTCTGGACACAGTGGTATGAAAGGTAACCAGATCTCGGACAGGCTAGCAAAACTAGCAGTAAAAGAAAACTTCACTGGTCGCGTACCAGTCGTAGGCATTTCCAGTAGGTTGGTCACTAAAGAAATCAACAGTTGGCTGACCAAGGAACATCAGAAGGAGTGGAATATGGCCACTGGCTGCAGACGGGCCAAAACACTTATGGGTTTAAATTAAAACTTCAAATAAGCTGCGGAATTACGCAAGCTCGGCAGGAATGAATTCAAGGTTCTAATAGAAAAATTTATAGGGCATGGAAACCTCAACTCTCACGGACATGAGATAGGGCTCGTGGATAGTCCCCTCTGTCATCTGTGCGAAAAGGATGATGAAACAGCTATTCACATTCTATGTCACTGCCCGCGATTGCGAGGAAGCGTGTGGCACTCACGGGCAGTAACTGCATCAGTGAGTCAGACATATCGGCCAAGGGCGTGGCTGCGGTCCTCTCCGTATTGAGAGGGCTTTGGGGTCACGCATAGGCCTACAAGGGGTTGCAACGGGATGACCCAAGCGTCAGGGGCTCTTTTTGGTCTCAACCCTAACAATAATGATAATCATACACTATTAAACATAAAAGAGGAACATTTATAATACTAGTACAACCACGATTCTGAACCACGATGGTATATTATATAAAAGGGTAGGTAAAGTATTTAGTCAACGATAGTTTTGCATGAAGAAATAAGTCGATCGATTAGTTTACCTGAAGAAGCAGCATATGTACACGTCATTTACTATACAATAAAAATCCCTAATAAGTCGATCCGCACTATGTCCTTCCTAGAATTCTGCCAGTAAAAAATTAAGTTAATTAATATTATGTATTCCTACTGGAAATAGTTCATACGGCCCTGATTTTTAACATTGGAGTCGCTCCGCCATACGTCCAAGGCCATTTCAGACAAGAACCAAAGTCGAACCCATATGGGATTTCCAGTGTATTTATGTAAAGTTTTATCAAAATCGATCGCTTGATTTTGACTGACGGTGCATCTGCATGTTAGAAATAGTAAATTTCTTGATAAATTAAAATCTAACTTCATGGTATGTTGATTTATCATTTTCTCCTGAAAAGGTGTCATATGTAAACATTATTTACTATGTTTATACAAAGTTTCAACAAAATCGACTAATTGGTTTTGGCTGTCGGTATGTCTGCATGTTATAAGTAGTAAATTTTTTTATGAATTCAAATTTAAATCCATGATGTGTTCATGGATCGCTTTCTCCTGAAAAAGCGGCATATGTACACCTCATTTACGGTGCAAGGTCTGATCAAAATCGATCGATTGGTTTTGGCTGCAGGTGCGTCTGCATGTTAGAAGTCGTTAAAAAATGAGTGAAAATGACTAAAAATGAAAAACTTTTAATATAAAACAATGTATTTCAAATTCATCAAAACTGCTTTTAGAATTTGATGTCATCTTTCTGAAAAGAAAGTTCAAGTTCATTTTGTAAAAGCGTATTAGCTGTACCTTGTCTGCATTCCATAAACTACGCTTTTAACTTTTTTTTTCTCAACAGATTCAATTGCGAAATTATTTTGTCCTGATTAATGTGTAAAATCGTAAAATGAAATGTGATTGTCAAAGTTTCATAATTATTGGAATGAAATTATAGTCGGCAGACAACTTTTTGTTAAGAGATTTTTTTTCGAAAATTCGATTACAGCTCATTTTTTCAATTTCCAATTAATATCTTATAAACTTACAGAATTTTCTTGCTCTGGTGGGTTCTATATACCCACCAATTTTGGTCAAGATATCACATAAATTGACTGACACTCCAACTTTTAGTACTCAAAATCATTTAAATTACAAATAATAATTCCAGTAAGCAATCCAGGTAGCAATGTTTTTCTTATTCGCATTTCCATCATTGCAAATTTTTTTCTCTCCTATAGGTATTTAGAAACATGTTCATATTTTTTCAGTACTTGGCGGCGATTCGCTTTAATTCTTCATTAATTAAACTTGTTTTATATAGAATATACTATTTCCAAACGATATTTTGGATTTCGTACGTGCCCCGTAAGTTTATTCGAGACACATTTTTTATGTAGCGTTTTTTTTTCATGAATATATATTTAAGATTATGATGATGATGACGTTATACGTATAATTTTGTTTACAGTTAATATGAGACATTCAATATTTTTTACTGAAACTATAAGTGAGGATTTACATTTTATTTTATTCTGAAATTAAAAATGAGGATCCATATTTCGAACTGAAAATAAAAATATGACTACGTATAAAAGTTGTTTAGTTATGAAATTCATTTCATCTTATAATACTTTCGCGAAACTAAACGTTTGTCCAAGAACTTATACAATTTCAATTTATTTTTTTAACTTAAAAACACCCAATTAAACTGTACTGTTCTATTTTCGGTGGTTCGGCTGATTAACGAACTCGACCTTCCTTTTTGGTCTCTCAGAACGTTTGCCAAAGCGCAATTTAATCCGATTTGTGTTTCAAAAGTGGAGATTAAATGAAAACCGTCAAAGTCAATTTTCACATGAAACTAATACCTTCTCATTGAGATGAAAGTGTCAAAACTAGAAATTAAAATACATATTTTGTTTAATTTAGAATTTTTAGGAAATGTGCAAAAAGGCGTTTTTTGAATTGAGTTGAATGCACAGATCGAATCATTTTCAAATCAGGCAGGTACTTCATTTTGAGCTGCAGAGTCTCTCAGCGACGAAATTTGTTATTTTTCATAGGAAACTAGTCAATACTTATTTTTCCGATTTCAGAAAAAAAAATTTCGACGGAGTCACATGTATTTAAATTTTGACGTCTATTTAAGAAGAAAACACACATTTTTTCATTCAAATTCTACAGTTGTTCTATAAAATATTTTTGGTTGATGCTGGCTTTCCATAAAGAAGATATCTTAAGAGTTTTTATACGGGCTAAACTGTTTTTGTGGTGAGAAGAATTCCTTTTCATAAAATTGAATTTTCGTATTTTCCTCAAGAACAAAGAAAGATACAGAAAAAATGAGATACAAGTTTGCACATCTAAAGAAGTTCTACAAAAAATGCTTCTTGCTCTTTTGTGATATCTTGCATCGTTTATGTCGCACATGCAATTCTTTCAGCTTAAATCGAAGAAACATGCGCTATTATTTTACTTCCATAAAAAAATAAATTTTTATGGTATCTGAAGAAGATTTCTTTGAATTCTGAAATCCGAATAATGAATATTGAATTCAATTTTCTAGTCTAAAGGTTCGACTTTCGAAACAAAGCTTTCATTTATATAAAAAAAATTGTTTGTATGAAATATTTTTGTAGGGTATTAAAATTTTGCGTTTTGAGACCCATGTAATGATTGCACACTTTGAAATAAATTAACCAATATCCTATTATTTGGTCATCCAATAATTAAATAATTGTTCAAACAATATTAATTAACAAACTTAAATTAACAACAAATTTTTCGAATACGAGTACATCGATAATGACCCACTCTTTTTATTGTTATTAACAAGAATATAAACAAATTTTTCTCGGCTAATGTATTTGTAAACTCAATATTGTGTTTTTATTCAGGAATACATATATAAACAAATATAAAAAATAATATATAATCGATTTGTTAACGTATGAAAATATGAAGCTTGAGTATAAGCATGGAACATAACAAAAGATATCAAAACGACTTGATAAAGAATAAGAGCTTGAGTATAACACGAAATTAATCAGTGAACGTGTAGCCCGTGAATTAGCGGCTCGCATAGGGAGCACGCGCCAATAAACCAGGTGGCTTGGCAGAGCGCACCAATCAGTGAGCGTGTAGCAACTACATACTAAATAGAATCGCAGAAGAGATTCATAATTATTCATTTAAAATGTCCAAAGCCTTATTTCACGACATCATGGTTTAAGAACTTATTATTATTATCATTTGTGAGATGGGAATTACTAGAAATAAGCAAGTCATACATCAAAAGGGAGCGCGCACTAATTAACGAGGCGGTTTGGCACAGAGCACCAATCAGTGAGCGTGTAGCCCGTGAATCGGGGGCTAGCTAAGGGAGCGCGCGCCAATCAACGAAGTGGCTTGGCAACGCGCACCAATCAGTGAGCGAGTAGCAAATACATGCTAAACAGATTCACAGAAGAGATTCATGATTATTCAGTATAAATTTCCATAGCGTTATTTCACGATATCATGGCTTAGGAACTTATTTTTATTATTATTATTATTTGTAAGATGGAAATTACTAGAAAAAAGCAAGTCATACATCAAAAGGGAGGGCGCACTTATTAACGAGGCGGTCTGGCACAGCGCACCAATCAGTGAGCGTGTAGCCCGTGAATTGGTGGCTCGCTAAGGGAGCGCGCGCCAATCAACGAGGTGGCTCGGCACAGCACACGAATAAGTTAGCATGTAGCCCGTAAATTGGCAGCTCGCTATATAATTCGTTAATTATGATTTCTATAGCCTTATTTCACGAAATCACGGTGTAAGAACTTTTATTTATTATTTACTAGATGAAAATTACTACAAATAAGCAAGTTGTACACCAAAAGAAGTGCGCACCAATCAACGAGGCGGCTTGGCAGCGCGCACCAATCAGTAAGTCATTCGATCTACATCAAAACTAAAATCACGGGTAATTGATCAGGTTATCCGCGAATCTTATTCTGATTAGGTAGAAATGACAAAACAAATATTACTGAGAGGGTTTTGTCAACTAAACAAACCATAAGTGTCCCAAGAAACAAATAATGGCAATCAAAGGTCGTCGTAACGGCAAGGGAAAGGATACTGAAAATTGAGATAACTAAAGTGAAAATTAGAGGTTCCTTTCGTTTGTTGCCCTGTACAGCCATTGGCGTGTATCAACTGGTTCACAAAAATTTGGCGATTTTAAATCTCTAGACATTTTCCACATTTTCTTTGATTGAAAAATTTTCTTCAAGAATATCTGAATGAAGTAATATTTAATGTTTCTGAATATTTTAGCTCATAAATCTTTTCAACGAAATTTAAAGTATGTTTGTCAGTCATTTTTCGGAATTTTGATATATTTCGTTAAATCAAATTATTTTCTTCAAGTTTCTTTTTTGGTCCTGTACCGTTCCTGCAAAACAAATTCTTTTCAATTCTTCTGATTTAATTTCATCTTCTTTCATTGAAAGCTCATTTTTTCATGGAGGGAGACATACCGCAGGGAGACATGCCGCAAGGGAGACATTCCGCATGTGACTTGATGTGGACCCAAATATCTTACAGTTTCAAAACCTCGAACGTGAAACCTTATTAATATGTATCCATAATGTAAAAATAACAAAAAGTATAATATAACTTTCCAATAACGCCGAAAGAGATTCAGAGATACTCTCTACTTCGCATACATTCTTCCGAGGCATATAGTTCTATTGTGAACTGCATTTGACTGGAAACCTGTACAAACTCATGTCTGTGAACATAATTCCGCCATTATATTGAGTCGAATTCAGAACTATGCTATAATTAAGAGCCGATTTATTGCTTTTGAAGGCCGTAGGTCCCAAATTCTGCGCTCCGCATTTTTTTCATGAAAAACGACTTGAACACTGACTTCACATAAAGCTTGCTCCGCATACCTGTAACTTCAACACTTTTAATTTAATAAACCTAAATTTCTTCAGAAATTAGGGGCTCATTTATGACTGTCGATCTACACAAGAGCCAATTACGAAGTTCGTTATTTCTGCAAGAAATCATGCGCACTTTGGTTTCATAGATGTAGCTGGCACCGCCGAACTTAAAATTCCAAAATCAGTGCTGCAATTAATCCCGGTTTCAAACCAAAATAAAAGGCTCATTATATTAACTAAAGAAAACTATGAGGCCCAAATCTCGGGCTCTGCAATTTTTAATAAAAACTAGCTTGTGGCCGTACAAAAATCATGTAATGCTTTTTTGTCTCTTCTTTAAGGGTGAGTGTAAGGGGTCGTGAAGTTATTTCGATAAGTGAGAGATTGGCAGGAATACACAAGAGTTTAAAAACAAAACTTGTTGGAAAGCGTTACATAATCATTAATTAATGACGTATTTAAATTAGTTAATGACGTATTAAACTATTATGCATAAGATTTTTTATAACTTTGCATGCAGTTTACGACGCGTCATAAAATAAGATTTGAAAAATTGTTTTTACAAACGATTGAGTATTCATAAATTTTACATTTTTAGTATACCACTAATTACTGCAAGAGTACAGAAAATAAAATCAAAATAATTATTAAAACCTGTAGTTTCTGGAAGCACGTTTGCAAAAGTATAATGAATTTCAAGAATTTCTATTCATATGTCTTATATAGCTATTTAGGACCTGTGCACTGCAACAGGACCAATTATTGCTTTTTTTGTGCAATAAGGTTTTACATACATATTTAAAACCAAAGATTAACGAACTTTTAAGAAATAATCTCTACAGTCAAAATTAGGGGCATTATCTGAGTAGCATTTTGTAAATATACATTAGCAGGTAAACAAATTTGTTGGAATATTTAACAAGAAGATAATGCCGGAAACAACACAAACTTCATTCAAGCCGAGACTTTATTTAAACTTATTCAACTATTAAGTCTTTCAATTTTAAATGAGCTCATTTTACAATCTGGAAGTGAATTCGATATTCAATAAATTTCAAACACTAATTATTTGAAAACTGACTGAAATTTGAAATTTTTTGGAATCTCAAAGCTATCAATGTTTTAAGCTTGAGACGCTACTAATTTTATAACTGACGAATTCATGAAATTCTTATAAAATCCTGAAATCTTAAAGACTTTCAATTTAAATTTCAAATCCAAGTCTATTCATTACTCAAAAGTCTATATAATGAATACGAATGCATTTAAGAATTATTCTATAATTTTTAACTTCTTAAAAGAAAAAATAAACATTTATGAAAGTTTTAATTGAAAATTCTTCTGTTCCAAGATTTTTCAATTAATGATTAGGTACCAAGTTGAATATTTAATTTCAAGATACAATCTAATTTTCAAGGCCTTCAAATGAAAATTATTTGATTTAGAATTTTACCAATTTGAAATTGCTTTTATTTAATAATGTTCAATATTTCAATTGTTTTCATTTGAAATCATGAATGCTTTTTAATCTAATTTCAAAACATATGGAACCCATAGAACTTGCAAATAAATGAACGAAATAAAAATATAAAATTCTACTTTGAAATCCTTTAGGTGATCGGAAATTTTATAAAATATACTAGAATCCCATAGAAACCGTTTTGTATTCTAAAATCTCCTCAAATAATTTGAGTTCCTTGAAAATATTCTGAAATATTCGAAAAAAGTCCTTAGAAATTCTGCCCTTAATTTATATCCAGTAAATTTTGAAGAAAACCTAAAACCGTACAGTGAAACAATTTTTTGGAAATTAAATTATATTTTCAATTATCATTTTAAAGAGTCCGAAAAACGTAAATTTTGTTTGTCTCTGTTTGTTTACTTGAATTTTTTTGCCATGCTAGCTTTCGAAGGATTTCACATATCGATTTAGCATTTGAGACACTTTTTTGAGTCCCAAAATAAAAGTCACGATCTTCAAGCGAGTTAATCGAATAACAAAATGAAGAGCATATTTGAAATGGAAAAACTCATTTTTCTAAGAGTTGTTCTATTGGATGACAAAATGACTTAAAAATGATTTTACTGGCATTTCTAAATTTACTGGGAGCTATAAGATGTATATGATTCTCAAAATTTTCGAAAAAAAGCAAGTGCTATCTTTCTACCATATTAAGAAATTTCGGTCAAAATTGTTAGTGGATGATAACACGATTTATAATTTCTAAAAATGCTAGGATTTTGAAAAAGTTCCAAAACTACCAACTACCAGTTCTTTGATAGGACCAGAAATTTAAGCGCAGTTTTTAATCAATGTTAAAAATATTTTTTCTTGAAATATTCGATGCAATATTTAAGTAATGTGAAGACATATCATAATTAAAATAAACATCTTTTTGTTACATTTTTATTATTTTGCCTGCGTCATCTTATTTTTCAAACTAATAACTTAATCGCGAATGTCGATATGAGAATGTAATCCTCCAAATTACAGACTTTTTGAGAACAAGCTTAAAATTAGTGAAACTGGAAAACAGTTTTCAGCTCCGATTTCTGATTATAGTTCGGGAGGAGTTGGACTTACAACTTCATATTTAAGTTGCAATGTTATATTAATACTACATGATCATCTGTACATAAATACGATGTCATCAAAGGAATAAACTTATTATTTGAGCATTTTTTCGCATAGGGAAAAAATTTAGTAATAACTTTATATTATATTCATAGCTTCATTGACATCGTTTTTATGTGTTGATGAAGCGACTTCATTCCAAATATTTTTATGAGTTTATTAAAATAAATGCATGAACCTATTTTCAAGTATTTGTAATAAACTTTTTTTCTTCTGACTGGATTGAATAACCTTTTGGGAATTCATCAACGCTTTCTACCGTAGCTAAATGAAAATGGCAAAATATTATTGAAAAATAATAGACAGTGTCTATGCATACCGGAAAATCAAAAACCTAAAATAAAAAAGAGGAAAGAAAATAAAGACAACCTACAAATCCTTTACGTTAGGATTTGGAGGTTTCCTTCTTTTTCTTTGAATGTTGGACGTTTAAGCAGAACTTTTATTTTTATTTACTATAAATTTAATTTCTTAAATTTTAAGTAGTCTATTGTGTTTTCTGTCATTGAATTCAAATTGCACTGTCAAAAGTCAAAATGTGATATAGAGAATTCTGATTACAGTGTTGATCTTCAGGAATTCAGATAAATGATGTATAGTAATAGCATTTTCAGTGTCCTATCTTAACCGAAGCAACCTCTTTGAATGAAAGACAATATTATTAATGCGTCTTAAAACAGAAACGATTTTATGGGCCTTTCCCGATTAGCAAACATTTTTCCAGGACACTACAATAAGTAAAAAACAAAGACTTTTAGACCTGAAAAATATCTCATATTGAATATTGAATACTGAACTACAAAATCAAAGCATGCAAAGCATCAGAACTCTTATAAAACTATTTTGGTGAACTATAACTGTTAATACCAATTAACATTCTTTCATTCTACAGGTTTGATAAGGTTTTTCATAAGCTTTTCAATTATCACTAGCATTCTTCGAACAACTAAACATTTGACCTTATAAAATGCAGATCAGCAACAAATTATACTTTTTTTGTTCTCAGGTTTCTCTTTTCTTTTTTTGTCTGAGAAGAAAGCTTAGGTTTCTACTTCGAATGCCTTCGTGGTAAGAAATGGACATACATTATAAAACAAATTTTTCAATATGAAGAGTATAAAAAAATTTTCGAACAATAAATAATAAATTATAATTTCAAATGAAAAGTGGTTGAAGAAAGCATTCATAAGCAAGACAGCATTTTGAATTAAACAATTTTATTTTGAATTCAGCAATCTCGAAACTGATTGATTTCAGATTAAAATTTTGAAAATAGGACAATTTCAAAACGTTCAAAATTAAACAGTTTTAGATTAGAATTTTAAAAATTGGGTCATTTAAAATTCAAGGAAAATTAAATTGTATTGTTTTTTAATTTAAAGTGTTCAAAATTGAATGATTGGCATTGAGGACTTATGAATTTGAATAATTTTCAATTCGAAACAATTAAAATTTAACAAATTGAAATTCTAGAATTTTAAATTATTATTACATAAAATAATTATATTTTAACATTAAAATTGATGAGACCAATTTTTTTGATCAACACATAGATTGACCGTCATGTTCACCGTTGAAATGGGAATTTTTAATTTATAAATGTTTTAAATTGAATTATTTTTTAAAAAACGTTCAAAATAAAGTAATTTTGAATGGGAAACATTAAAAATGAAAAAAATTTCTACTACAAAACGTCAAAACTTAAACTAATTGGAACTTTATTTGAAACTCAAAAATTTGTTAATACCAAGAATCGTGATATTAATTTTTAAATTTTCAAACTTTTGACTTCAAAATTTCAATTATTCAAAGTAAATATAAATCGTTAAAAAATAACAATTTTCAAAATGTTAATTATACTTTGCAAAATTCAATCATTTTAAGTATTAATTGCGCAATTATTCAATTACTGCGGTAACGATGTCAGATAATTGAGTTTTTATCTATTTTGATTGTAAATAACACAATTTTTAACATTTTCATTTCAAATCGTTTAATTCTTGATACTTCATTCAGAATTTTTATTCATCCTCGAAATCTTCCAAACAAATATTTCATAATTTTAAACGACTAATTTTTTCAAATCTTCATCTGAAAATCGGACAATTTTAAGATACTACATTGTAAATTAAAAATTAAAAAAAAAAGGAATACAAAACCACACCGCTATGATTCCAACTGTTGAAATATCATAAATTTAAGCCTTTCAATTCAAACTTGTGTTTTTTCAAGTTGAGTTTGAAATATTCAATATTTTGAAACACATTCAAATAAAAAATTAATTTAGTTTTCGATGCTTAGTTCTACATTCTTCTTATTTTTGAGATTTGAATTTCACAAATTATTTTCATAATTTTGTATCTTTTTGAATTTATTCTGGAGGCATTTAATTGAAAATTGTGTAGTGACAAATTCTTTGAACTGAAAATTTTGCAACTATCAAGTCTTTCAATTTTATATTCTACCATTTCGAAGAATTTAAAATGCCAGACAATTTTGTACATTTAAAATTAAAACCAAACAATTTAGAATAATTAAATGGAAACTATCAAATATAAGATTAAATAACAGAACTTTCACTATGAAATTTTGCAATTTTGAAAGATTTGATAGTGGAATTGATATTACATTTTTAATACATTAATTTGAAACTATTATTGGTTCGAGAGGATTTCAGTTCAGTGAAAACAACATTTTTATAATTGATATTAAAAGAGCCATAAATTGTTGAAGAGGATATTATCCGCTCAAAACCTATTTATTGAATGCGCATTTTTACGAATATATAATAAAATGTTGATTTTTGACCTCCCCCCTTCCCCCGATAAATATGTGTCCCTTTGAAATTTTAAATTTACAGCTTCATAACGCAAACATTAAAAATCAATATTTTTTCACAATTAAGAATTTGATGTTTAGAGCAATAAAAATTTTGCTGATTCAGAATAAAGCTTTCAAAATTGTACATACAAAATGGGGACGTTTAAGAGTGAATATTATCCAATTAGACATCTTCAAAATTGGAAACTTTAATCTTAAATCTACAAAACTGAAATGACGCTTTAAATTTGAAAAGCAATGTCAATATTGATAATGTTGGAACGAAACATTCAAAATTAATAACTTAATACTGATGCATATTTAAAATTGGACTATTTCACTCTATAATAACTTTAAATCCAAATCATTCACATTCAAAAAATTTCGGAAAAGCATTAAAAACTGAATATTTTTGAAGTAGATTTCCAATTTTCCAAGTCCGTGCCAAATGACTCTGTGAAAAAACAAAAAATAAAGTTGATTCAAAAATAAAACGATGTAAGAACTAGGCATGCAAAATTGAGTTAGTTTAAATTCAAAATTATTCCAAATTGAACATTTCAAACTCAATGCCTCTCAAATTATTTGTATTATTTTTTAAGTGAATAAATTTCACCATTTGAACTTGGAATCATAGTAATCTTGTTTTATATTTTTACATTCATAATTGACAAAGCAATGTTTCCCGCGCGCTGTAGTGCGCGTGTAATATTGCTAGTGTGAATATAAGGCGTTGAGTAAATATATTTACAATTTCAGTTCGCAGGGTATCTTGAATTAATTATTCAAAACAGCCTACTCTATGCAATGGAAAGAAACTCTTTGGAAGATATACCCCGTTATTCTTCTTTTTTGATGAAAATATTTTTCCATGCTCCAAAATAGAATTCTTTCTCTTATAAGGCTCCAGAGGAGGCCGAAAATAATTTTATAAAAAAAAACAGAGGATAAATTTTTGTCAAAAAGGTATTCTTTAAGGGGATGGCACCTAAAAATAGGAATAATAATATTTTACGAATTATATTCCCTAAGAATCGTAAACTGAATTGTATTTTAACAATCTCAACTCGTAGAATTGTAGTTTATGGAAAAAAATTATCCCATAATTTTTATTTTTTCAAAAAAGATATGATTCTAGTTGCTGCGAACGTAAATTCCTTTTTTCTCAAGCCTTGAGCGAGTTCTAAAAATCAGTTCATCGAAAAAAGAAGAAATACGTGATATTTTTTTTCAAAGGAATATAATCTGTAGGTGTGAGCCTTTCGAATTTCTTAAAATCAGATGTATTTTGGTTCAATAAGTGTCTCAATTTTACATCTTTTAAAATGCTTACCCGTGAGAAGTAATCTGCTTCAAAAATTAATTAATACATATATTTATTTTTTCCATCGAAGATATTCTTGAGGTTATATAATTAAAAATATCTTGAGGGATAGGTTCCCGTTCCGTTCCCGTTTTTGTGATTATTTTATGTCATCAATTTTATGTCATTAGATTGCTTCTTAGTTTATTCCAATCACGATTCAGATGTAACATACTTGTATTTACAATTCAGCCCAAAAAGTCCATAAAATTGTGAGAAATGTCAATAAGGAAAAATAAAAATTATGCACATACCAATACAAACACGCATACGCAAAGCCCGCTGTAAAAAGTTTTTACAGCAAGGACAAAATCTTATCAAAAAAGAATAAACTTAGCTGTTGTTGTCCTTCACTTGTTTTCGATTTTTTTCTATGTTTAGTTGAAAGAAGAAAATAGATTTTGTTCTTGACTACTCAGATTTAATCAAAATGATTTTAATGCATTTTTTCCAAGTTTAGATTATTGGAATCTTCATATTTTAATCCAAATAGCTCATTATTCCGCTAAGAAATACTCAACAATTTCATACTCATTTAGGTCTCTTCATTCATGCTTGGCCTAATCACGCAGTCCTTTTAGTTAAAAAAAAAACCATGTGCACTGTGGTTCTATATGCAAAGCTGGTTCTGCCACACCTATAATTCCGAAACCACTGCTGCAATCAATCTCAGTTCCATACCATAATTTAGGAGGTGCGTGGAGCTGGAATTACCACATTGTCCTATTAACATGGGCAAAGTGCAATAATTTTGTGCCAATTTTGTGCTATCGATTTGGACCATGCACAAAATTGCAACATCTTTCTTATTGTTAAAAACGTGTAAACCAGTCAGATATGACGAAAAAAGGCCTTTTGCTAGAACAAAATATATACAGGAAATTTTTTGCTTAAAATGTTTGGGTGAATGATCTAATAAAATTCTGAGCTCTGTCAGACCGTTACATACATAGTTAATTAAAAATTAATTGAAAATTGAAATGCTTGCTTGGATTGTTGTTTCCCGTTAAGAAATAGGTAAAAAGTGCATAGCATACGATTCGTAGGGCATATAAAATTCTTTAAAACGATCGCTAATCGAACTCTTTCCGGCTAAAAGTTTACGAGATAATAAATTGTTAATTTTTCTCATGCAAAAAATTACAACATGTTTATTATTGCAAAATACGTGTAGCAGTGCCAGTTTCACGTGAAAATGCACAACTCTCACATCACAAAATTGAGTGATTTTATTTCCAGGGCTTTATAATAAACATAAATATCTGAAATCTCAATTTTTAAATTCGTCTAATCGTTTGAATTTTTCTAAAATACAAATCTAACGCATTTTATGCGGCTGTTTTTCTTGTTATACCATAAAAATAATGAAGATATTTGAAACAAATTTTACTCCTAAATTGACATCACTAACAATTCTATTTAATAGAAAATTTCAATGCAATACATAGCAATTCGATTTTCATTTATTGTTGAATTTTATTTGAATAACTAATTTGGAAAAATTTCCTGAACCCTCATTCCATCTTTTTTCAAAATTCATTTTCATTATATCTATTCACAGTTTTAAAAATCTAACACTGTCAACTGCAGAAATTATAATGAAATAATTAATTATATAGGTGCGAAGATTCGTTCGAAATGTTTATGCTGGTTGCCTAATATAATTGCTGAACAATAAATCAATTTTATAATTGAATGGAAATAACGAATGCGGAGTCCTCACTTTGACCACTGACAGCTGCAGCAAATGTGAAAGACACGGCAAGAAAGAGCGTTGGATGATTTATAAAAAAAAATTGAAGTGTCTCTGCGTCCCGAAAATCATGTATTATTAAAATTTTACTCCTTTTAAGTTAGCCGAAGATTATCAAAACTGCTAGTCACACATGAAACCCCTTTTCCCAGTTGAGTTGGGGGGGGGGTCGTTATGGTATAGTGACCGATCACAGAAGAGTGATTGGTCAAAGAAGAGTGATAGGGGGGAGATGATGATATTCGTGGCGACAAAGTTTTAATGCGGATTCCTGTAGGATTTTTGCGAAAAACACAAATCTGAAACTTTTAAATCGATATCTCGAATAGTTTTCGAGATAGGAGGGCAGGCATCCCTGTCAGTGGACACAGAAATAATGTTTGAGATATAAGTCTTTGATTCGTATTTCTCGCAAAAAATCCTATAGGAATCCGCATTGAAGTTTATCGCCACTGATATTGCAATATTGCCGTGATCGGTCACAGAAGCGTGATTGTTCACATCCGGAAATCCCATTTTAAATATCTCTTTCATCCCCCCCCCCCATTTTGTACCAGCAGACACTCCCTGGGCTTAAGCGACAGAGTTTATATTGGGGGTTGTTTACATCTCACCTCTTTTGAATATTAATACATTTTCAGAAGCTTTTGATGTAATGCTGTCCTCAATACATAAGACGTATTCACAGCTACCTATAATTATAGGCGGGTATTTTAATTGTAAAGTAGGAACGCTTAAAGATCCAGACGAAAATATTTTATTTCAACTGCAACAACTTTTCTGCTGTTAGGACCTCGAATGATTCGGTTATAAATAATAGGGGTAAGCGATTGGCTATGTTTATGGGCAATAATGGATTTTGTCTTTTGAATGGTAGATCCCGAAAAGATTCACTTGCGAATTTTACGTTTAGACGATGCTTAGGATCAAATGTAATTGATCTGGTTTGGACCTCGGTTGACGGGCTTGCATTGTTGAATGATCTTGAAGCGTTGACAGTTTTGACAATGTCTGATCATCTTCCTGTGTCTTTAACTTTGAATCTCGTTTGCAACGCCGAGCATTATAAATACAGTGAAGGTAATGCCTCAGAAGATGTTAAGATAACGTTTGAAAGCAGTAAATCTATCGATTTTGTGGAAAGCATGAGATGGAAGGATGAGATTGCGCGTGTTGATGGAGATGTTGACATGTTAAACGATAATTTAATAGCTGCGATTTCACATACTGCGAAGGAACTAGGTATGGTTCGTAAAGTGTCTGGCAGAATGGGTATTACATCCGCTGACAAACCTTAGTTTGACAAGGATTGTCACTTGGCTAGAAGTAGCGTGGTCGCAGCGTTTCAAGCCTTTGAGGGAAATGAAAATATTGAGATGAGTCGTGTGGCTTATTTCGATGCTGAGAAAAGATATTTGAAACTTTTGCAAAATAAGAGGAGCGATTATGAAAATAATATTGTAGATCAAATTGCTTCTGCTCATAACTCATCAACTTTTTGAGCTATTATCAATAAGAGGAGCAAGAAATTTGGTGCACCTAATATTATCAATGTAGATACATGGTACAACTGGCTGCGAGATCTATTTCCAATTAGAGTGAACAGTCGCCCTCTTGACGTCAGTTTTTCTCACCCTGTGTTGGACGGATATCTAACATTTTGTAAGTTGAAGGCAAGTCTAAAAAAATTTAAAGATGCCAAAGCAGCGGGGTCCGACCTAATTAGCTATAGTTTTTTAAGGACTGCCTGAGAACTGGTTACTGTATTTCGAACAACTTTTCAACAAAATTATGGAGATTGAGAAAGTGCCAAATGCTTGGGGACGCTTAACTACGACGATGCTACTTAAGAAGGGTGATGGCAGCATTCCTGATAACTATAGACCGATAACATTAGTGAATTGCACTGCAAAAATTTTTACGCAAATTTTAACTGATAGACTAAATACTTGGATCGAAGACCGTAATGCGATTCCCGAATTACAGTTTGCTTTTAGAAAGGGCCGGGGCTGCCTGGATAACCTTTTTACCCTGCAATCAATTATTCAGATACATGTAAGACACTCAAGAAGTGCAGTCTATGCTGCATTTGAAGATCTTAGAAGCGCATTCTCCTCAGTTCCCCATGATCTTTCATGGAACAAATTGCATACTCTTGGCGTAAGTTCAAAATTGATAAATATTCTTAGAAATTTTTACGAAAATGCTTATTCTTGTATAAGAACATCCCAACAACATCAACACAACAACATCATGGTACAACGGAATATGTTAAGGTATCGCAGGGTGTTCTGCAGGGAGATGTACCAAGTCCTCTCTTTTCTTTGTATACTAGTGATTTCGAACGTTTTTTAATTAACCAAGGTTGAAGAGGTCTCTCTGTGAATAGTGTGCTGGAAATTTTACTGTTAGCATACGCGGACGACTTGGTCCTTCTCTCAGATACACCTATCGAATTAAATAGGAAACTCGAGGCCCTGCGGCTGTATTGTATACAAAATGGATTGGTTGTAAGCTCAAGTAAAGCTAAGATTGTTATATTCCGCAACAGCGCCAGGAATTGTGTAAAACAGTTCAGTTCTTTAAAGATCGGTGATGATAGAATTGAGGTAACAGACAATTATAATTATCTTGGTGTGATTTTTAGCAATTCTTGTAAGTTTGTTGATGCCACAAGAAAATTTGTCAGTTCAGCAAATGTGGCTGCTGGTGCTACTTTGAGGATCATCAATGGTTTCAGGATAGATTCCTGGTCAGCTTACATTAAATTGTTCAAGAGTTTGGTTAATAGTTGACCGTTGCACGGGGTCCAAGTATGGGGCCAGGCCTCTCATGAGTCTCTGGAGAGGGTGCAGCTGAGTTTCTTCAAGAGACTGCTTCATTTACCAACAAACACTCCGAATTACGCGGTGCGATTGGAAGTGGGTAGGCCATCATTGTCCTCTCTTGTACTCGCTAGGACTCTATCTTGGACGGAAAAAATTTCTTGTATGGGCTGTTCACGGTATCCAAGACAGTGCTTAGAGAGAATAATTGGACTATCACGGTCAAAGCCAAGAAATAATTATGTAAATTGGTTTTCGCAACTCAGACATTATTTTGAGGCATGCAACATGCTGGACCTATGGAGCGAGGCCTCTCTGACTGGCCTGGCTTCTAGTGCGCGTGTGGTTTTGAGTGGTTACATGAAATCTTCGCTTAGAAGAGATATGGAGACTAGGGCCCAATCTAGGAGCCTGCAGGTCTGGCCTTATCTCTCCTCACATCAGGGAGCTCAGCCCTACCTCACTTGTAGAATGGACTTGAATTTTAAAAGGAGCTTGGCTCAGCTAAGACTCGCAAATAGTCACTTAGAGTATATTTTTTTGATGGGTAAAAGATACAACATTTTTAGTTTAGATCGATGCTTGTTTTGTTTTGTTGATAGTGTTGATCTTAATCATTTTCTTGATGATTGCCCTCAATTTACAGAAATTAAAGCAAAATACTTTACTGAATCAACGAAATGTGCTGAGCAGGTGATATTTTTGCAGCGTATTTTATCTTCAATTGAAACAGTTAGCTGTAAAAAATTTACAAGAATGATGTTGGAAATGCTGCAAATAACATAACATTGTACTTATGTCTTTACTGATGTTTTACTGATGATTGATCGATGAATTTGTGATTTGTTTGTAATGATGTTTTACTGATGTTTTTATAGATGTATATGTAATAGACGGTATAGTCTTAATAAAGTGCTCAACTATCTTTTTCATCCCCCCCCCCATTTTGTACCAGCAGATACTCTCTGGACTTAAACGATTTTTTCTCACAAATAATAACTGTTTGTTTTTGAAATTATTTGAAATATATTTTCATATGAAATTTCATAATTTTTATACTCATGGGAAGATGTAAAGGGGATTTAGATTCTATTACCTATCTCCCCTTTCCAATTACCAATTTCTATCCTCCCTCAACTTGTATAGGCAGAGCATCGATTGTATTTGAAGTTTCCGAAAGATTTTTCCTGAAAAATAATAACTGTTTGGTTTTCAAGTTATTTAAAAGAATTTGTTCAATGATGTTTTTATTCTTTTAATTTCAATTTAGAGTGAATTTGTTTTTAAAAAAAGTACGAGTACGCGAACATAGGACGGCACTGGAACACGGCGGATTTATACGAGTATAAAAAAATTTTAAGCCCCAAGTCATTCAATTGAAAGTCATTCCTACTTTATGTATATTTTATTATTCATTATTTCCTTTAAAACTTTGCAGCTGAACTTAAAGGATCAAGGAAATTATGTATTTGAAGCAATGAGATTATAAAAGCGCATTTTTTCGGAGACTAGTCAAATATGTGAAAAATGCTAGTCATCCCGAAATTCGGAACGACTAGCCAAATGCGCAAAATTGCTAGTCGTCCTGAGTTTCGGGACGGCTAGACTTAGCCAAAAAAATGAATGTTTTTCAGTACATTATAATAACTACTGTAAACTGTAAAGTAATTTGAAATTTAAACTCAGTGCGGTTAAATCCTACAATGTGAAGCTCTGCAAAAAAATAGTAATTTAAATTCTGCGAATTTAAATAAATTCTAAACAATAAAACTCTGCAAAGAAGACCCTTCACAAAATAACTTGATGATTATTTGATAAAAAATGCTTTTCTAGCCTTTTTGCATTATTGTGTGTAGACTCTTATTATGTAGCATCAAATGGTCGAACGATGTAAGGCTTTGCGAATTGAAATGATAACAAAATTATTTTATTCGCTTGAGTAGAGTATTCTTGTTCAAAATTTTATTGTGTACAGTTTGTGTAATTTCGCGAAATTTACATTTTTTATTTTGTGCAGAGTTTTATGATGTAGGACTCAACCATGTTGAATTTTTTTTAAATATTTAATTTATTACATAAATATGATTATGCAGAGTTTTCGCATATAAAATGAGTGGTGTAGAATTTGTAGGTGTAGAATTTAATTTTGTAGAATCGCTATCGCTCCCACTTGTTTGTTATCTGACCGGCTCGAAGGTGAATTCCATGTCATTCCAACACACTAATTTTCGCCAATTAATGAGACTAGGCTATAACTTGGTTGATTCTTTCCTTTGCTAGTGACAAATAACACTTCATTTTTTTTTCGTTAAATTGGCGAAGACATGGGACCTTGAAATTATAGTAATTTTTTTTTTAAATTCAATATATTCGGTTCTATTTTACTGATTCAAATTTTCAAAAGAGGAAAGTGCTTGTATTGAAATAAGATTTAAAATGAGAAAAAAATTAGTACTGAGCATGAAAAGCTGAAAATTATTCAATTTTAACGCTTAAAAGTGGACCATTTTCAAATTTAGGACGTTTAAAATTAAAGAATCTTGACTTTACAGTGCTGAAAAATTGTACAATACCAAATCGTACACAATAGAGGAATTCCCAAAAAAGCATTAAAAACTGAATATTTTTGATAAAGCCTTTCAATTTTTCCAGTTGGGAAAATAATTAATTTGTAGCTGTAGCGCGCATATAATATTGCTAGTCTATAATATTATCAACAATCTGCCAAAAAAAAGAAATGATTTTAAAAGGCCGACATTTTGAGAAAATCCTTTTTCAACATTTTCTGAAAAAGCACCATCATATTTTTATTCATTAAATTTTTTTTGAATCGTTCGATACAACAAGAATTAGTCCATCTCAAAATATATATATACTTGGTCGAAAGGTACAAATCTTCAAAAAAAAAGTTGCTTTTGATAACTGGAAGATTAACTTCAAGAGCTTCTAAATCGTCAAAAAATATAGTACGTATTTGTATGCACGCGATGAGCACCTTTTCAAGGCCTGACGCAAATGCTGATAATTTTAAGTTCTGGCAATGTGTAATAATTTATTATGTGAATACTCAGCGGTTTTACCTCACTTCATTCACGTTAAAAATGATTCCTCCAATACTTGTTATATTTTTTGAAAAGATTTATCCAAGGTCGCTTCAAAAAAGAATATCGAAACAAACAAACAAAAAAATTGATAATTTCGAATTACTTCCTCACATACTGCATTTCAGCTTTAGGATTAACGTCTCATGGAGAGAATTTTACTTATAGTAAATACTTTTTAGACAAAATATATGTGTAGGTCCACATGAAAAGGCTCCTTATAGAACTTTCAAATACTGATCTTCGAGACAAGCGCATCATTTTCTATCTCCAATTTTAACACCTTTACACTCAATATTAACTTAAAAAAATGATTGAATCTTGCAAGATTAGTAAAAGCCAAAAAATTTCTGTACGATAAACCAAATTTTCTAAACTTCCATACAGAATTAGTGTAATAACATTAATCTAAAAATGTGCCTGCAAGCGATACAGCGAGAACATATAATATGAGTTTTCAAAAAATGGTCAATATGGTCAATTTGATCTTTTCAGAAATCAGTTCCTTATGATCTTTTTTTTAACTCTAAAAAATGCTTTGCGGTAAAAATCGCATTTTTTTAATGACAATAGGTATACTGTGATGAGTACTTAGAAGACTGGAAATTTAGCTGATTGTCAGAAAATAAGTTAAATTTCCACTGCACAGTTTTTGATTCCAGAATATACATTTTGAAACTCGGACTACACTCAGTGTTTATTTAAAGAATGTTGTTTTGAACTAATCTTTTTTTCTTATTGCTTCTTACCATTTTTTTGGAAATCATATGGTTTTTAAGAATTATAAACTTTTTTTCGGGAAAGAGATTCTATATGTTGACCTCATGTAATAAAAAAAAAATTTAATCCCTCAAATTCCGTAAGACGGGGGCTAAGCGGGACTTTTTAAAAAGTTTTTCTCAATATATTACCGACAGGAATCAAAATCAGATAATACTAATGCTTTAAAATATCTAATGTCTCTCTTCCTCTTGGACAATGGGCTCTTGGACAAATGGATTTATGGTCGACATAGGATCGGACTTCCCACCAATTTAGTCGAAAAATTTTTCATTCCATTGCTAGCTGCAGGTCTACGAGTATGCGCTATATATCTATACAGGTATATTCTATATGTTGAAAATTGATATTTCGAAGATTTCTATTTATTATAAAGTCCTAAAAATGAAATAACAATTTTGTAATGTGAGAGTTGTGAATTTTCACGTGAAACTAGCACTGCCACACGTAACTTGCAATAATTAAAATGCTGCAATTTTTTGTATGGCAAAAATTAACAATTTGATATCTCGTAAGCTATTAGCCGCAAAGATTCGAATAGCGATCGTTTTGAAGAATTTTATATGCCCTACGAATCGTGTGCTATGCACTTTCTACCTATCTCTTAACCGGAAACAACAATTCAAGCAGGCGTTTCAATTTTCACTTAATTGTTAATTAACAATATACATAACGGTCTGACAGAGCTCAGTATTTCATTAAATCATTCACCCAAACATTTTTACCAAAAAATTCTGTATATATTTTGATGTAGCAAAAGATCTTTTCTCGTCTTATTTAATTGGTTTGCACGTTTTTAACAAAAAATATGATGTTGCGATTTTGTACATGGTTCAAATCGATAGCACCTATTCAGCACAAAATTCCTACGTTAAAGAAGATTTTATGTGATTAATAGTTAACGATTTTTGGTGTGGTAGTGCCAGCTTCATGTAAAGCTGGCCTTACTAAACGTTTTTGAAAAAAATTACAGGGCACGACATTTTTTTTGCGGCATAAATCAATGCATGTAAACTTGGCACCGCACTTTCAAAATTTCGATTTCTTTAGAGTTCTGTCATCCTTTTGAATAGTTCTACAGTTCCTGATTACTTTTAGAAATAGTTCCGGCGCATAAATCCTCTAAAATTGAATTTTTCAAATTCGGAGGCTAAGTTCACGTTCCCCCGCACTTTCCGAAAAATTCTCTTGTTTTTAGAGTTCTGGGTAGATTTAGCATAGTTCTAGAGTTCCTGATACTTATTGAGAATATTCCTAAAAAACTCGACCCAAAAAAAAATTTTCAAAAAATAGAGCCAGCCCCCCAATTTTCAGAAAATCAACTTTTTCTTTAATATTCTTGTGGATACAAAAGAATTCTAGAGTTCTACAACAAGATAATTTCGGAAAACTTGGAATCTCGAAAGTTACACAATTTTCAAAATCTTAATATTTCATAGTAATTTTTCGAAAGAGTTCCAGCAGTTCTGATCGGAGTTCTGGTAGCCGCCGGAATACCACCTTGATCTAAAAGTTTTAGGACTCGTCACCGTGTGGCGCTCTCGTTCGGCCGATTTCAATTCTTCTCTTTTTGTTGTGTTGGTAG
>JAUMHM010000083.1:43178407-43203129 GCA_032362435.1 Melikaiella ostensackeni
AAATTAAACCGTTTCCAACTTAAAATTGTTAAAATTTGAATAGCTGAGATTTTAACACCAGTTTCATATATTTTTTTTAAAGCAGAAGACTAATTATCTCTCAGAACAGAATATAAATTTTACTACAAAAAAAGTTGGGTAGCTATTTTTTGCATTTTAAACGTGAAATGCGTTAGAATCTTTAAGTATATTGTTTGGGAAGAGATTTAATAATTATTATTTTTGGAATAGAAACTGTTTTATTTTAAAATGTATACGATGATTTAATAAACTGTGCATAATCTAAAGTTATAACAAAACGAAAATAAAAGAAAGCTACATAAATTTTACCATTATTTTTAAGTTTAAACAATTAAAATCTAAAGAAAAAGTAAATTTATTTTTATTTCTAATATTACCGCATTTTTTAAGGACTAAACTCCAAATATAATTCTTACTACTTAATACTACAGTGAACTTCAATAAAATTATATAACAAGTATCCACCGACTTTGCAAAACGTTGATTTCATTTCGTCCAGCTGACTTTGGGAATGTCAAAGTGCTCCGTCAAACTGTCTAAATGACGATTGAATTCTTCAACTCTTTGTTTGTGCGTTAAAGATGCTTTCTGTTTGATTCGCTCGGTCACCTGTAGAGAAAAAACAAAACATGTCTCTTTCTGAAATATGTATGTTTTTTCTAAAGTCTCTAAATTCAATTCATCCAGATCTAGATGTGAGCCACTATTGAATTAACTTGTACCTTTACTTCCAAATTCGCTTGAAATATTTCAAATCTACATAAAAATGACGAGTGATCAAACCCTTTGTTATACGAAAATCTATGTCTAGGATATTTTTTTAAAAGATGGCCAAAAATATTGCCTACATGAACTGAAGGGTGGCAGTACAGAAGTGGATAACCAACAAAATCGGAATTTTTCAGGAGAGCAAAAAAACATTCTGTAAAATCGAAATCACTATTTAAAGGTAAAACAAATGCCCACTCCTTACCAAAAGTATTACTGAACTGAGGCCAACAAAGTTTCATCAGAAAAAGTTATCTAGTTTCGAGGAAATAAATGTGAAAATTGACAATCTCAAAGAGACACTAACCTAAACTTGGAGCAGGATTGGCTGCGAAATGCGATAAAAAATGCAATTGATATTGAGTTTCTGAATTCGAATAAAAAAAGTTTAATTCAAAAAAGTTCGCCAATTCCGAGTAAATAGTCCAAGAACTTTGAAGTTGGAATTTCAGAGGTTTTGAAAATCGTCTTTCGGTAGCAATTAAAAATCGAATTTTCAATCATTTACAAAAATAAAAACTTACACCCGACACATGGGGATGCTGAACGAGAATAAAGAATGTTTGGTTCAAAAAATTATTCTTCTTCGAGAAAATCAAGATTGAAGCTCTCGATACCCCAGAATGACTGACACTTTTTGGCTGAAAGGCCAATAAAAATAAGAAAATTATCTATTTTTTCAATAAACGATAATAATTTCAAGAAATATCAATGCAGAATGGAAGAAAAAAAAGTATTGCTACTGTAAAATTTTGACTGCATTTTAAGCAAAATTTAAATTTAAACATTTTTTCGTAACTATATTAAAAAATGAGATTTCAAACAAATTCTTTCAACACAACGTGTATTCGATTTTTTAAGATTTTTTATGCAATAATCCCATTTTCGCAAAAATGTTGGTTATCTAGTTCTGTACTGCCACCCTTCAATTCTAAAACTAGAAGAATAATTTACCAAATGCACAATATTACAAACCGTCTTTTCCTGCATTTTCTTGAAAGCCAATTGAGCCTTGGTTAGCTTCAGACCAGAACTGCCGGCTGCTTCGTCAGGCTTCTCTTCTTCAATAATTTTAGTCACTTCCCCCAGCTTCTTCTTTTCCTTCTCCTTCTTCTTTTTCCTAGAACAAAAAATAAGATACAACTGCTATTTCGTTAATTAGAATTAAAACTCTCTTTTCCACTCCTGTAAGGAGTAAGAATTGTAAGTGCAACTGAAATTTACCTGAGTACCACTCGATCGTGATTACGTTGAAAATGGATTTTATCTCACTTCAGTGAACTACGTCACAATGAACAGTCCCCCAAAAAAAATTGGTTTTCTCTGCTGTGCCTGTAAGGACGAATCAAGTATGAGTTTCCGGAAATATTGATGTTTGGAAGCATATTTTTCTCTGATACTATATTTTATGTGGTTTGTGACACAAAAGGGTTTAATGTTATAAAACTTGTGTTTCTTATAATCCTTTTTTAAATTAACTTCAATTCAATGGAACTGTATAGAGTTCAAAAGGCTATATTATATTTAAAGTTAAAACTATTCATGAGTCCTTAATGATGAAGCATTAAAATTACAATTTACGATCTTTTAGTCTATTAATCTCTCAACTACTTATACAATTTGATTCATTTAGGCCAGCTTAAACAATGATCTTTTTAAACTACTTTATTGAAGTTAGAATAAAGTTATGTGCAAGTTTTGAAAACGAAATGAAAAAATATCACGAATGAAAAAAATTGAATTACCTTAGGTATCAAATTATACAAAGGACCACGCACCAAATACAAATACAAAAAATGGCTTTTTGATCAAACAATCACGAACCTTCCAATTTTTACATGTATTTTAAAAGAAAAATTCGTCTATTATTGAAATGTTAACCTTCTCAAAACCTTTTTGTCAGCTTTAGCTAGATGTCTCAGATTTTGTAAATCGGACCCACTGAAACAAAAGTTTTGTGCCCATGAACTTGATAGATTCACGATTTGCTGTATACAGGATGTTTGGGGATTGTTTAAACATCCCCTAAACATTCAAACGAGGAAATCAACATTTCCTAATACACTCAAACTCCGATATAAGCCCAGTTTCGGGAGTTGCTTCGCACTGGCCCTGGGCCTGAACCGGATCCCTCGAAACGTAAACAGTCAGGGACATGTGAACCATTTCCTAATATTACGCAATCTCCGAACGTGAATCGAACCTGAGTACGCGCGCACTGCGCCTTTCTCTATATGCTGCTGGCATTTCACGCTTGGTTGAACACCGTCTCTCGCCCCGACCGCTGAGAAACTGCGGGGGCCAGCAGTTCTAGGAAGAAGTAAACCGGATGGGCTTCTATGGGGGTTCGAGTGTGGTTAAATAGCAATAATGATTTTTTATTTTGACTCACAATTCGTGTACAAGAAACAGTCAGAGTTGCAGAAATATCAAAACGATAATTAATTAAACCTCTAGCAAGAACGATTTTTATAACAATAATGATTTTTCAATTTCGGCTCATAAAAAATTAATTATAATCAGTAAATAATTAGATATGTCACGTGACGTGATATGTCCCCCCTTAGAATCAAGGATGGTCATGCAATGATCATTCTCGATATTTGGTAAAAGCAGATAATCATGAAGATGATTTTTTTTTATTTTGGTGAGATATTCCTAATCTGCTATATTGTTTTCCAGTGTTTTCAGTAAAACATCATTGTACGCTGTTATTTATTGAGTAAATCTTGTTTTTTAGTGTGCTCGCAAATATAAAAATCGCACAGAGTGACTCTTCTTCGCCTCTACAAGTCCAGCTCAGAACAATTTATATTGCATAGTGTTTTGTTTTCCCAATACTGAAAAGTAATTTTATGAAAAAGGACAAATAGTAATTACAAATGAGCGTTAGGCAAATGGAATATTCGAAATTGAGAACACTCAGAAGTGATGATGCGAAGGAATAATGTGCAACGTAAGAAAGTCAAAGAGGCTTTCTGAGTCATGAAATTTTCCAATTTCTAGATCTTTAGGTATCATCTTTGCTAGATTCAAAAGGAATCAATAGAATTACTGCAATTCAAAATTCTTTGAAGTAAAAACAAATTATTAAGAGAATATTTTTAAAAAATTTCAATCTGGGAGGGAATCGGTTCAGAACGAGTTAACTAACGGGACATTTAAAGACGTTCGAAAAGAAATGTAAATCTTCGTAGAGTGGGACATTCGGAAAAACTCGGAAACTTCGGTAAGTGGAACAGTCTGACGTTCGTTAAGGTTCGGAAAGAACACTCTTTTTGAACTATTTCCGACCTCTTTCCAAAGTCTTTCCGAAGCGGTCTTTCCGGACCTTTCCTTTTTTTATAGAGTCTGTAATTCAAGAAAGAATTTCATAATTATCAATAAATCAAAAAAAAAAACACTATAATTTATTAAAATTAAAAAACATACGTACATTAATTTTAAACTGTGGCAAAAAATAAATGATATTTGCACGTGCACTTACGTATGTCAGTACGTTTTTTTTGCCTACCCTAGCGAAAAAAAAGGAAAAGTTCGAAAAGGGTGTCCTTCCGACCCTTTCCGACTTCTATGTGAACTTTGCTTCCGACTTCTTTCCGAACGTCTCTCTTTGCCGAAGCCTTCCGAAGCTTTCCGACGTCTTTCCAAACGCCATGACTAGTTCACGAGCGAGAGAGTGATTGACTATCCTGGGACCCAGATCAAAATGGCGCTGTTGGCAAGAGACAACGAGACACTGTCAGCGATTTTCCGAAGATTATTGCTCAAAATCACAAAAAAATTCGTATCTTTCTAATTTTCCACAGTGTTTTCAGTAAAACATCATTGTGTGCGCTTATTATTTGAGAAAATCTTGTTCTTTTCTTTTTCAATGTAAAATGGAAATGTAGGAATTGAGCAAAGTGACGCTACTTCGCTTTTGCACGTCCAGCTCAGAGCAATTTATTTTTAATAGTGTATTGTTTTGACAATACAAAAAAGCAATTGTATGAAAAAGGACATATAGTGATTACAAATGAGAGTTAGGCAAATTAATTATTCGAAATTTAGATCTTTCAGAAGTGATAATTACTGCAATTTAAAATTCTTTGAAGAAAAAAATAAATGGTTAAGAGAAAATTTGTCTGAAAATTCGATTCGGAAAAAAATTTGAAACATTCGGAAAGAGTAAAGTAATGACGTTCGGAAAGAAGTCGAATGCAACATTCACATAGAAGTCGGAAAGGCTCGGAAGGAACACGCTTTCCGAACTCTTTCCGAGCTCTTTCTGACCCTTTCCTTTTTTTCCGCTAAGGTAATAAGACTTACAGCAAAGGAATACGTCTCTGAAGTACGGTTTCATTTTCTCGTACGTCTCTTGATTTCATTTCCAACGTTTTTGACATTTTTTTATTCAGCTTACCAATACTGAAATGGCAATAAATTGGTCTTCTAGAATTTACATAAATATTACTCTTGAAAAACTCACATAACCTATAAAATGAAGTCCTATAGGATATTAAGAAAAAGTTCCAACATTTTAACATTAATTTCTAAAAGGATTAGAAGAAAACAATAAATGAAAACTAGAAATATCAAAGGAAATTACACTGTTTTTGTGAGCTTAACCTATTAAACGTCAGATTCAAAATACAATCTGTTCTAAAAAGAATAAGACGCATTTCAACTGAATGTTATAATTTGTTTAAGATTTCAAAAAATGGTTAAGAACTAGATTTAAATAATATATTTTGTTCACTTATGGCCGTTGTAGCGGGGTACAACAAAATGTCGAAAACTGAGGGGCCGCTTAAATCACCACTATGCATTTATCTCTAAAGATCATGGTTTTGAAAATGTACTTTGCAGACTTTTCTGCACCCCGGAAGAGGTTTCGCTGTGGCAAGAGTTGGGCCTAGTATATGATGATTCGAAAAAAAGAAAATATCTGCTAAAAAGCGAGGGTGGAAAAGTGTGTAAATGAGGGGTAGTGGGGAGGAGACCGAAAATGCTGTCACATGGAAGCAAACTTCACATCAACAAGCTTATTCCTAATTGATTTTTTGGAGTTTAGCATGTGAAAACTGGATCCCATGCAAAAATCGCGAGCAATACCTATAAATGCGATCAAACACGTTGGGGTACAAACACTCCAGGGAGTGTTTGCGAGGTGACAGCTGGACGTTCGATCGCAGCTCTGCTGAATACATTTTCGGTAAAGGTATACCTGCATGCTGCTACCATATTTCGCTCCTTGGCGGCTTTCTTCTGGGAAGAAACATGATCTCCGAAGAAGAAAAGTGTGCAAATGATAAGAGAATACGGCTGTGAACTCCTACTGTGGAACATTTATTTAAACTATTTCTTTGATGATTTTGAAAGTTCAATTAATTATTGAATTATTTACTTGTCTTGTCTTTCCTGAGTGCATATGTCAGGTGTAAATACTTACATTACCGACTTTACTTAGAAAAGAAACTCATAAAATGATCCCTCGTAAAAATAAAGACCGAAAAAAGACTACAGTAAGCAGGTATAGACGTTGGTCTCAAAGCGGTCTTAAACAGTCATATTCTGGTCCCCAGAAGACCACGTTTTATTTGCCCCTCGTCCCACCCAGAGAGTCTGTAGATACAGAGCTATGTGTCAGACAGAGAGAATATCAAGTTGAAAGCTTAATAAGGAACTAAGAAAGGTTTAACTTGCCATAAATGCCTATAATTACAAAATGAAATGTATGAAAAATAATTTAGGTTTTCTTTTATAAATAAAAACAGGTTGCACAAGATAAAACTGAAATTTCCTGAGTGCTATCTATTTCCGTCTTAAAACTCAAAACCCGATAACTCATTTCATGTGGAAACGAGTTTGAAAAAAGTAAATGTGGGTAATGTAGGTACTTTCTTATTTGTTGCAATTTAGAGTATTACATAGAAATGTACAAAATTGTTTGTTACTAAATTTGAAGCCTGCTTCATAGAATGACTTCAATTGTAATTAATTTGTAAACTATCTGTGTTATCTGTCGAAACTGATGATGATTTTGATAGCTACAGGTGTATTATGTGAACAGATAATGAAGTGTTTTGATCCAGAATCAATTTTTCATTACTACCTCCTGCTTAGTCCAAATCCAAGAAATAAGAAATCTGTGCGAATAAGTGTCAGTGATTTTAAAACGTCTCCAAAGGCTCGCAGATTTTAACATTCTCGATGTAAAATTTGAATACGTCCTTCAACATATGTGAATCATAATTTTTCCTCTAGTAATTTCAATGTTTTGTATTTTTCCTTTGATGAAAAAACTAAATTTTGAGAGTGCATGCAATATTATTGTTCGAAAAAGCGACAATATAGTGTACAATACTTACTTTATTTATACGATTCTATTACCACTCTGTCATTGGTATAATATAATAATGAATTATATAATTATTATCATTCATGTCAAGACAAGACATGTGAATAATTCAATAATTAATTGAACTTTCAAAATTATCAAAATAAATAAGTATCGAATTAAATAGTTTTAGTAAGTGTTTAACAGTAGGAGTTCACAACAGCATTCTTTTATCGTTTGCACACCTTTCTTCTTTGGAGTCTACTTTTATTCCACGAAGAAATTAATTAGTCATTTGAATGACCATTACACAATACAATTGTATTCCTCAAATATTCGGACTTTCAAATAAATAAACATAACTTGAAAGTCGCAACTTACATTTTTCATTCAAATTTAAAATTCCCACCAAGGCGCGAAAGGTGGCAGCAGCATGCAGGTGCGGCTTTACCAACAATGTATTTAGTAGCGCTACGACCGAGCGTCCAGATGTCATCGCACAGAGGTTATTCTTTGGAGAGTTTGTACCCACACGTGTTTGATCTCATTTATAGGTAATGTTCGCGATTTTTGCATGGAATCCAGTTTTCACGTGCTAAATAGGAAATGCGGTGAAAGTAAATGAGTGCTCCTTCCCGCGAGTGTATTTTCAGTGCCGCTCCTGTCTCCAGAAAATCATTTAGAAACAAGCTTGTTGGTGGCAAGTTTTCTTCCATGTGACAGTGTTGTCGGTCTCCTTCCCACTTCCCCTCATTCGCACACTTTTTCTCTCTCGCGCTTTAGTAGATACTTTCTTTTTTTCAAACAACCATATGTGAAGCCCAACTCTGGCCACAGCCAAACCCCTTCTGGGGTGCAGAATAGTTTGCAAAGTGCTTTTTTAAAACCTTGATCTTTAGAGATAAATGTTTAGTGATGATTTCAGTGACCCCACAGTTTTCGACATTTTTTGTACCCCGCTTCAACAGCCTCAATGACATATGAATTAATTAAGTTACCAAAGAAATACACTCCATCACTTAAATCATCCAGGCTCACAGCTCATAGCCAGATCACAGCTCATGAAGCAAGGCCCCAAATTATTATTAACTTTTTCCTCCAAATTTCTCCACGACAAAATGCATTAAATATTTTTCTCCATAACAATTTCAAGTATTTTACAAGAGGATAATGTTAATAGGACGCTTTGTTTAGTAAATAATTAAGAGGCACAATGCTAACTTATTTGTATTCCGCCCCTGACTTCACATTCTGTGACGTGCAAGCTCACGACGTGTAATGACAAAAACAATAAAACGCTGACTGTACTTGTATAAAGAATAAATAAAAAAATCCTTTGACATAAATCCTTCAACATAATAAAAATATCCAAAACTTTACCACGTTCTAAATTAGTTGAAAGATGAACCGATGAACTTTTACCGTTGATTCATACACAGATGCGATACTCAGACTTATTTATCAAAGAGTTACATTAAGAGACATGCTATTGAGTATTTTTCTCAATGGATTCAACGCTAAACAGAACCATAATGCACCAAAGGTGTCTCCTTGAATGATAGCCATTGTAATTCGTATCAATCTATGCCATGTGCAAGATTCTTTGATGTTTACCTGCTCGCTTCATGGCCGCAGCGTCAATGGTGATTAAATTTTTACTGCCCCGAGAGTTTTTACAACATCATTTTTGTTCTTTTGTAAGGATGTCATTCTCGTCGCAACAAGAATATACCTTATCTGCAATTACAGCTGTGAGGCAGTTATAAATGCACTTATAAATGCATACTTGTCAGGTACTTGTACCAAAAATTGTGCACCATGTTCGGACCTGAGGCTTTCCAAATACTTGCCCTTTTCAAAACCTCTGAAATGTTTGAACCCTTGATATTAGTAGGCTTTATTACAGGGTTATAGGCTCTTGTTCTTTCTTTCTCTAGTTGGAACCACGCTGCGCCTAAGTTGCTACTGTTTATCTTCCCCCAAGACTTGACCAGTAGTCAGCTTCCCAAAGTTTAATTCTATTCACCTTATCGAAGGCTTTCTCCAGATCATCAAATGCACTGAAAACTGTTTCTTTACTCTAAAACTTTTTCCTATGATCTGTCTCAAGCTAAGTATCTGATCCGCACATGATCTCTTCATTTTAAAGTTGGATTAATATCATCTTTTTTTTCTTGTTTTTGTTTTTTAAATTGCCCTCGTGTTATCATAGCATTTGAATTTGCTGCAGAATTTGCACTACATGTATTTAATGATTGTGTAGCCTTTAATTTCTCACGAATACATGAATTGATTACGAAATAATTTATTATACTTTTAAGATTCGTGATAAGATTTAGTAATTATCAATAGCCATTGGAATTGAGGAATTAATTATGCTAACGCATTCAGAGTTGAATATTGTAGAATTCTTTCCAGGATTTATAAAATAGCTTAAATGATGTTTTGTTTTTCGACGAGATTTTATATTAATAAAAAGATTTTCAAGGTTTTCAGTTTTCTGGTCAGTATATTCAAATTTACGTCTTTTTCAAGGTTTCGACCCTTTAACGTAAGGCTGCATCGGGAATTACAATTAACATTAAGAACAATGTGACAACACGAGTAAAGCTTCATCATAAAAAATCCAAAATTATAAATTTGCCATAATTTTAGCGTAAAACGGCCAGAAGTTAAGTGCCGAAAATTGTTAAATAGTAGTTAGGAAGAATATATAATTGTTTCAATTAGTGAACTTGCAGTTCTGTGAAAACTTCGTACGGACTTAGTACGTATTTACTTTTTTAGATTTGTAAAACTGTTAATATTGTAACCTATGGCAAGGTAGCTTATTATTTGTTATGAATTAATTAATTCGTGGACCAATATATCTTAACTTACCTACGCCATGGTTGTTAATTATTATTTTCATTAAATCACTAGATTTCAATGCATAATATAGATTTTTTGTCTTGTTCAATTCTTTCAATCTTGAAATTATAATGAAGGATTTTGATACATCAGAACTAAAAGGAGTGCAATTTTCCAACTTGAGTTGTTTCAGGATGCTGAAGGCAGAAAAGATCTTCTATAATTAGAGGAAGTTGGGAGTACATTGGTGTTCATTAGTTCAATCTGCCATGCGAATCATCCCAAAAAAAAACTCTTGAAAAGCATGCAAAAAATTGATGTAGAAACATGAAAAAAAACATATTTGCAAGTAACAATTTGCCGGATTGATCATCGCTCGCGCCATGATTCTGGCACGAGTTCGGTCCGAAGTTGCTGTAGCTAGGGTCTTAAGGCTAACTTTCTACTCTAAGATACGTGGTGTATGACGCCCCATCAGTGGTGCGTAAGGACGTATTATTATTATTATACCATTAAGCCAAATCCCTTTCGTAGTAAGCGTAACTCGTTCGATTCTGGTCTCGTTCTACTACTAGGGATTAAGGAATTTGTATGGTAAATTTGGGTACGGGATTTTTAGGAGGAGAAGGAATAGATTTTAGATCAATCTCGCAACGTCGCTCCGACACCAGTCGCTTGATACACATTCATACTTTTTGACATGCTGTTTCGCTCTCTCATTTATAATCAGACCTACTCCTTGGGTACCATATGATTCAATATCTACTCCTGACTAAAGTTCGATTCTGTTCTCTATGTTTCTTACTCGAGATCCCTTTTTCTTTGTTTCCGGTACACACAAAATATCTAACTTGCTCACGCGCATTGTATCACGCAATTCCTTTTCCTTAAGGTCATTTACACCTTTAGCATTCCAAACACGTAAACTCCATTCATCGCCTGAAACTTTTCCGAGAACGTGCCTTTCGTCAGTAGAAGCGTCAATCCCATCCGAGGCTACATTATTATTTGTATTGTTCATTGTTAAAAGTATACACCCAACTACAACTTGATGCGATAAATTTATTTCATAAGTATAAAATCATGTCACAATTAAGCAGCTAAATCGTTGTAAGGTGGAGTGTCCATTCATAACGTCAGTCCCACCAAACTTCGGTCTTGTGAAAATCAAGCCAGAAAGTTATGATCGGTTTGTGTTGTATATTGAGGAGGGCACCAGTCTCCTGCAGATTAGTCTCGAAAATGAGAAAAGACCATTTAATGCATATGTGACAAGAATACTCAACGCAACACTTGTTCCTTCGCTTTGAAACAGGACTTCTAGAATTAATTGCAGTTTCAAACCGAGAAATTCCGCGGGCAAAAACACGAACTACAACTGAAAATCGAAGGAAAAGCTCTATGAATATTTTAAAATAAGCGCACAAAAGAAGTTGCCGCGATTTTTCTTTAAATTTCTTTTTTATATTCCGATTTAAACCGCCCTCGACAGCGATTTGTGTTAGACTGTTTAGTCCAAGGTACTTGAGGTGTAATATGACACTTTCAGGATGTTCACTTTCGCCTTCCTATCGAGAATTTTAAAAAACGTCGCGTGAATTTAAAGAAACCCCTTCTCTTCAAAATTGAAGCATTTGGGAAATATATGTTTAGCAAGAAATGAAATAGTAAAAATAAAATATCGTGAATTTTGTTGTCATTTCAGTAGTCATGGAATCCTTCAATTGCGCAACACTTGTTCCTTCGCTTTGAAAAAAGACTTCAAGAACTAATTACACTCTTAAACCGAGAAATTCTGCGGACAAAAACACGAACTACAACTGAAAAATATAGGAAAAGCACTATGAATATTTTCGACTTGTGCAACCATAGGTTTTAACGACCCCTGGCGTTACCTGGTAGCCCTGGATCATCTTTTTTTGGCGCCTGGTTGCCAGGCATGCCGGATAGACCAGTAACTGGAAACTTGGAGAACGGCAGAAGGAAGCCTGCGCTTCACCGCTGATAAGGTGTGCTGACACAGTGGCACGAGAACGGTAGAAGGAAGCGTCTGCTTCACTGCCGATAAGGTGTGCTGGCACAGTGGCACGAGAACGATAGAAGGAAGCGTTTGCTTCACTGCCGATAAGGTGTGCTAGTACAGCAGCACGAGAACAGTAGAAAGAAGCGTCTGATTCACCGCTGATAAGGTGTGCTGGCACAGTGGCACGAGAACAGCATAAGGAAGCGTGCGCTTCACCGTCGATAAGGTGTGCTGGCACAGTGGCATGAAAACAGCACAAGCAAGCGTGTGCTTCACCGCCGATGAGGTACGTTGGCACCACGCCACCCGAGGATGAGTGCGACTGTTTGTCGGCCCCTGCTGCTGGTTGGAGAACCTGTATGGTTCAAGACTCCTCATCCGAGGACTCGATGGTTGGGTGCGATTGTTTATCTGCACCTACTGCTGGTTGGAGAACCTGTATGGCTCTCGACTCCTCATCCGAAGACTCGATGGTTGAGTGCGATTGTTCATCGGCACCTGCTGCTGGTTGGGTAAACTGAATGTTCCTTGACTCCTCACCCGAGGACTCGATGGTTGAGTGCGACTGTTCATCGGCACTTTCTCGTGGTTGACAGGTCCGACTTGGAATCAGCTGATTCCCGTGGGCCTTTTTGCCTCCTTCCATCCTTGAATATCGGGTAGACTTCCCTAAAGACGTTCTTGGGGATCTGATAGGGACCTATGCGTTTAGGTCCTAACGCTGCGTTGAATTTGGCGGCCTTGTTGCATAGCTCATGACTGAGGCTATATACCCGCTCACCGACGGAATAACGAGGTGTAGTTGGTACAGAAGTGTACCATTACTGGTAATTGGCTTGACATCGGCGGACTTGTAGGTCAGAGGAATTTGACAGTAACCGCTTCTCAAATTGATGATGAAAAAATAACGGCCTGACCTAGATCCTTGAGAGTTTCGTGAATGCGCGGCGAACACTGAGAGGCACCGACAGCTTTGGCATTAAGATAGCGATAATCCATGCAAGAAAGATAGTCGCTATCTTTGTTAGCAACAGTAACGACGACAGAACTGAAGGGAGAAGTACATTGTTCGATCATGCTGTCTCTCAGCATGATCAAAACATGATCGTTCACGAGGTCAAGAAAGGCCTGGCTGTACTCACTTGGAAAATCGTTCTTTAAGTCTATGATGGCATAGTCCTGGTGGAAATGGGATCCTTGACAATAGTGGCAAGAATAGCACGGGGACTTATGTTCGGCCTTGACTGCGGCGTTGCCGAAAGGATTTGAAGACTTAATTGTCTCTAATTTCGGTGTCTCCTTTTTTGGTGCACAGTTAGCCTCGTGCACCATTTTCAGCTTTGTCCTTGAGGTCTTTTTCCACCAGGAAAACTGGAAGGACGCTGGAAGGAGCAATGAGAGGCAAGGTCTGGGTATGATGCATAAAGGATTCACTCGAAGAGATGGTGGATGAGGGAGCATTCATCCTAGCCAGAGACTGCGGGTTCGTGCTGAACTCTATGGCAGTCGATCTTATGACTGGAAGAGTTGAGATTGGAATGACATATCTTAGGACAGATTGGATATTGTCCTTGATTTGGGCGCTACCGGGTTTTCTTTACTCCCGTAAATGAGAGGAGTTGGCGGTAGCTGATTGACAACTGGACCAGAATTAACGGCCAGGTTATAATACCAGCAGAACGATTATTATCGACGCTGCTTCCAGCGGCAAGAACAAGGGATTCTAAAGAGCCGTAGCACCTTCGATGCCAAAATTACTCGTTGAGAGTATTTCAACGATCACTGTCGGTGCCGGTGTCGGTGTTGAAACCGAGTTCGAGCCACCCCTCGTACCCCTCGTGAAAATAAAGACCGAAAAAGGCCGATTCCAAACCGCTTGCAGGCAGGGTTTGAACTTTTTCTGGTACGCACCTCTCAGCCTGTACCTGGCTTACATATATGGTATTGAAATAGATACTAGTCTCTCTGTCTGACACATAGCTCTGTATCTACAAACTCTCTGGGTAGGGCGAGGAGCAAATAAAACGTGGTCTTCTGGGGACCAGAATATGACTGTTTGAGACCGCTTTGAAACCAACGTCTATACCTGCTTACTGTAGTCTTTTTTCGGTCTTTATTTTCACGATAGACTGGCCCATTATCCGTTTGAGGGATCTGTTAGCTGCGCCTTTTGGTCTTTAATTTGACTTGGTAAGTTCGTGTCGTAGTAGCACGCAAAATTGTGGGGGTAGGATTCAAATTGATTGATTTAATTTAAAACAAAAATTAAATCTGATCAAAAATCTTCCTGCGCCATGTTGGGCCGCCAATTGTTAGGGGGTATGAATCTATAATTGTTTAATTGGGGTTGTCTTACCCTCTATCTGAAACGAGGAAAAACTAAATTCCTTGTGATTCTTTATATATATGGTGATGAGAAGCTGAGAAAATCTAATGTTTGATTAGAGTGGTGTGGTTCAAAGGACAAAGCAATTACCCATTGCCCTGGACCAATTCCTCGTTCCACTATTTAATACAAAAATTAAGAAATTAAAATGAAATATACCCTAATTAACGTAATGTAAATTTATATTTAAAAAAAAAGAAAATACAGAGAAACTGCCAAAACTAGATAGCCGAAAGTTTTCCGGTGCCATGATTTAGGCTCGTCTGTATTGCCAGATGTTTAAAGAGACAAGGTTTTTTTCATATAACCTTTCCGGGTCTTACTGGTTCTTGAAGTAATCCATGGGTGAGAGAGGATCACTCGGAACAATGTATCGAAGATCGAGTAACCTTGCCGTCTGGTCTTTCAACCAGATTTTTGTTTGAGGGTAGAGAAAAATATCTTCGAATCTTAGTAACCTTGAAGTCCGATTCGTTTTCTATTTACACGGCTTGTCGGATAACCATTTTCTAATAGAAAATCAATAACTTCAGGAATTTTCAGAAATAACTGTATCTCTATGGAATTTTGCTTCAAGATCCCAGTTGGAATGTATTCAAAATCGTACTTTTATAACTGAAGTGTTGATAATTCTATTGTAGAATTAATTGTAACCCTAAGTCTCTCACTTGTATTATCAGTCAAGAAGTAATCCGCGCTCAATTCTTCATTCGGAACCGTTCTCTCCCAAGCATCCAGAAATGTCAAAAATTCTTGTAAGACCTATAAAAACAGTATCTTTTATTAGGGATATTAGGGTGTGTAAAATCTTTTATTTTCTTCTCACTCCTTAATCTTCTTTCATTTGATCAAAAAATTCTCAATACTAACTTTAAAAGTGTCACACCCCACACGTAAATCGGATTTTGCCTTGGTTCGATTCACTCTATCAAATAATCTACTTAATCTTAGAGGTAGCTCAGTCGTTGCCTCGCATCCTTTAAAATATGCGAAAAACCGCAAAGCTTTCAGTAGACCTGAACCCATTGATCCTCTTAAAATCTGAAACACGTAACATTTGCTTATAGTCTTTATATATTTCAATTAATTATTGCAGATATTCCTAATAAGAAAGTCATACCTGTACTGCTAAAATAACTCGCATTTAGAGAATGCTACTCGAATCGACGTGGTACTGGATGATGTTGGGTCACCATTTTGCTGTAAAATTTTTTCTATCAAGCTCATAAACCTTTCTTAAGTAATCCCATTTCACTGGAGGTTAATTGAGATATATGTGTAGCAAATAAAGGCCATAATTTGTAAAAGCATTGATGCGAAATCCAATTAGGCGACGTTACAACATATATCTGTATGATTCTACGCTTGCCTTTAATTCATCTTTTCCATATAAACGATTTCGGATCCATTATATAAGATAAGGCGTATCCGAGAAAACAAAAACCTCGTAATTCGAAACAGGTGGATGAGAAAATCAGCTGTTTACATTGTCTATTTCCTCACTGACTAGCTTTGTGAAAGAGCCTATCACCGGTTGAAATATAAAAACTAAACCATGATCAGCTTTTTGACTGATATCAATTGAGTCGCCGGATGCAATAACCAGCCCGGTGCTCGAAAACGCGTGAAAGTATTGTCCAATCGTTTCAAAAAAAGAAAATTTTCAAAATCGAAAAATCAGTTTTTCTAAAAACGTAGATTTGTAGGGAATAAGGGAATGAAACTTTTCCCTATTAGAATTTTCTTTGCCAATCGTTTATTTTCAATAATGAAAACGTAAAATTGGAAAAAAGTTTCTCCCTGATTTAATTAAGTTTTAAAACTTAAATCGTTTCAACTCTGCCAAATATTATTGAAATGAGTTAATATTTGTAGGACATATTCAAAATACTCTAGCGATTCCTAGGAAATCATAAAAAAGTTAACAAACGCCAATTGTTTAATAATATTTAATTGCAAAATGAGGTCAATCGATAATTGTGTTTTCTTGGTTTCGCCACTAAAAAGTATCTAGGTAACTTCGACTTTCAAACAACTTCCAGTGAGTGATTTGTTCAGCAATGTTGAATGAAGTTTTTCGGGAAATTTCATATCGATTCATTAAAAATTTACTGAGATATCCAGATTTGGAAAAAGTACTCGACGCCTGCCTGCGCTGTTAGCTAATGCGTCACGAGGACTGCCCTGTCAGGCAGCGTTCTCGAAGTTCAGATTGGATTTTATGTTAATATTTGAAAAGGAGGTAGGAGAAAAATTAGTTTGTATATTATAATATATGTATAATAAAAGAAAAAGTTATTTTATAGACTGTTGCGTAATCCTCGCGTGCATGATGCTTATGTTTACTAGGCAATGAACTGAAAAGAAAATAGAAAAATTTGTAAGTATGTTGAATGACCACCAAATGACCTCCAGCCTATGTTATCCTAACAGCAGCCAAAACAATGAATATTGCTTTAAAATAAAATAGATCACTGTAGATTTCACTACGAAAGTGTTCACCTCGTGCAACAGTATTTTATCACCGTTAAATTGATAATTAAAATTGAGTTTACAAATTTCATTCTCACATTTTTGTAATGGAAAATGAATCGGAGAGTCCTTCCCGGGGAAGAGAACGAGCAAGGTTTGAAGAAACCTGAGCTAGAAATATTAAGAAAAAATGTAAAAATGAAGTACGTAGAGTATGTGTATATATTTTCATTCTTTAAAGTTCTGTTCTAATATGGTAATTGAGGCGTATAAAAATTGTGTCAAAAATAAGGTACATTTAAATGATAATACTGAAAAATAAACTTTGCTATTCAGAAGTGATTTAATTACTTCTGTGAATAAATTATTCAATTAATTGTGATTTAAATGATTTCGTTCAATATATATACAGGGTGTCCCATTTTAACTCAGACACGGCAATATCTCGAAAAAAAGGAGTTTTCGGAAAAATGTTTGAGAAAAAAGTTGTCGGGATCAAAGTGGGCCATATAGTGAGACACCCGAATTTTTGTCCTGGTGCCTGTGTTGGGCTCTATGAGGCCTGAGTCCATTTTTTAAAATGAGAACTGACAAGTCCAATTTTAGGTGTATGTAGCATAAACTTTCTGAATAATTCAGGAGATTTGCCGTAAATTCAGATATACAGATCTCTGATGTAATATACATTTGAAAAATTAAAATTTTCAATTTGGATTTCTGGTCAGGAGTGAACGCTGCTCTGAAACGGATCTGTGTGTCGTTCTTGCATAGTGTTCCTCAATTAATATTAAATGTTGAAAATAATCCATCAATTGAAAATAAAAATTTGCAATTTATGTCTAAAAATATAAAGTGTTTGGAGAAAACTCTCTCTAAAACAATGAGTTTTCCAAAAATACAGTATTTTTTACAGTTGACAGACCTATGTTAAAATCAACAGTTTCAAGGATGAAAAGAGTTATTTAATTTCTCTCCTAGCTCCTTTCAAATTATTAACGAAAAGTTCAAACTGAACTTCGAGAACGCTGTCTGACAGAGCAGTCCTCGCGACGTATTAGCTAACAGCGCGGGCAAACGTCGAGTACTTTTTCCAAATCTGAATATGTCAGTAAATTTTCAACGAATCGATATGAGATTTTCCGAAAAACTTCATTCAACATTGCTGAATAAATCACCCACTGGAAGTTGTTTAAAAGTCGAAGTTACCTGGATACTTTTTACCGGCGATACCAACTAAACACAATTATCGACTGACCTCATTTTACAATTAAATATTATTAAACAATGAGCGATTGTTAACTTTTTCATGATTTCCTAGGCATGACTAGAGTATTTTGAATATGTCCTGCAAATATGAACTCATTTCAATAATATTTGTTCGAGTTAAAACGATTTAAGTTTTAAAACATAATTAAATCAGGGAGAAACTTTTTTTTCAATATTTGGTTTTTATTATCAAAAATAAACGATTGGCAAGACAAATTCTAATAGAAGAAAGTTTCATTTTCTTAATTTCTGCAATTCTACATTTTCCAAAAATGATTTTCCCATTTTGAAAATTTTCTTTTTTTGAGATGATTGGACAATACTTTTACGCGTTTTCGAGCGTCGGTCTGGTTATTGCATCCGGCGGCTCAATTGGTGCACCATCACCGTAGTTAGTGAGACCCCATATCTCCATTGTTCTCCTTTTTACTAACACATTTTTTTGGGATTTTAATTTCATCTAGCATTAATATTCCATGAAAAAGAATTTCTGGTCTCTGTGCCAAGGCCATCTCTGTTTCTCCCTAGCAGGACTCATTTTAAGTCTAATTCTTTGCAAGTCGGTTGATTAATTTAGTCCAACCTTTTTCCTAGCAATCGTTTCTTAACCATTTTTTTCTTTTGAAAAAATGTATACGTGCATTGAACAATTCTTTTTCTATCGAAAGTTTCTACCTTAAAATTTTACTCGTGAAGTTTCATAAACTGTGGGAAATTTCGTGCAATTCCAACATATTAGGATATTTACAATGGGCAGAAGTAAAGATGAGTATTTCACTTGTTCGATTATTTCTACGATAAAGGCTAATTTTCGAAAAGCCTCATTTTCCAAAAAGCAGGATTTAAGGTTTCTGCATGTTTTTCAAAACATTGCTTAAATAGCTAGAATTTCTTTCTGTAAAGCGACACTTGTTTTAAGTACAAGTATATGCTTCTTTCCAGAACTATCCAGGCTAAAAAAAAATCGCTTAAGGGGTCTGTTCGAATGGCTTTGCTGAAAAAATGCATTAAAAATATTTCTAAGCTCATTTTAAGGGCATGTCTAATAGGAGTTACGTGACCAAACTAATGCTCGATTTTTAATCTTTATTTTTGGAACAAGTTGCTCTTTTTGTAAATAAAATATCGCTCTGAATCTTTGGGAAATGCAAAAGGAAACAGTAGCTTAAGTTTGTATACATCATTTGGGTGGAAATTTGTAAAAAAATTTCTCGAAGAAATTAAAACTGGAGCAACGTCAGATTTTTTTTCAAACAACTTATATCCATACAAAATGACATATCGAATTAGAATTTTCGGAAATGACATGAACGGCACTAAGAAACGTTCTTATGGCCCTAATTATTTGCACTTGAAAAAAAAAATTTTAATGAAAAACTAAATTTGAAGAATTACCGACCGTGCTGTCGAAACCGTGAACAGCATTCTATTCTTGCAACCGAGTTTTCTTGCGGTTAGGATCGATTAGGATCCTCATGTCAGCCTGAGACCCCTGATGTATACAAACGTAAGTTACTGTTTCCTTTTGCATTTCCCAAAGTTTTAGAGCGATATTTTATTTACCTTTCACCTTTATCACCCTTTCCCTTGTAGAGTGGGACGATAATCGCATTTCTCCAATCATTTGGAACTTCACTGTTCTCAGCACACATATTCATAAGTTCGCTCAGCCACGCAAAAAAATATCCGCCACCGCTCTTGAGCATGTCAGCGGTGATACCGTCCACACCAGCAGCCTTACCATTCTTTAGATTTTTTTTACGGATATAATGTCGCTGATATCGATTCTTCTTTCGCCACCAATAACCAAATTCTCTAACATATTCTCTTCTGTGGCACAGTTCTTATGCTCCATAACTTGAACACTATTCAATTTCTTGAAAGAATCACTTCTGTATTCTTTCACTCTGTCGGTATCCGATACCATTCCACCATCAGCATTCTGAATCCCGATTAACTGAGTGCTTGTACTTCTTTTCCCAATCTTCCTAACTCACTTCCAAGATAATTTATGATTTCCTTTAAATACATTTTGCATTTTTTTTATCTTTCTCCGCATTGATTTTATCCTAGCTTTCTTGAATTAGTATCCTTGCTTTCCTGTTTTATTCCTGTAATCATCTTCTATTATAGTCCTCTCCTCATTGCTAAGACCTTTAATATTTAGCTTTCTCGAGTAGGCTTAATTTTTCTCGTTACTAGCCACGCGTATTTCATCATTCCACCAAGCATCTCTAGTCTTTCTTCCTACAACCGCAGTACCGCACACTTCAGATGGACTCATGAAGATGCTATTCCATAGTATTATCCATCCATCCTCCACACTGTTATTGCCTAATTCCATCTTCAAGCCTTCTCTATAATGTCCTAAATATTCATTCAGCTCTTCACTATATACTATTCGTACTTCTGTTTTCTCAAAATTCCGTATTTAAATGCGCGTCTGCTTCGACTTATTATTAATTCTTCTCCTCCCCCATCCTCGACCCAGGTTCATTTTTGAAACTATGAGGTAGTGATTTGTTTCATATTCAGAGCCCCTCATAACCCTTATATCTCTTACTGGCCCTCTCAGTCTCTCATCCCTTACAACAAAGTCAACATTTCTGTGGTTGGTGCTGTCCTTAATATACAACGCAAACCGATCATAACTTTGGTTCTGGATTTGTATTCATATTTTCATTTGAATGATAGAAGTTTGGTAGGACTGACATTATGAATGGATTCACCACCTTATGACGATTTAGCTGCTTAGCTTGGACATAATTTTATACTTATGGAAAACATTTCTCGCATCAAATTAGTTGCTGGGTGTATACTTTAAATAATGAACAATACAAATGATAATGTAGCCTCGTATAGCATTGACACTTCTGTTAACGAAAGACATGCCCTCGGAGAAGTTTCAGGCGATGATTGGAGACTGGGTATTTAGAATGCTAGAGGTGTGAATGATCTTGAGGAAAAGGAATTGCGGGATACAATGCGCCTGAGGAAGTTAGATATTTTATGTGTACCTGAAATAAAGGAGAAGAGATTTGAGATAAGAGACAGAAAATGGAGTCGAACTTTGGTAAGGAGTATATAATGAGTCACATGTTAGCCTAGGAGTCGGTCTGATTAGAAAAAGGCTTGTTTATTACAATTACTTGGTTCCGACATGAAATGATCCACATGCGTACTTGATGTAGAGACGAAAAGCTACGGTATGATTGACTTTGTTGTAGCGGCTGAGAGACTGAGAGGGCTAGTAAGAGATGCAAGAGTTATGAGAGGTCCTGAATGTGGAACGGATCACTACCTCATAGTTTTAAAAGTTAACCTAGGTCAAGGATGAAGGATAAAAAGAATTAATAACAAGTCGAATCAGACGCGAGTTACAATAAAGAATTTGCAGAAACCAGAAGTAAAAATCGTATATCGTCAAATGCCGAATAAATATTTAGGTCATTATAGAGAAGACTGGCAGACAGAAGTAGGCTATAAAAATGTAGAGGGTGCTGGGATAAGACCTCCGGGATAGCATTTGTAAGAGTACTTGTAAAGTGAGCCTTACTGAGGTTGCAGGAAAAAGGATTGGAGATGCTTGGTAAAATGATGAAATCCGCGTGGCTGTTAACGAGAAAAAGCAAGCGTACTCGACAAAGCTGAATATTCAAGATCTTAGCAATAATGAAAGGACTGAATTAGAAAATGATTATAGTGATAAAAACAGAAAAGTGAAGATACTAGTCAAAGAAAGCAAGGATAAAATCGAAGCGAAGATGATACAAAAATGCAAAATGATTTTGAAGGGACTAAGAAATTATTTTGGAAAAGCGTTGCAAAGATTAGGAATGGAAGTACTCGCACTGAGTTGGTCGGAATTAAGAATGCTGATGGTGGAATGGTATGGGATACGGACAAAGTGAAAGTCTGTGTGAGCGATTTTCTCAAGAAATTGTATGAAGGTCAAGCTATGGAGGATAACAACTTTGGAACAGAAGAGGATACGTTAGACACTCCCGTTGTAGGTGGCAAAAGAAGAATCGATATCCGCCAAATTATTTTCGCAATTAAAAAACTAAAGAATGGTAAGGCTGCTGGTGTGGATGGTATCACCGTTGAAATGCATGAGAGCGGTGGCGAATATTTGTTTCTGTGGTTGAGCGAATTTATGAATACGTGTGCTTAGAACTGAAATACTTATTGGTAAGGCTATGGGGATAACTAAAGAAAGGATCTAAACTAAACTTTGGCAAGTCCTGAGAAAGTTCGCATTGAATGTTTGGCTTCTAAAAGCAATAAAATCAATATATAATGGTACTAAAGCGAGTGTAAGAGCAAATGAACAACTAAACGATTGGTTTAATATTAAGAAGGCTTCAAACAAGGCTGCGTTATGTCATCCTGGATGTTCAATGCATACATGGACAAATGTCTAAGAATGGCTCTCTTAGACGAAGAAGGTGTTGCTCTCGGGACAGTGAAAGTGCGTGGACTGGCGTTTGCAGATGATAAGATTGTTACGGTAGAATCAGGCAGTGATTTGCAAAGAATATTGAGGAGACTGAATATTAACATGAAAAGTATGGGTCTTAAGATTAACGCGAATCAAACAAAAATTATTGTGTTTGAAAGAAGGGGTGAGAAAACAGTATGCAACATTGACTTAAACGGAGTGAGGATAAAACAAGTTGATGTATGATTATCTTTAGTATCTCGAAAATGCCATGCTATCGGTATGTCTAGATTGACTTTCTTGGACAGAATCGAGCTCGATAGATCAAGGGGCTCCTTTTTCTTTTCTAGTTCTTTCTCAGCTTGCTCAACCCTATTGAGTTCATGGTTCAGTTCGACATTCTCTTTATTTTCTCCGGTATTTATTTTTTAGGAGGAACTTTTATCTTTCCAGATGTCCTTTTTTTCCTACATCCTTCTATAGAGTCAGGTGTTACACCCTTTTTTCAGGGATGTTTGCTTCTTTAGGCTTTGTCGTTTCTTCTGTATTTTTGTTAAATATTTTGGAGAATGGAGAAAAATGGACGGTATACTACCGGGCTTTAAATAGGGTGTTTTCAGACATTCCTACAAGAAATAGTAAGTAATAGAGTTATTCATTAAAAAACATTCAGGACAAATCTAAAGTTATATATATTTTCAAAAACAGTTTATGATTGCAGATATAGCTGGATAATGTTTGTTGCATTAAAATGTTGTTTTTGTTTTATTCATATTACTCAAGAAAAAATCAAAAATTAGAATTGACTGAGAAATTCTTACTAATGGAGTCTGAATTCTCCACTCCAAAAATGAGCTAACAATTCTAAAATAGGTTATTTGATTTGACTTTCCTAGGACTAAATTAGTTTCGTAAAGCAAATTAAAAAAAGGTTATTTTTCTGGTTTAGGTTGTAGAATTAAATAAAATCTTATTTGGCTTTACATTTATGACGTGTCTATTCTTACGACCTGCCGTACGAGCACATAGGGGCTATCCGTACGGCCGGCCGGATGAATAGTAAAATACTACTTCGTCGTTCGGCTGTCTGCATGAACAGGCAAATTACTTTTGGAATTAATATTTTAGTATGAATAACTGAGCCGCGATCTCTGCAAGAACAACTTAAGTCGATGATAGTGGAAATGGAGAAAACGTAAAAAAAAAATTACTTTAATATTTTAATCTGTTATGATTAAATGTTATCGGTTTCTTTTATTCTTTTACCGAATAAAAGCAGGACAACCAGGGCCGTTAGAAAATTTATTTTGGCCCTAAGCCTTAGTGATGTCTTTAATGAAATAAGAGGTAACTGTACTGTGAGGTTGGTCAAAATTGTTGAACATAGATTCATAAAACATGAAATTTTATTTAATTGTTAAAAATAATTTATTTAAACAAATAATCCGGCGAATTAGTTTGTTGTCTGACCATGAGCCTCAAGAGAATACAAAATTGTTCACAACTTTTAAATTGCTTATAAATTTGTCATTGAAGATAATTTTTTGGTACTAAATACCGTTCTAGTAATAAAGCAGAATGATTTTATTACCAATTAATTTTTATCTGCAACAAACTAATACACTGGAGTATTTGTTTGAATAAATTGTTTATAACAATTTTAAATATAATTTTTATGTTGTTTCCCATATAATCCCACGTAACATGAAGACCTAAATTTATAATACGTACTGAGGCAGTAACGTTTCCCTGACCATCCTTCACTTCACGAATCCTCACAATTTGTTCAGGACGAAAATGCCTTTCACCTATTCCGTACCCGCTATTTATTTGAAACTCTCCTTAGAATGGACTTTTCCATCTGCCAATCGTTACCGGATCATCCTGAACCATAAAAATTAACACTTTTCTCTTCCTCGTACATTTCGGCGTTTTCGTTTCACAAACGGGTGCTACGCATTTCCCCCCCATATTTTCAGCCTTAATTAAGGCACAATTTAAAAAAATTCATATAAGCTTAACACTTCACTAAGAACACCAAACAGCAATTTAATAAAAAAAATCAACTTTCAATTTTCTTTACATTCCCTATAACGTTGTTTAATTATCTAGTTATAACCTAAAGTAAATGTTCGATGAATGATTCTTATATTTAACACTTGCACTTTTGCGC
>JAUMHM010000083.1:43254801-43267123 GCA_032362435.1 Melikaiella ostensackeni
AGGTAGGTAATGTAGGAATTTGACTGTGTCACATGCGCTTAAGGCCATGTGAGCGTAACCTCAAATTTTTTTTCGCATTTTTTTTAAAACTAACTTACGTTCACACGAAACGCGATATCGAGTTGAAAATTTCGGAAACTAGATAGAAAGCACTGAGGAACGTTTGTCTGGTCCTAAATTTTTATAATTAAAAAAAAGGCAAAATAAAATTTTTTAGGAAAAAAACTTTTTTCATAATTTTAAAAATTTAGGACCAGACAAACGTTCCTCAGTGCTTTCTATCTAGTTTCCGAAATTTTCAACTCGATATTGCAACTCGTGTGAATATTGGTTTGAATATTTGGTTGGTTTTAAAAAAATGGGAAAAAAAATTTAGAGGTTACGCTCACATGGCATTAACAGCATTTTTTAAGATTCTAAATTTCCCGCCTTAATATTTGAAACATTGGAAACTTTAAAACGTTTCCAAAGTTTCATGAAACTTTTCATTTGGGCAAAGTTTCATGAAAATTTATAACACTAATGAAGACAGAGAGGTTGGGGGTTAGGGGGAAGGGATGTATAGGGACGGGAGTGAAATGGAAGGAGTCGGTTGAGTGGTGGAACCAGGGGAGGTCAAAGAGTGAAAGGAAGTATAATATAGTTAAGAGGTATGAAGGAGTCGATGGCGATGGGTTGAAGTTGGTTTATATAGGAAGGGGACAAGGGGTACAGAGTGATGGGTCAAGTAGAGAGGTTGCTATACATAGACGACAACAAAGTAGAAGAGATAGAGTAGTTGAAGGTCAGGGGGGAATGACAAGGGGTATAAAGTGATGAGTTGAACAGTTAAAGGGAGAGAAAGTGTCATATATATATATACACCATATATAAGCGACAAGAAGATAGAAAAGACGGAGAGGTTAGAGGTTAGGGGGGAATTGTGAGAGGTTTGTAGGGGCGGATGTGAGAGGGGAGGGAGTCGAAAGGTTCTCGGAACCAGGGGGAGGGTAAAGGATAGATAAGGTGTGGGTTGGTATATGAGTAAGGGGCATGTTGGTGAGGATGTATGAAGGAAGGGGTGGCGATGAGGAGAAATTGGGGCATATAGGAAGGGCGCAAGGGAACATGGAGGTGAGGGTTTTAGGGTGCTGGGTTGAGGGGATATAGCAGTAGGGGGTGACATTATAGGCGACAATAAGTTAGAGAAGATCGAGAGATTGGTGTTTAGAGGGAGAATAGTGAGACGGGGGAGAGATATGCCATAATCAGAGCTTCTGAAGTGGGACCAACCCTTCAAAGTATCAACTTTAAGAAGATGATCGTGAGTGAGAATGATCTCCCAAAGAGAATTTTTATCAGAAAGTAGATTAAAACACTAGAAACAGTAGTCAACTATATGCATCATTTAACCGAACTGTGACATACTGTGTTGGCAAATCGAAGCCAGTAAAGTGATCAACGGATCACAGCTTACTATCATCTCCATTCTCCACCACCATCGATATCAGACCGTCACCACTGCAGGTCCCACCACCAGTTCTCCATCAGGAGGGACTACGGACCGGGACCGGTTAACCAGTCGGCGCGGCGCAGGAAGTGGAGGACTAGGCGGGGGATTTTTCAAAACGATAGCGCCGTCCGCGTGGCGTCTGAAAAGGCCACGACAGAAAGTGGTAGGAAGGGTCGCGCGGGGTTATATGCAAGTCCCGATAAGTATAAAGCCGAGTGCAGAGACATTCTTCGGACTTGGAGACTCGATTATAGATTGGATGCGCGGATGCATAACGAGAACGTTCTACTAACTGACTATTCTTATTTATTGCAACCTCCGAGTTGCTACCAGTAACGGAACAGAATTTTTTTTTTAGTATTTGGCTAGTTGGTGATTCAGATATTGAGGACGATTCTTCTTCAAACTTTGGTCACGTGCGTGTTGATTTCTGAGGATTACAGTGCAGTGTGTCCACCAAGTGAAAGGGAGAGTTGAGACTCTTCCCAGGTTCTCTTCAACCGGGGAGGCATCGGTGATTCCATCTCGCCGAAGCTGTCTACTTCCGGTTTCATTTTGGTGGATAGACCTTTTCTTTTCAGAATCGTGAGTAACGTTTTTTTATCGGTTCTTTTTTGTAAGAATTTGGAGGAATTTTAGCAAAGGAAGAATGTAAGGACGATAGGGATGATTTCCAGTGATAGGAAGTAACTAGTTTCTTTTAACTAGTTACTAGGGTGGTCCGAACATCGCAAAGTTTCAAAAATGCAATGTGCTCTTGAAAATTGTTGTTCCTTTTTGAAGAAAAGAAAATCCCTAAAAAAACTTAGTCCATTCGGATGAAATCTTGCACTCCCGCATCGAGATCAAAGTTTAAATTCTAAATTTCTTCGTTGTTTTCGTGGTTACAAAAAAGGCTTAGGAAAATATTAGCCTAATTTTTTATTGCAAATTGAATGGTGGTGTGTAATTTTATAACAAAAAATTTTAGACACATTTTTTGACATAATTTACTTTTTCTTCTAATAATTAAGACTTTTAGATTATCTAGACTTCTAGATGTTTTCAACATGAACTCATTAGTACCATGTAAATTGTTTTCATGTTTATATAATTTTCATTTAAAGATTTATTTGAAGATAAATAAAAAGGACTAAATAAAAATTAAGGCAATTTATATGATACCAATGAATTCGTATCGAAAATATCTAGAAGTCTAGGTAAACTAAAAGTCTTAATTATTGGGAGAAAAAGTAAATTATGTCAAAAAATGTGTCTTAACTTTTTTCTATATAAGTAAACACCGCTATTCAACTTATAATAATTGGCTTTAATTAAATTTTTTTAAGTATTACATTTTTTTTCAAAAAAGAATAAGAATTTCTAAGAGCACATTGCATTTTTCAAACTTTGCAGTTTTTGAATCACCTACTCAACTAGTTACTTTTTTTTAGTAAAGATATCGGTAACGAAGTTACTTTTGTTACCTTGGAGTTCAAGATTCCCTTAAATCTATAGAAACACTTTTAGAAAGAAAAAATAATAATTTCAGTTAAAAAATCATCTCTTTAGTTGAAAATAAAATTATTATTGGTGGGGAATTCACCTTTTTTGGTTAAACATTCAATTATTCGGTTAAAAATTTAATTATTTTGTTCGAAATTCAACAATTTCAATAAAAAATCATTCTATTAGGTTGAGAATTCAACCATTTGGTGCATAATTAACTTTTTTGTTGAAATTTCTTTTGTTGAATTCAACTGTTTTTGATTTAAAAATAAAATATTTTTTGTTGACATTTCAATTGTCACATTCTGTATTGATAATTCATCTTTTTTGTCTGAAAGTTGAACTACTTTGTTAAAAATTCTTTTTTTTTTGTTGAAAATTCATCACGTGAGTTGAAAATTCATCACTTTTGTAGAAAGTTTAAGTATTTTGTTAAACATGTTTTTTTTTTGGTTACACGGTTATTTTTTAACTAAAAATTTAATTATTCCATTTTTAGTTTAAAAGTTATATATTTTATTTGAAGGTTCAACTATTTGGTGGAAATTTTTTTTGTTGTTTAGTCGAAAATTCACGTATTTGGTACTAGCAACAATATTATGAAAATCCAAATGTTTTGTGTTGAAAAGTCTACTATTATTATTTTTGGTTAAATATTTATCTTTTTTATAACAAGTTTTTATTATCCGGTTGAAAATGAACTTTTTTGGTAAAAATTCATATTTTTATGTTGAAAGTTCAAAAATTCAACTGCTTTACAGAAAACTCATTTTTTTGACTTAAAAATTCAACAGTTTGGTTGAGATTAATTTTTTTTCTCGACTGAAAAATTTTTTTGGTTGTAAATTTAACTATTTTGGTAGAAAATTCAACTACTTGATAAAAATTTATCTTTTTTGTTGAAAATTCAACTATTTTGGAGAAAATTCGTCTTATTGTGTTGAAAATTTAACAATTTGGTTGAATTTTTTTTCTTCTCGACTAAAAAATCTTGCTTGGTTAAAAAATCAGTCTTTTTGGTTTGAAGATTCATCTCTTTGATTGAAAATTTGAATACTATATTGAAAATTCACTTTGGGGGGGGGAGGGATGTTGAAAATTCATTTTTTAAGCTGAAAATTACTTTTTTTTTTGTTTCAAAATTGATGTTTTTTAGTTAAAAATTCAACTATTTGCAAGAAAATTCATGTATTTTGTCAAAAATCCATTTTTTTATTTTGAGATTCATTGCTTCAGCTAAGAAATCATCTTTTTGGACGAAAATTTAACAATTTTGTTGGAAATTTGTTTTTTGTTTGTGTTAAACGTTAATTTTTCAACCAAAAATTTAATTATTCCATTTTTGGCTAAAAATTTATATTTTTTTAGTTGAGAATTCACGTATTTTGTTGAAGATTCGTTTGCTTTTGTTAAAAAACTAGTCTCCTTGGCTGAAAATTCACCTCTTTCGTTGAAAATTTATCTATTTTGTTAATTTTTTTTTTTTGATTGAACATTAATTTTTTTAACTGAAAATTTAAATATTCTGTTTCTCTGTTTGAGTTTAAAATTCATGTATTTTGTTGAAGATTTGTCTTTTTTGGTCGAAAATTAATCTTCTAGTTTGAAAATTCATCTTTTTTAGTTGCAAATTTAACGACCTGGTTTAAAGTTAAACTCCTTTGTTAAAAATTCATTTTTTTAGTATTTTTTTGTTGAGCTAAAATTTCTTTGGTGTCTCCAGTTGAGTTCGTTACAATTGTTTCAAGAAATCTTCGAGAAAAAACTTTATATTTTCAAATGAATTTGAAAGCAAAATGTTCAAAAATGTTTTCTTCTCTACTCTATGTGATAAGAAAATCATACCTTGTACTTTTAAAAGAATTTTCAATAATAATTATTTCCATCTTTTTGCAAAATATTTATTTACACAAAAATTTGCATCAAACAACATTTTTTGATAGAAATGTTAGAATTATTAGAATAGAGCAAAATCTTAAGTGATAATGGTAATCCAGTTCCAATTAAAAGTTCCGTTTTTCAAAAGTGTGAATAAATATAATTCACATAAAAAATGAATATAAGGAAAGTCTTATGGTATTTTTATGGGTTCGACTAAAGGATGACTGGGGAAATACTCTGGGTATTCCCTGAACACTTTACACGTGGGATGTCATCGTTTTTTTTTATAACTGTCATTGAGCCTTAATTACATTTTTTAAGGCTCTAACATCTAATTACAGAAGGTGAATTCAAATTAGTTTGGACTAGATCATGGTAATAAATGTACTAGTAGAATTATTTTTATAAACATTCGTCATTTATAGGCAAATTTATTTACAACTTCAAAATGTCAATTTTTCATTTCCAGATATAATCATATTTTTTATATCAGAAAATTTTCATGAAAATTCGAAAATAAATTTCTGATATTAGCGATGAAGAAAGTGTATAAAATAAACTAAATTTTGAAGTCATTCGTATAATTTTTGATGTCAGCACAAAATTTGAAGATCTTCATATTTTTCAACGATGAAATAAAATTGTAAATAACTTTCTTCTCGTTATTTAAAAATAAGGCCATGTGTAGTAGGTTCTCTGAAATTCGATGAGTATTCTTTAAATATGTTCTAATGATCTGAAAAATAGTACGAGTATGTTTTATTACATAGTTTAAAATAGGTTTTCAGTTTTGTAGTTTAATGTCCTGACATTTTTAGACATTTTGCTAACTTTAATCAAATATTCAAGTGAATTATTTTCAAATGCTACACCCTAAATTTTTTCACTTTAATGAAAACGCATTGCCATAAATTTTCTTTTACTTTAAAAAAAATTATTTAGAGGTTCCGCTAGGCCGTTTTATGACTGAAAAAGAATTTTCTTAGTTTTCAATTTTTGGAAAATACAAATTTAAGGCTGAAAAATGTTTTTGCCCTTAGAAAGTATTTTCTATTGATTGAGGAATAAGCCCTCAATTTCATGAAACAAAAAAAATTGTAAAGATATTATCGGGCTTAGAATACGAAAATTTGTCATTTCATTACAATTAATGGTCTGAAATGGCCCCTGAACATCTTTTTTCTTGGAATAATATGCACAGGATTGCTTCTACAAAATGAAGAGAGTGTTGTTCATAATGAATAAATTAAAATCTTTATACCGGGTGACGAAAAAATCTTGAATTTCGAAATCCACAAAAATACACATTTTTTTATAGTTGAAAGATTCCTATATTAATTAACAATGTATTTTTACCTATCACTTACTTGAAAAAGATGTGAGCTAGTTAATTAGGGTCGATTTCGGTGCGATTCTGGGTTTTTACAAGTTTCGCTTATCAATATGATTATCGATTTCATTAAATTATAAATTGCTGAAAATAAGACTTGATACAAAATGATAGGTAAAAATATGTTTTGAAACGCTATAGGAATCTTTAAACTACAAAAAATGTGTATTTTTGTGTATTTCGAAATTTTAGATTTTTTTTCTGTTACTCGGTATAAATATTTTTAATTTGTTCCTTATGAAAATTGCTCCCTTTATATTGTAGAAAAAATCCTGTGCATATTTTTCCAGGGAAAAAATGCTTAGGGGCCATTTCCGATCATTAATTGTAATGACAAATTTCAATTGTAATGACAAAAAATGACAAATTTTTGTATTCTAATCCTGATAATATTTTCAAATTTTTTGTTCATAAAATTTATGGCTTAATCCTCAATAAAAAATATTTTTTGGAGGTGAAAGAATTTTTTAGCCTTAAATTTGTACTAAAAAATTTAAAACCAAGAAAATTCATTGTCAGACCTAAAATGGCCTAGCAGAACCTCTAAGAAATTTTTTAAAAATTGAATAAAATTTATGGCAGCATTTTTTCACCAAAAGGAAGAAATTTAGGGGGTAGTGTTTGCAAAATTCAAAGGCACGCATTTTTTTTGCACCCTATTACACATCACTCTTTTTCTCAATTATTACTTTCTAAATTTGAATCAATGAGAAATCGGTCACTGAATCAAATCAGTGATATAAAAATTTTCACTGATTCAAATTTAGGGAGTACCGATACTGATGGTCATGATTTTTCACTTCCTTTTAATATTTCTTGATGATAAGAACTGAATACTAATTGTTCCCCGATAAAGCTGGCAAATTTGATTGAATGGAGCGAAAAATAATACTCCAGTATAGATACTCATTATTTTAGATGCAAAAGAATATCTAATGGAGTATATATACAATGAAACGCAGTGACGCTACCATTTTTATTAAAAATTTTTTTTTATAGGAACATGGAGGTCCCGTGCAAAATTTTTTATCAGGCTCAATTAGAAAAAGAACAGTTCATATAATACAAAGAAGAAAGAAAAGAAGAAGATGGAGTTATAAATTGCTTAGTAGTAAAGATTTTCCAATAAATTTAAAAATAAAAGCTTAGGGGTCATCCATAAATAACGTAAGATCTTTTTCTAAAATATTTACCCTCCCCTCATGGATGATACCGTATGATTTTACACGCCCCCCCACTCCCCCAAAATCTTACTAAGATTTTATAAACTTAAGGAACAAACATGCGCATGAATACTGTTAATTAAGTAAACGTAGAACCTTAATGAAACTAGTTTTAGAAGAGAAAATTTCCAGTTTATTTAAAATATAAATTATATATATAATATAAATTTAATAGCTATATATAATAATAGCTATGAATTATAAAAATTTCTATTTACTTGTCGCAGGCTTCACAGTCTTTTTCCGATTCCCCTCTGTTGCCCTTTTTCTCATTTTCAACTTAAATGCGAACTGAAATAATAGAACCCAATAAGAAAATTCGACTATTTTTGTTTGAAAGTTCATTATTTTTGGTTGAAAAGTCTACTGTTATATTTTTGTTTATTATAGTATAATAATATATAATTATATATTTTAATTTAAAAATTCATCTCTTTTGGTTGAAAGTTGAACTACTTCGTTAAAAATTAATTTTTTTGTACGAAGATTCATCATTTTACTTGAAAGTTCAATTCTTTGGTTGAAAATTTGTCTTTTTGATTCAAAATTTAACTATTTGATAGAAAATTTGTTTTTTCTCTTATTTTGGTGAAAGTTAATTTTTTCAAATAAAAATTTAGCTGTTGGATTTTTGGTTGAAACTAATTATTTTGTGGAAATTTCACCCATTTGGTTGAAAAGTCATATATTTTGTTGAATATTCGTCTTTTTTAGTAGAAAATTATTCTTCTTGGTTGGAAATTCATCTTTCACCGTTGGAAATTAAATTATTTGTTTTAAAATTTAATTATTTTGTTTTAAAGTCATCCTTTTTGACTGAAAATTAATCTGTTTCCGTTAAAGATGCAACTGTTGTCTTAAAAATTCGTTTTTCTTCGTTCAATCCAATTATTGGAGATATAAATTTTAAATCTTTTTAGGTTGAAAATTCAACTACTTCTTTAAAAGTAGATCTACTCTGTTACACAATAATTTATTTTTTGTAAAAATTTAACTATTTTATAGAAAGCTCGTTTTTTTGGTTCAAAATTAATTTTTTGACTGAAAATTTAATTATTCTATCTTTGGATGAAAATTAATTCTTTTATTTAAGAATTCATTTATTTTGTTGAAAATTTATATATTTTGTTGAAAATTCATCTCCTTTGGTTGAAAGTGGAATTATTTTGTTAAAAATTAATTTTTTTTAATTGAAAATTTAATTATTCAATAGAAAATTTGTTTTCTGTTTTGGTTGAAAATAAATTTTTTTAAATCAAAATTTAACTTTCCCATTTTTGGTTGAAAATTAATCTTTTTTAGTCAAAAATTGAACTATTTGGTTCAGAATTTATGTATTTTGTTGATAATTCGTTTTTTTGGGTAGAAAATTATTTTTTTTAGTTAAAAATGCAACTGTTTGGTTGCAAATTGATCTGTTTCAGGTATGGATTCAACTATTTTGTTGAAAATTCGTCTTTTTTGGATGAATATTCATCATTTAAGTTGAATATTTATTTCTTTTGTTGAAAATTAAACTATTTTGTTAAATGTTCGTTTTTTTTGTTGAAAATGTACCTTAAAATTTAAAATTCAACTATTTGGTTTAGAATTCATGTATAGCATTTTCTTAAAAATTTGTCTTTTTAGTAGAAAATTCATCTTTCTAGTTACAAATTCAACCATTTGGTTAATAAGTCATATATTTTGTTGAATATTTGTCTTTTTAGTATAAAATTAATCTTCTTGGTTAAAAATTCATTTTTTGCAGTTGAAACTTTAATTATTTGGTTTAAAATTCAATTATTTCGATTTAATTAATTATTTGAGATTTAAAATAAAAATCATTTTTGGTTGAAAATTCAACTACCTGGTTAAAAGTGGATCTACTTTGTTAAACAATAATTTTTTCATGTAATTCGCGAAAACGTGCTGGATTTTCCACCTGTTTTCTGTGTAAAAAATGACCGATTTGTTGTCGATGACGTGGCGCATGCGCAGTGTCGACCTTTTCGGGTAACAGTGAAAAAAGTAGACAGACACAGTGAAAAAAGTAGACGGACGCAGCAAAAAAAGTGACGCACAGCGAAAAAAGTAAATAAAGTGCGAACTACTGAACGAACCCTGAAGTGAACGTGAACTCAATCGACAACAAATCGCCTCATTTTTAAACAAAAAACAGGTAAAAAAAACTAGCACTTTTTAAACAAATTACAGAAAAAGTATCGTGTCCCATATGTTGAAAAAGCGACGATTTAAAACTCGTGTGATAGCTGATGTATGCTGATGATAACTTCACACTCGTCTTAAATCTCTCGCTTTTTCAACTTGTCGCACAATATACTATTATTCACTATATTGAAGAGCGATAAAATTATTAGAGGGCCACAAACCGGTACACTTATCTTACCAAGTTTTAAGAAAATCTGTAAAAAATTTTTATTTTGGCCACCATATTGAATCCGCCATTTTGAATTTGTAACTTTTGACGTCAAAATCGAAATTAGCGAACTCATAAATCTTCTTGTACCAAGTTTTAGATAAATCTGCAAGAAAAATTTAATTTTGACCACCATATTGGATCCGCCATTTAAAATTTTTAACTTTTGATGTACCAAGTTTCATACAATTCCGACAAAATCTTGAATTTTGGCCAGTTTTCGGTGTCTCTTAGCTCACTGTATACTGTTTGTGCTCGTTAACCAGTTGAAGGGTAGCAGTACAGAACTAGATAACCAACATTTTTGCGAAAATGAGTTTATTGCATGAAAAATTATTTAAAAATCAATTGCACGTTGTTTTAAAAGGATTCGTTTGAAATCTCATTCTCTGATATAGTAATAAAAAAATTTAATTTGAATTTTATTTAAAATTCAGTTAAAATTGTAACGTAGTAATGATTTTTGTCCATTGTGCATCAATATTTCTTGGAATTATTATCGTTTATTGAACAAAAATATATAATTTTCTTATTTTTATTAGCCTTTCAGGCAAAAAACGTCAGTCATACTAGGATATCGAGAGCTCCAATCTTCATTTGTTCGGAAGAGAATAATTTTTTTTGATCAGACATTCTTTATTCTCGTTCAGTATTCTCATATATCGGGAGAAAGTTTTTATTTTTATGAAAGATTGAACGTTCGACTTTTAATGGCTACCGAAAGCCGATTTTCAAAACTTCTGAAATTTTAACTTCAAATTTCTTGGACGATTTACTCGGAATCAGCTAACTTTTTTAATTTTTAGTGTCACTTGAAGATTGTCAACTTCCACATGTATTTCCTCGAAAGTGGATAACTTTTTCTGATAAAACTTTTTTGGCCTTAAGCCTTAAGCTTTAGATGAAAGATGTAGATCTTTTGAAACCGCACATTTCATGTTGAATACATTTTTACTCTATGACTGACAGTTTTCGAGAAAATAAACGATGACGATTACAATCACAGAAATACTGATGCATAATGGGTAGCGGTGTGACCAGTACGGGAGTGCTCCCCCCTCCCATGCTCTAGAGATTAAAAAGGGGTAGGTGTGTTACTTGAATTATTTCTGTAGCCAGTCACAGGGGTTCCTCCCCCAGGCGATATTGGATATGGGTAAGTGTGTGACTTAAATTATTTCTGTGACCAGTCACAGGGGCGACATTGGAAAGGGTTAGGGGTGCGACCTAAATTATTTCTGTGACCAATTAGAGGGGAGCCTTCCCGCCCCCACGAGACTTTGGAAAGGGGTAGGGCTGTGACTTAAATTATTTCTGCAACCAGTCACAGAGGTTCCTCTCCCACGCGATATTGGATATGGGTAGATGTGTAACTAAAATTATTTCTGTGGCCAGTCACAGGGGCGACATTGGAAAGGGTTAGGAGTGCGACCTAAATTATTTCTGTGACCAGTTAGAGGGGAGCTTTCCCGCCCCCACGAGACTTTGGAAAGGGATAGGGTTGTGACTTAAATTATTTCTGTAACCAGTCACAGAGGTTCCTCTCCCACGCGATATTGGATATGGGTATGTGTGTGACTTAAACTATTTCTGTGGCCAGCTACAGGGGATCCTTCCCCGCGAGGCATTGGGAGGGGTAGGGGTGTGTCTCAAATTATTTGTGTGACCAGTCACAGGAGAGTCTTCCCGGCCCCCACGAGACTTTGGAAAGAGGTAGGTGTGTGACTTGAATTATTTCTGTGACCAGTCACAGGGATTCCTCCCTCACGCGATATTGGAAATGAGTAGGTGTGTAACTTAAATTATTTCCGTAACCAATTACAGGGGAGCCTTCCCCCACAAGACGTTGGAAAGGGGTAGGAATGTGACCTAAATTATTTCTGTGTTGTTGAGAAAAAATATATCTTACATAAAAAGTGTATTTTTAAAAGACCTACAACTTTTACTTGAAGCTTGTTTGTAAAATTTTTTTTTTCAATGAAATAAATGGAAAAGAGCTCAAGAGGGAATTAGTATATTTCTGAATTATAATAGAAAAATTTGTAACTAAATATAATTCTGTTTTGGAACAGCGAATTTCCGTAAAGAATTATAATTTTCACTTTCAAACAAAGGATTTCCGTAAAGAATTACTATTTAGACTTTAGGACAGGGAATTTTCGTAAAGAATGATTATTTGAATTGACACAGAATTTTTGTCATGTAACGGGAATTTCGGAAATGAATTTCAATTCTCATTTAGAAGAAGGCAAGTGTTTAACAAAATCGCTGTTCAAATTCAGAATTATAATTCTTCTTCAGAATTCCCTGTTCTAAATCAGAAATTTTAGAAATCTTTCAAAATGTTTAGAGATCTCTTGAAATCTTCAAAAATCGTTCGAAATCATTCAAATCTTTTGAAATATTATTAAATGACATCTTTGCTGGTT
>JAUMHM010000083.1:43351238-43369961 GCA_032362435.1 Melikaiella ostensackeni
TTTTATATAAGAATATACCTAATTACTTTTTGTGGAATCTCTACGTTAGAGATATTTAAAAACCATGGGTCAGGTTGGTCTTGAAAAAGAGCTAAGTGAATATTTAGATTCAATTTTTGTATATCACCTTGGATATTGAGCATGTTTTCAAATTTTCGTTCATGTTTTTTATTATTATTGAAGACTTTTTTATTTGAGTTTCTCTTTCAAGGCATTCTTTGATGATGTAATCTCTTTGTAATGCAGCTGATCTCCGTTTTTTTACTGATTGAATAAAAATCTTCAATATTTTTTCTAGGTACTCCACCTCAATTTTCATCAATTTCCTATTTGGGATTTATTCAGAATTTTTTCGCCTACGTCAAAATTTCAATTTTCATTTAAGGAACGAAATATGTATCAAAAAACGGAAATTACTATCGATCATATCTGTTTTTATTGTCAGATAATAATAATGTTTTTTTAATTTAACAATTTATCAATTTTATACCTGTTTTTTTCCTATAAATTACCCCTGATGAGAAAGTCTAATGAGCCGAAAAAGCAGATAGTCTCAAGGTCTATTTTTGAATTGTGAACTTTTTGGGTGTTCTTTTTCAGTACACAAAAACTTTTCATAAGGAAATAGATTTTATTTCGATCTTTGAGAAATATTTACAGAATATTATGTCGTCGAAAATTCGAGGTTCCGAGCGCAATACTTATCTCTACAAAATATGTCGTCATGATAGAGCCGTGCCGTGAGCAAAGCTTGAGGCAGAGGGTATGAACTATTGTAGATCTCTTAAATTATCAGTTGTCCGAGGAAATCTCATTCACCAAGTGACTCACAAAGTTGGTCACTTCAATTTTTGTTGCGAGTGTTGCCACATTTTAATTCGGGTAGTAAACCAGGATTTACAATTTTAATGAAAAGTCTGGTTGCAAAATCGCCTTTCGCTGAATAGTAAACCTTCAGTGGACGAAAATCACTGATTGTCAGTGTAGTCAGTTCTCTATTTTAAATGAGTTCAGTAAAAACGTAGTGAAACGTTCATTAGTTTTTCATTTCAAAAATTCATCATTGACTTTGAAGACTTGAAGTTTAGGATTTTAATAGATAAGAACATTAAATTAGTAATATCAAATTTGAAATGAGAGTTAGCGTCGATAGAGGATTGAACAATGAAATCGGTGGATCAATTTTTAATTATTGATTTGTGTTTTTAAATTTGCGAAAAAGATACATTTGTCAATCGTGCTTGGTTTTTTTAAACATTAAAAAATGAAGAGATTTGATAAAGAACCTCTTCTTACAAAGGATTATGGTGCGATGAGCAAATTGTGGTAAGTTTGAATGGATATTTTGTTGTTTATTAATGAAGAGAATGATACGATTTCCTCGTTTCTAGATAAGAAATAAAGTCGTCATGGAAGTTAACTTTCAGGAAAATAATGATAATCTGCTGATTGTGTAGGCCTGTCGAGCTTTTTTTTGGGATGATTATTGCACGATGAATAATTTAGGTTTAATTTTCCTCAAGTAATTTGCACAAAATAATATCAGATGCCATACTATTTTTTATGAAAAAAAATGTTTCATTTATGACATATTTTTCAAATTCTGAAAATCCGATTCTGAGAATAACTTTTTTTCATTGAGGAATATAAAAATACTTTCAAATTTGTTTATTAGATTGAAGTTTACATCTTTTTAACACGGGAAAATTGATTTGAGATTTGAAACTAAAAGATTTTCTAATTAGCGTAATAATATCATAATTAAAATTCCCAAACTTAAAATTTTTATATATTGTTTTAGACATCGAGAGATTATCCGATATATTTCAATAAAAATTTTGCTACTAGAAGGAATTTGAATACTTGATACAAAAACAGAAGAAATATTCAAATTTCATAGAAAATTATTCAGATTTTCACGCAAATTTTGACTATAAAACTGCATTGCGTAAAATATTATTGAATGATTTGTTTTTCATCAGAAGATAAACCATTGATATAATCAATGTTTTTCTTAGATATATATTGATTGCTTTCAGAACTGTCAAAACTTCGAAAAATCCAATGAAATATTATTTTCAGATCTTCTAAAATTTCTTAATATGGGAAACGAGAAAATATTAAACTTAAAAGTTTTTTGAAATCTTTAATAATTCCGCTTTTCTATATCCGAAGACTTTTCAATTTAATTACCTAAAAAATTACAACTAGGAATGGTTTCTAAACCAAAAAATTTACTTTGGACACTTTAAAATCTAAATTTTTTAATACGATAAATCATTTTTGAATGGAGGATTTCAATGTGAAAGTAAACCAATTTAAAACTTTTTGTTCTGAAAATAATGCTTTCTCTGGTTTTTAATTTGGAACAATTTGAAATTGATGTTTACAAAATACAATATTTAAAGATTGGATTTATTTTATTTACTGAATTGTTTTCGAATTAAAAACTTTCAAATTTTAAAAACAAATCAGTTTGATAGCTTTTGAGTTCTAAGGTTTTTTATGCTCTGATAATTTTTTAATTGAGGTTTTCGACATATGTATTCAATGTTTTGTCATTCTCGAAGATTAATACTTTTTAGTTTGAACGAAGTGTTTAATTGGTAAGGAGGCAGATGTAGGTGTAAAACTGTTCGAGCACCAAAGATTTAATCAATCTATCTGTCTACTTTGAACAATTTGGAATTGAATCATTTTGTTCAATAAAGTTATTCATTGATAATAATAATAATAATGAAATTGGAAAATGGATAATTTGATGGATTGCATTTTTTTATTCTATTTGAATTATTTATAAAGTACCTGATGAAAAATTTCAAAATTAAATACTTTTGAAAACGGATTCTCAAAAATTTAACTGTTGTAACATTTGAAGATCGAAAATTAATATTTAAACAGATTTTTTATCATCGACAATATTTTTTTATTTTATTTTACTTAATTTTATCCACTCTTATTAGACTTTTTGGTTTCCATTTTTATGTTTCTTGTTTCTTGGAAATATTGTATATTTTTTTATGAAGCCTTGAATTTTTGGGTCACTTTGTAATATTTCGAGTGGCCTTGAATATTTGGAGTTAACTTTCTATTTACTAATGTGTGTATTGCGCTCATCAAATTGATAATACTGGTTTTATAAGTTCCAGCGATCACAGTCAGTATATTCGAGAATTTCGACAATTTTTCCCCCCTTTTCCCATTTTTTTGAAGCAGCGATTAATTTTTGAAATAGAAACCTATAACGTTCATAATATTCATTACATCCGAAAACTGAAGAACTACCAAATTTGAAAGCCTTTGATTCATCTACCTTAAAATTTTTTTAATTTCTAACTAAAAAGTTTAAAAATGAAAAAATGAAATTTAGAACCCGTCAAATAATTCAAAAGCTTTCAGATCCTAAAGTCTCCAGTTTTAAAAAAAAACTTACAAATTTGAGGTTCTTTATTTAATAAAAAAATGTAGAAACTCTTGAGTTCAAAATTTTCAATTTGAATGGATCCACATCTTAAAAAAATAGAATATTTGGGGGAAATTCAGTTTGAAACTATTCAGATTTAAAGACCCTTACCAAATAATTCTTTTGACTCCCAATTTGAGAAAGATTATTAAAGCTTTGAAATTTAAACGAATTTTCTTGAAATTAAAAAATTTGCAAGTTAAAAACCTATCAAATTTGAAAGCCTTTGCGATTTAACTATATACCTTAAAATTTGAAAGATTTCTCACTAAAAAGATTGAAAATTGAAAAATTAAATTAAGAACCCAAATTCAGTTAAAAAATTTACAAATTTAACTAATAAAAAAAATGTAGAAACTTTTAAAATTTTGAATTTCGAAAAGATCCGCACTTTAAAAAAGTAGAAAATTTAGAGGAACTTCACTTTGAAATTATTCAAATTTAAAGACCTTTACTAAATAATTCTTTAAGTTTTCAATTTGAGAAAGATTTAAAGGCTTCTAAAATTAGAAGCCTTTATTTTAAAAAACTTTTAAATTTTAATGAATTTTAATAATATTTAAGGGTGCATTGAGTAATATTTATTTGTCTGAGTTAGCCCTAAATATCTCGAATTTCGAAACTTTAAATTCAACTTTTTTAATAAATATAAATGTATAGTATCCGCATAATAATAATGTTCTCAATTTTTTAAAGATGACTTTTTCCAGGATCAAAAGGCTGAAAAACTACCAAAATTGAAAGCCGTTGATTCAACTACCTTGAAATTTGAAAAATGTCTAACTAAAAAGATTAGAAATTGAAAAACGTAATTTAGAACCCATGAAATAATTCAAAAGTTTTCAGATTACAAAAACTCCAGTTAAAAAAAACCTACAGATATGAAGCTCTTTCATTATTAAAACAAATTGTAGAAACTCTTGAATTGAAAATTTTTAATTTGAAAGGATTCGTAATGAGCATACATGATTTTCAATACAAATATTTTAAAACAAAAAATTACAAATGAAGGGTGGCAGTACAGAATTAAATAATAATCAAGATTTTTATAAACATTGGTTTGTTGCATAAAAAGTACTTGCAAAATCAAATTAACATTGTGGTAAAAGGATTTTTTCGATATATCGTTTTTGTATTTAAAAAAATAATAATAAAATTTTAACATGGTAATCATTTTTTTTCAACCTTTTAGCATTAATATTTTTTAAAATTATTATTTATTTGAAAAAATCTGTTCTCTTTTTTTCGGATTTTTTTAGCAAAAAATTTTGGTCATACTGTGATACCGCAATCTTCAATTTTGAATTTCTCGGAACAGATTAATTTTTTGGATCAAACCATTTTCATTCTCATTCAGCATCCTCATATCTCGTGACCAAGTTTCTATTTTTGCAAATAATTAAAAGTTATATTTTCAATCGCTTCCCAAAGCCGATTTGGAAAACCCATGAAAATTTAATCTAAAAATTCTTGGTCGATTTTCTCGGAATTGACTAACTTTTTTACATCAAACTTTAAATACCCGTATTTAAAAACTTCATATCCCCGGAGCATATTCTCATTTTATTTTTTAACTTTTCTTTGATACTTTTTAAATTTTTGAGAAATATTTGATATAAATAATCCAGCTATACATTCGCTTCTTCAATAAAAAATTGGAAAATGAAAAGGAAAAAAATTTCCCCTTTTTCGAAGAAAAATTCCCCTATTTTCCCTATAATTGAACTGCTGAATCACTGTGATCCCTGAAGTTCTATTTTTTTATTATGTCCTCTAATCTAAAAAAAAGAATAAAAAATTTTTCTATATATCTTGCTATAAATTATGAATTATGTTCTTCACTTGACTACTAGCTATACTTTTTTAAATATGTTTAATTAATTTTAATTTTCAGAAAGTACTAGACTTTCCAATTTAGGGTGAATTTTTCGGAAAATTTCAATTTCTGATCAAATTTTGAATTATTAATTTATTATTAATTGACATAATTTTTTAATAGATAATTTTGTATTCTTACAGGGACGAGGAAGATAATGAAGCTTTTCAAGGAACGACGCATTTGGTTCGGGTGCCTCGAACATCGGACAAAATTAACTCTAGTGAAATATCTACAATTAAAATCTGCATCGAAGGGATGAATTGTCAGTCTTGTGTAACTAATATAGAGGGAATGATAGGAGTTCATCCTGGCGTTATTGATATTAAAGTCCTTTTAGAAGAAAAAGCTGGATACATAACATACAAAAGGAGTGAAACTTTCCCTGAAGAATTAGTAGATGCAATTAGCGATATGGGTTTGGAAGCATTTCTACCACCTGGAGAAAAAACATCTTATAATAATAATTTAAGTCTCGAACCTGCTATTAGTAATTGTAGTATTCACATCGATGGAATGACGTGTATTTCTTGTGTCAATAGTATTACTGGTAAGATATATTTAATTATTTTTATTCTTATTTACAAGGCCTCACAGTTTTTTACTTTAAAAAAATCTTATGATCGAACAAGGCTTTTTTACATTTAATTCGCAAATTACTTTTTGTTAATTAAAAAGATTCCAAAAGTTTCAATGGCGAGTTAAAATGTAGTATAAAATTTACAAATGTTATTTGAAAGTTTTCCATTTTAAAACAATTGTAATTAGATATTCGTCTAAATAAACGCAAATCAAACAAAAAGGGCTCGAATTTTAAAAGCATTCAAATCTGAAAAAATTAATTTACAGAAATTATAGCAGAATCCCACCAAAAACACTACGTGTGCAAAAATTCCGCCAAGTACATGACTATTAGCCAAGTACGTCTATTATGACAATAATAAGCCCGCCAGATGTCTTTCAAAAAACCAGCAAAGATGTCATTTAATAACTTCTTTTTATAAATTTTCTACTATTCTTACTTGGCTTTATTTTCTAATTTAACAAATTTGATTACCTTTAACATTAATAAATCTCATTTATTTAAAATAATTCAAATTACGAAAATCCTTTGAAAAAATTGAAACCATTGTATGTAATTAGAAAATCCTGGAATTTAAAAAAAAACCTAACAATAAAAGCTTTCATCTCTGCAGGCAATTGAATTCAATTTAAATTGATCAAATTTAAAAAGAATTCGAAATCCTTCAAATTTGAAAACATTTAAATTGAGAACTTTTAAAACATTTTCTATTCTAAAAGGCTTCACGTTTGAATGCCTTTTCACTTGAACTGTCAATTAAGACACAATTCAATCAGAATGAGTACGAATTTTGAAAGCAATGAAATTCACAAAAAATGTACTAATTGCAGAGAATTCCTCAAATTTAAAAATAATCCAAAGTAGAAAATTGACTCGAAATTAAAGCAGAAATATTTTTAATCTTGCGAATCTTTTGCGTTTCAATATTAATTAAAATGTGGACATCTACCAGTTTTAAATAAGCTATTTAGTTCCTTTTAAAATGATCCAAATCAGAATTTGAAATTATCGTTTTATTCTTATAAAAATTAATGAAATTTCAAGTACTAAGGCTTTTCAATTTGAAAGTAATTAAAACTTGAACTAGATTTCAAAAATTGTAAATAATCGAAATTGATATCGGAATTTTAGAATGATAATTGGGTATTTTTCATGAAAAATGAATGTTTTCCAATTCAAGTTGACTAGTTTGGAATTTGAAACAGAAATTTTTGAAATATGTAAACTATGGACATCTCTGCATTTTTTATCCCATTTGTCTAAGGTAATTCAAATTACAAAAAACCTTTCAAAAAATTGAAATCATTCTATGTAATTAGAAAATTCTAGAATTTAAAAAAACTTAAAAATAAAATCTTTCGTCGTTGCAGGCAATTTAATTTAATTCAAATTGATCAAATTTGAAAGGAATTCTAAATCCTTCCAATTTTAAAGCATTTAAATTGAGATTCTCAAAAACATTTCCCATTTTCCATTTTAAAAGGCCTCACGTTTGAATTCTTCAAACTTTCAGTAATTTCGATTTTGAATGTGTTTTTCGTAGGATTGTTTTCAAATAAAATACAAGTGATTGTAAAAAAGTCTCTTGAATTTTCCAAGTATTCCTTACTGAAAAAAGAAAAACCCTTTTCACTTGAACACGTCCAATGTTAAAGATGTTACGTAAAAAGGCCTTTTATTTGAAAAATCTTCGTTATTGAAAACCTTCAAGTTTTAATAATTATACAAAGAAAAAGCCTAATATGCCTTTTCTGTTTTGAAGTTTAAGTTATTAAGTAATTTGAAAATCTAAGACTGCAAAGTTTTCAGGCGGAAAATGATTCAAGGTTTGAATACAAAGTCTAATTTTTTAAAATTGAATTATTTCAGAATTTAAAGAGGTTCCAGATTCAATTTCAAATTTAAAGAAAAATGGAAATGCGAACATTTTCCTAGTAGAAATTATTTTGAAAGGATAAAAACATTCAAATTGAAAAATTACCAAAATCTCAAAGTACCTACTTTAAAAAAAGGGGTTTTGCAGTTTAAAAAGGACCGAGTTTCAAACAACTCTCTTTTAAAATTAGTTCAAATTAGAAATCATTCCCAATTAAAACAAAATTCAATCAAAATGAGCGCGAATTTCGAAAGCAATGAAATTTTTCAAAAAAAATGTAATATAATTTACAGAGAATTCCTCAAATTTAAAAATAATCTAAACCCGAAAATTAGCTTGGAATTGAAGTAGAAATATTTTCAATCTTACGAATCTTGTGCGTTTCAATGTTAATTAAAATGTGGACATCTACCATTTTTAAAGCTATGTAGTTCCTTTAAAAATGATCCAAATCAGAATTTGAAATAATCGTTTTATTCTTATAAAAATGAATGAAATTTGAAGAACTCAAGCTTTTCAATTTTAAAGTAATGAAAACTTGGTCTAGATTTAAAAAATTGTAAATAATCGAAATTGATATCGGAATTTCAGAATAATAATAAGGTATTTCTCATGAACAAAACTCGAAATTCACTTAGAAATAATTCTAATTATAGTTTAATTATTGTTGTTTTTTCTTATTTTTTCATCATCTTTCTTCTAGGAGTGATTTCCGAAAAACCAGGAGTGAAAGAAATCCACGTAAATTTGGAAGGGAAAGAAGCTAAAATTTCCTACAGCTCTGGGGACATAACTCCAGATCAATTAGTCGATTATATTGAGGATATGGGTTTCGACGCATTTGTCAAAGAAGTAAATGGACAAACTGAGAACATAAAAAGTAAATCTGATAATCAAAAAGGGAAAGTGGTAATCCAAGTAAATGGAGGTGGAGATGTAAAGCCTGAAAAAAAACTTGCCAAATGTGTTTTGCACGTACAGGTTTGTCTTCATTATTTTCCAGAACCTCAGGAATAATCCTAAAATTAAATAGAAATAATTTTGAATTATTGAAATTAATTTTGAATTTTCGTTGAATTTTATATTTTTATAGGGTATGACATGTGCATCTTGTGTGTCTGCGATTGAGAAGCACTGTAAAAAAATGTACGGAGTAGATAGTATTCTAGTAGCATTAATGGCTGCGAAAGCGGAAGTGAAATACGACCCGGAAAAAATAACGCCAATTGATGTAGCTTCGAGCATTTCTCAATTGGGGTTTCCTGCTGAAATTAGCTATCTAGAAAGCGGGGAGAGTGAAGTAGAAATCACGGTATTTTCAATTTTTTTATGTCCATCCATTCTTTTCCTAGGCTTTTGATTGTTAAAAATTATAAAAATGAAATTTCTTTCGTTTAAACTTGGATAGTATACTCAATATTTTTTATGTGTTCTCTGAAAAAAATTCGGCAACTCATAAATGTAATTTCATAGATTCTAGGAATGACCTGCGCATCTTGTGTGAATAAAATAGAATCAACAATTAAGAAATTGCCGGGCGTACAATCGGCGAGGGTTGCACTTGCGACTCAACGAGGGAAATTCAAATATGATTCGGATAAAATTGGAGTCAGAGATATCTTAGAATCTATTAACAAATTGGGCTTCACTGCTAGCCTTCTAAGCAATAAAGAAAAAGAAAATAGGAGTTATTTGGACCAAAAGTAAGTATTATACTATTGTTTTAAGTTGTAAATTTCGGTTTGGGCAAAATACTTTTCTGAGTGAAAGCACCCTTCTTCACATGGAATTCCTAGATTTTATAAAAGGATGACCTAACGTTTTTCGGTTATTGTTTGTGGTCCCTGGGATTCAATAATTGCTAAAATAATAAAAAAAAACATTTATTTTTACTTTCGCAACTTTCAAGACTTTAAAGTTACCGGAGAAAATGTAGTAAGTTCCATCTGAAGAAAGGTGCTTTCACTCAGAAAAGTATTTTACCGACGTGACCCTTCATTTCTTTCCAGCTGAAATTGTCGGTCCTAATATTTCTCATTATTTTTCAGAGAAGAGATACAAAAATGGAAGACTGCATTTTTGATATCATTAATATTCGGAGTTCCGTGTATGATAGCGATGACGTATTTCATGTTGGATATGTCAATCGGTCATAAATCTCACGAAGATATGTGCTGCGTGATTCCTGGAGTATCGTGGGAAAATCTGATCCTTTTTGTCTTCTCAACACCTGTTCAGGTATTCATTATTTTATAAATTGCTTCTTTTATATTTGGATTTTTTATATTTTTATGGTTATTAATTTGAAGGCGAATTTTGAAAATGAAATTTAGTTCTATTTCAATTTTTTACAAAAACTCGATTTTTTCTAGTTTTTCGGTGGGTGGCACTTTTATGTCCAAGCCTACAAAGCTTTAAAACACGGATCTGCGAACATGGACGTTTTGATTTCGATGACTACCACAATATCTTACGTTTATTCTGTTTGTATTCTCGTAGCGGCTATTACATTGCAAGAAAGTGTCAGTCCACAGACTTTTTTGGACACACCACCCATGCTGCTTGTTTTTATCAGTCTGGGAAGGTGGCTTGAACACGTAGCTAAGGTAAAAATTAATTTACTATTCGATTTTATATTTCATCTAGTCAAAATTGATCTTCATGCCTTGGACTTATATGACTGTTGCCACTTTTTGTCATTGTTTTTGAGATATGTTGATATTATGCTAAGATTTTGAAAAAAAATTCACTGATGCTACCATTCTCCTACATTGCAATTATTTTTTCACTTTGCCTTTACAAATGTCTTTTTAAAAATTGTTCCAACGGCTAGTGTACAAGAATTCAGTGAAAATACTTTAAATTGATCTATTCTCCATTTTCATTTTTGGGCTCAAATTGTACGATATTTTGGACATTTTTCAGTTTTTTTTTTATAATACTATCAAAATTTTAATTTAATTGTGTGCATCCTTCAAGATTTTTATGTTTTTATTTTCAAGATTTAAGCCTTAAGAGAAGTCAAAAAGTTCGAGATAGAATGATTTCAAATTTGATTCTTGAAATTGAATATCGTTCAAAAACTAATTATGTCAAATTGGAAGCCTTTGAAAATCAGCATTTTGATTTATCACATTGAAAAGTGAAAAATATGTTGTATTAGTAACGAAAATTTCCAAGTTTATTATTCTGAAAATATTTAAAATTAGAAATCCTTTTGAATTAATAAGAATTAAAATATAAGAAATTCGAGTGTGGGATCGAATGAAGTTGAAATTAACCACTGGAATAGAAAATTTAACTTTTCCGACCTTGCATGCACTTCAATTAAAAAAAAAACTATAACCTAAAAATTATTCTAAATTGAAAACCTGTAAATTAAAAAAATTCAGAAAATTGAAGATTTAAATGAATGTAAACTATAAACTTGTCTCATTTGAAATTAATGCAAGTTAATAGGTTTAAAATTTTAGAAAGAAATATCTTTAAAAAATGGAATCCTTCCATATGAAAATCATTAAGATATATACGTCTCTGAATTTGTAAGCTTAATTCATTTTTAAATAATTCAAAGTATGCAGAAACTCCTGAGATTAAAAAGAATAGTAAAATACTACAAAATTGAAGTTATTGTGTTTGGAGAAAAATTGATTAATTGGATTGAAAAATATGAAGAAGGAATTAATTTTCAAGGATTTTCTTTATCTTTCCAAATACTTCAAATCGGAGTTTAATTAGTTGAATGTTATTTGATTACTCTTCTTTAATGATATTTTTGTATCCCCTAAAAGGTCTAGATTTTTTAAAAATAGTCCTGGAAAAATCCTAGAAAGGGTCAGAAATGTTTAAATCGGAATTCCGTAGAAACTCTGGTGTAAGAAATATAATTAAAAAGTGTTATAAAAAATTTAATCAAATCGTAACAAAATAGAAAAAGAGCCTTTCTATAATTTAAATACATATATAATTAAAATAAAAACTCTTAGACACACAAAATTTTTTCATAGAATGCAAAATTATCAATATAATTTTATGGAATTTTTTTTACAATACTGCTTTGATCGATTTTTGTTCGCTTTATAATGTAAAAAAAATTAATGGGCATAGCAATTTTTAAATGTCTTAATTTCATTAATTTCGTTTGTACAAATACAATTTGCAAATCTATAGGATTTTATGCTAGAAAGAAGAAAATTTGACGTACTAAATATTGTTTTGTTATTTTGTACATTTTTCTATACGTATAGTAGTGTTTTATTTAATTTACTTCGCTAAAAAACAAGATATTATAAATTTGAAATTGCTGTTCTTTATGTGAAGCTTTTATTCTGTAGTCCTCATGAAATACATTTCTCGAAATTTTATGCGACTTTTTTTCCAATTTAATGCGATTTATGTCACTTATGCGACTTTTTAAAAGCATTCTAGTCGGTTCGAGGCATGCGATAAAAGTTTAATATTTAACAAATTTCATGACACTATTTTGCAATTGAAAATTATCCTTTTAATATCTTTATAGGGGAAAACATCAGAAGCACTTTCTAAACTCCTTTCCCTAAAAGCAACAGACGCCGTTCTTGTGACCTTAGGTACGAACAAAGAGATCCTCTCCGAACAAGTGATAAGCGTAGACTTAGTGAAACGAGGAGACATCTTGAAAGTAGTCCAAGGTGCGAAAATCCCCGTCGATGGCCGAGTCCTTTCTGGGAATTCAGCTTGTGACGAGAGTCTAATAACCGGTGAAAGCATGCCAGTTCATAAGAAAGTAGGCTCCGTTGTCATTGGAGGCTCCATAAATCAAACCGGTCCATTATTAATCGAAGCTACTCACACTGGAGAACACACAACATTGGCTCAAATTGTTTGTCTCGTGGAAGAGGCCCAGTCGAGTAAAGCACCAATTCAACAACTGGCTGACAAGATTGCTGGATATTTTATCCCCTTTGTTATTGCCGTGTCGATTGTAACTTTGCTAGCCTGGATAATAGTTGGCTATGCGAATTTCGAAGCCTTGCCTATTTCACACAATGAGCAAATCCTAAAGAATAATTTAGGCAAGCTCGAGATGATTTATCAGTACGCTTTCAAGTGCGCTTTGTCGGTTTTGGCGATTGCTTGTCCTTGTGCTCTAGGATTGGCTACACCAACTGCAGTCATGGTTGGTACCGGAGTTGGAGCTTTAAATGGAATTTTAATTAAAGGTTCTGAACCTTTGGAGAACGCACATAAGGTCAAGTCAGTTGTATTCGATAAGACTGGAACCTTGACGAATGGAACGCCGAGTGTGTCCAGAGTTGGGCTTTTTGTTGATGAGAAAGTCTGCTCGATTGTTAAACTTCTGGCGATTGTTGGAACTGCTGAGGTCAATAGCGAACATCCTATTGCTTCTGGTAAGTTTCATTTTGTTTTAATCAGAAATTGATAAATTTAACTACGAAATTCTTGGACAACACACTCTTAAATGTCTCCATTCAAATTAAAAATAAAAAAATAAAAAAAAGAGGAAAGGGAAAGAAGGCAACGAAAGTAATGAGAGTAAGACAGAATTTATGGAAATGCTTTACATTAAAAAACATTTCCATGAATTTTCCTTTCTTATCCTTTTAAATGTAACTTGAATTGAGTGGGTTTCCTTGACTGTTTATGTTTTTGTTGAGAGTTGCAATTCATAACATATTTTTGGCTTGCCTTCAGTCAGATCTCATGACGAGAACATCCTGATTTCCTCATGGGTTTTGATGTGTTAACAAATTTTTTCATTGCTTTGAAAAGGTTGCTGAATGAACACCGAAATGTTGGTAGATTTTTTGTAAATTTTCTTTGATTGTGATTTTAAAAGCAGTTTTTAAGGATAAAAGAAAAGTGAAGGAAAGGGCTTACAGGTTTCCTTCTTTTTCTTTCCTCTTTTTTTATTTATTTGTTCTTTTTTTCAAATTTGAATGGAGACATTCAAAAGTGTGTTGTCTAAATTTGGTTGTCAGATTTTTGGTTTTTCTAATTTCCAAGAATTTCGTAGTTAAATTTGAATGTTGTACGTTAAAGAGGAATTTTAATTCTGATTTATTCTGAATTGAATTTAGAAATTGCTATTTTGTATTAACCCTGGAATAGAATTGACAAGAAAAACAAAATAGAGTTTTAATTTGATATCTTATTTTTCAGCTATCGTCCGCTACGTGAAAGATACGATAGGATCGGAAGTAAGCGGTCAGTGCTCAAATTTCCAAGCAGTCGCTGGTTGCGGACTCAAATGTAAAGTTTCCCACCTCACGACTACAATTTCCTGTGCCCTAAAGTCGGAAAAGATTATCAACTACATGAACCAGTCAAGGAATTTAACGTCAGGAACTTTCGAATTGAATGGAGTTCCTGTGGATGTTGTATCGATGGTCAGTTCTATGCAAGAGAGGCAAAATGTGAATTTGGAATTGCTACTGAATCCTGATTCCCAAGGAGATCAAGCCGAGGTCGACTCTTATGAAGTTTGTATTGGGAATAGGGAATGGATGAGAAGGAATGGAGTTCTTATTCCCCAGGAAGTGGAACTGGGGATGATTGACGAAGAAAGTTTAGGACATACGGCTGTACTAGCGGCTGTGAATAATACTTTGGTGGCTATGATCAGTGTAGCGGATATGGTGAAATCTGAGGCACATTTGGCGGTTTATACTTTGAAGAGAATGGGGTTGGAAGTTATTCTTTTGACGGGAGATAATAGGAAGACTGCCGCTTCTATTGCGAGACAGGTCGGAATTAGTAAAGTTTTTGCTGAAGTTCTTCCGTCACATAAAGTAGCAAAAATTCAGAGACTACAAGAAAAGGGAATTAGGGTCGCGATGGTCGGCGATGGAGTTAATGATAGTCCAGCTCTTGCACAAGCTGATGTGGGAATAGCGATTGCTTCTGGTACTGATGTTGCTGTGGAAGCTGCTGATGTTGTTTTGATGAGAGTGAGTTTTTTTAATTTCTAATAAAACTGACTTATTTTCTTTAATTTAACTGAGATGATAGTCTTAATCAACTTGTGGTAGCTAGTTCTTTTTAAAAAGCTGAATGAACCTGAATTCGTTTACTTATTTTCTAGAATGACCTGCTTGATGTTGTCGCGTGTTTGGATCTCTCCCGAAAGACAGTGAATCGAATAAGACTGAATTTCCTCTTCGCCAGTGTTTACAATTTATTAGGAATTCCGATAGCCGCCGGTGTTTTCAGTCCCTTTGGCTTCCTTCTTCAACCCTGGATGGCTTCCGCTGCCATGGCACTCAGTTCGGTCTCAGTCGTCGGAAGTTCTCTACTACTTAAATTGTTAGTATACATTTTTTAGAGAGGGAGAACCGGGAAAGGAGACGGAATTTACTTTGAGATTGGGAAATTCTAATGTTCTAATTTTTAATTTTAAGCACATCAAATTCTGAAGCTTTGAGACGTAAAGTTTGAAATATTTCATTTGTAACATTTTCAAATTTAAAATCAGTTTCCGATCCCTAATCCTAACATTTTTTACTTTTAAAATTGTTTATTTTTGAAGTTGTTAATTTAAAAATATTCTTGTTTGATTCTCTTAATTTTTAGTTGCTCATTTTTTAATTTAAAATACAGTTTTGAAGGCTTTGCCAATTTTAAATAAAAAGCGTTTAAAATTAAACAATTTTGACTAAGAAACGTTCCAAATCGAATAATTAAAAATTAAATTTTTCATATTCAGACATTTCAAAGTTAAATGTCCAAGATTTAACAAGTTATACATTGCAAATATAAACTTAAACAATTTTAAATTAAAAAATGTAATCGTTTATAATATTGGACGTTGGTTTTTGGCTTTAGGGTCAGAATAAATAATTAAATTAATCTTTAATTGAACCAAACGTTTCGGTGCACAATGGTGGCCCTCATCAGTGGTTATTGTTTATTCTGAAAAAAAACAAATTTTTTATTGTATTTTTTATTGCTTCAACTAAATAAGTTTGTTCAATTCTTCTAAGGACAATAAAAAATTTGTAAATGTTTTTTCCAGAATAAACAATAACCACTGATGTGGGCTACCATGTGCGCCGAAACGTTTGGTTCAATAAATCATTAACTGAATTATTTATTCTGACCCTAAAGCCAAAAATCAACATCCAATATTATAAACGATTATTTTCATCGAGGGTCAGTGTAATCCCCTAGTGAGTAGTTTAAAAGTTTAAACATTGAAATATTAAATCAATTATTTTTACAATTCGAAACTTCTTTTAAAACTGAATTTTGACCCTAATGAGTAGGCAAATTAAAGGTTTTGAGTTTGGAAAACGTAGTATTCAGATTTTTTGAGCTTGGAAGCTGCAAAAGGAAAATTGTTCAATTTTGATGGTTTTCAGTTTGAAAGAAAAGCAAATTTTAAGTGACTCATTTGGTAATTATCTAGTTTTTATGTTTCTAATTCTAATTCATTTAATTTTGATCTGACTGTTCAAAAGTTCTACAAGTTTTTATTTTGAAACAGTATCTAATTTGTATGCCCTTTTAGAATTACTACTTAAATTAGAAAGCTTTGAAATCACAAGAGTTCCGCATTGAATTACTCAATTTTTAGTTTAGTTTTGAAATCTTCAAGTAAAAAACTGGTCAGCTTTGAAAATTTGGATTTTTAAACTTCAATGACTAGGAAAAAAGTGGTTGCAAATCGGGAAGTGACCGCGAATACGCTTTTGTTCTACTTTCTTTATTTTGTTTCTTAAAAATATAAATTCTACTTGAGCTTCCTTATTTTTTAGATACCGAAAACCAACAAAAGCCACTTTAGAAACTTCGGAATACTTAGCAGCGATGAATACTCGATCTGCTGCTAGAATGCTGGACGCTGACGTAATTTCCCTTCATCGGAGAATAGACGACATGATTACACCAACGATGAACCGATCCACGTCCACGATATAGGTACTGCCTGACAAATCTTCCAGAAAATTTGCCTTCGCCAAATTCTGATTACCAGCTTGTATAATTTGTGACTAACGTAGCTATGAGCTATTCTAACCCAGAATGGTGGCGGTCATTCGTTTGTTTTATATTAATTTAATTTTCGTTGGTTTGTTTTTCGTGACAAGTCAGTCACCCGCAATCCAATGAAGAATTTCCTGGATTTGCTGATCTTAGGACTTATACGAAAATTGTAAATCGTGTTCTTACGATTTTTCAAGAAACGAGTGGTACTTGTCTTTTTTTTAACAAAGATATATATTTTTGTAAAATATTTTCTTCTAGAGATATTTTTTGTAATGTTCTATAACAAATATGTTTTCGAAACTTTATGGGGCTGTAAAAAGTAGTTTTAGATTTTGATACCATTTTACAGATGTATACGTGTACATAAAAATAAATACAAGATTTTTGTAATAGAACTTTACATTCAACTGATACAGTTTATAATACCAAGCACAAATATTTCACTAAAAGAAAGTAGTTGTACGTTATTTTCCTTTTGCAAATAAATATTTGTTTCTAGTTTCGTAAACGTTTGCGGAGTTTTCTAGGAAAATATGATTTTGAAAGTGTATTTAATTAAGACTCTACAAAAAAGATGTACACGAAGGTAAAATCTTTTTATTTTTTATGGTTTTATTATGTTGTTTTCGTTTTTTAGTCGCCGATTTACTTTTAAGCTTTTGCGAAGGAAATGAAAATCTGCTGAAAAGGAATCGAAAAGAAGTCCGTACGTTTTTCAAAATTCAAAAAGAATTTTGTAAGAATTCTTTCAACCAATTTTCAGATGATATGCTCTACCAATCAGAAAACTGAGGTAAACGTAAATATAATTTTTTCCAGATAAATCATTATAGAAGTTGGTATCAACTAAAGAAATAACTGCGTATTTTTTAAGTGTCCTTGCTCATTTATTAACTTTACTTTGTTCGGTAACACAATGTTTAATACACTAATTTACAAATTAAACACATGCAAAATAACATTTTTGTAGCACAAAGCATACTTACAAACTAATAGTTTGAAGCCTTTTATCACCCTCTTAGGCTTTCGCACACTAATCAGTTCAACTCGAGTTAAAATTCTGAATCTAGAAACTGAAATGACTAAATTTAATCACAGTTCTGCAAATACAAATTTAGGAACTAATTATTTCTTCTAATATTGACAGTTTTCGTTCTCTTTTTGCAGATTGTTTAATCGTACAAAGGAAGACGTAGAAGGTCGTCTTCTTGGAAACGATGCTGATGATCTCGTCACGGTGGATTTTTCCGATAGCCAGAAAAAAGCGAAAATCGTAACGGAAATGACGACATTCTAGTCTTGAGAATTTCTGATACAAAATGCAGATGATGAGGCTGTCATTATAAATAATTAACTCGTCTGGAATGAGTTTATTGAAAGTTGAGACTAAAAGATTTATATTTTATACCTACTAATACTGTGAGAAACTAAATGACTCAACTATTTTAGTACTTAAGGACCATTAATGATGGTTTAGTTTAAACCCTAAGCCTCCAGTATTCCAGTTACCAAGTAGAATAATCAACCTTTCGATATTTTTTACCCAGTGGTTACAGAATATGTTGTTACAAATCGCATTTTTCAGACGATCGTACAATTAAAGTACTAAGTTGCTAATTATTATTAATGCACTTCCTTTAAAAGGATTTGTAATATATTATTAAATTAAGACATATTATTTATAATATCGAACATGCCAAGACACAAATACTTATTTGCAAAAAATTACTGAGCAAGATAACTTAATAAATATGAAAATGTTATTTTTATAAAATCTTCAAAAAACGCTGTAATTCTGTATCACGTCTGTTTTTTGTACTTAAGGGCATGTGACACAGTCAAATTCCTACATTACCTACCTCCTTTTTTCAGTGTATCAAATTTTTTTTTTAACCATAGAACTTTTTTTCAAAATAAAGTATAAGACTGAAAGTTTGGAA
>JAUMHM010000083.1:43521847-43534788 GCA_032362435.1 Melikaiella ostensackeni
GTACTTTCGAGTACTTTTAGGGTTCTATCGAACCATGAAAGGAGCAATCATATACACTAGACCTCACTAAACTACACTATTACACTACACAGCTCCACCGGTTTTTTCCCTGGCTCACTCCTAAATCGAACTGGATCATAAACTTCTATAGGTACATGAATTAGGTCAAAACAATTAGTTTAAGCCAATAAAACGAATTTCCGAAATTTTTCATGCCCGTATGCACTGTCACCCTTCATTTTATTGTTATATTGTTATATTATTATTGTTTATTTTGTGTTTTGTATTTTTCTACATATACGTACAGCGGTCGATCTAATTTTATTCATTAAAGAGTAAAATATTACAAATTGGAGTTCTTTATGTAAAGCTTAGTAAAAGTTTCACTTCCTACTCTCTATTATTAAAAAAACAAATTTAAAAAAATTTCATTTCGAGTTTTTTGTAATTTCATGCGAGTCACGTGACGTATGCATTTTTTAAAATAAATTCTAGTCAATGCGAGGTCCGCCATACTATCCTTGATATACTTTAGTATTAGTAGTTTGAACAAGAGATACTATATTCCAATTGTTTGGCAGGTGTCACGTCTCGTGACGATAATATAATAAATATTATTAATTAAATACAAATACGTTATATATGCCCGAACATAATATCAATATTGGAAATCAAAGGTAAAATGATAGTTCGACCTGATAGAATTGTTCGAAAAATAAAACTTTAAAAATAAAAAAAATTAATTAAAGATTACATATGAGCCTTTTTTTCATTACAGCTTCAAGAATTGCGAGGAGCGAGATAAATTGAAACACTGCAACGCACACCACCAGCACTATTTTATACAAAATATAGCCTAATTCAAAATAATCCAAGAACAACAATTTTTATCCAATTAACTTGAGTAGCGCACAGAGCTTGAATAAGTCTTCCACTTTAGATGCAAACAAAAAATAACTTATTCAAACGATAGCAGCTCTACTATCAACAATTAATATTCTTAACCTGTTATAATTACAATAACGAATTATCAGTTTTATAATTTACAAATGCGAATATAGTATTATTACTAATCATCGTAAGCAATGTTAAATCTGTCTTTGGATGAATGATAGGATTTATTGTATCGTTGAACATAGTTAAAATATCGCATTATTAGAACTGTTAAAATGTATATATTCGAGCATCAAAAGATTTTATAGAGGGATGTGAGTTTTATTTAAAAATTGCGATCTTTGCGATTCGTTAATCGAGCCAGTCTAATTTTTTTGCTCAGATGACGTTTATCAGTTTTTTAATGATATTAAGATTTAAATGTGTTATTATCATTCACAAATAGTGAATGAATTTGTAGATCTTGAAAACCGTTTTTATAAAGTGTAGCAGCTAAATAAAAGTTTGCGACAAAATTATATAATCCTTGTTTTTAGAATGATTTTGGAATATACTAATTTTCTAGTGGAAGGTGTGAAACACGGAAGAAAAGAGTCGGGCGATTGTAAACAATATATTATACAAGTAGCCCTGTACATATCCGATAAACAATACAGAAACGTGGGAATAAGTTTCATTTTCTTTGCAAACATCAGAAGAATAAATAGGGAATATTAAATGGCTGGTGTTATTCTAAGTTTATATTAATTATTAACATAATGTACAAAATGGGTTTCTAAAAAAGTTACACGGTACAGAGGGAACATTACATTTGTTGACTTTCACGAAGTCGCTGTCTATTTTCGCACTGCAATGAAATATATACAAATTTCGCAAGTTTAGTACACATTAGACACAGCTTAGAACAATTGTACAAAGCCTTTGAAATACTGTAAGTCAGATTATCCGAATCGAGACACGACCGAATTTGGAATGGCAAATTGTTAACTTCAAAAATTAATGTAGATTAATTGGACCAACTTGATCCTAACTTTGCAGATGTCGAAAATACTGAAAGCACTTTTACTAAGACAATAAGACAATACTAAGACAATAGACTGGAATTATAATACTTTACACTTGAAATTGTACATACATGGGAACAATAACTCTTTCAACTTGAACGATTTTAGTTCTTATTTAAGTTAAATTTGTGTAATTGTTAAGAGTATTGAGTAGATATGAAAAATTTCCTCAACTTCTGACGATCTGAGATATCGAAGGATTAAGAGTATTTCAAGTACATTCAACGGACTCACATTCACGCTCGCAATCCAAATAAACTAGCGAAACGATCCGAACACTTTATCCTAAATGGCACAGTCTAGTATATTTATACACTAAGGAGCAGTTTTACAGCGAGAAGGGATCAGTGTTTCGTCAAGAACACGGGAATTAATAACAATACAGGTTTTTCAGCTTCGAGTTTAGGTATACTCGTATGATTGGTAAATCTGTTAATCGTTAATTGAGCACAGTTGTTAAGACTGAAACGCAAAGTTCTTCGCACATACTTACGTGGAAAAATATGTCATTTTGTGTCAATTCCTCTCAAAACACGCTCAACAACGTTTACGACTTTTTTTTTAATATTACGCGCTGGCTTGTGCATATTATTATCGCTGATTGTACATCCTAAATATGAACGAACAGGGCAAGGAAAAATATGCGATTCCTCGCCTAAAACGATATAAAAGATCCTTTCAAAAAACGACGAAACAATATAAAAATTACTCAACAGCGAGATAAAAACTCTCCAACAAAACGAGTGAAATTTTTTTGGAGACATTTTTCGCCAATTCGAAATATTTGAAAATCAACTACCAATTTTTCGGTACGCTTTGGAGTACATGAACATTTAAGCGTTTTATAATATTGGCAAGGTTCACATTTGTTGACGCAAAACTCGAATTGGTGCTTTTCAAATCACAAGGGCGGAAAAAAGCGTGAAAAAGCGTTCAACTTAAACCATAGATTTTACAGCCTTTGGTCGCATAATGAAAACGCTAGTAACATTTTTAATCGAGTTGAACTTCTGTACGATTATGATCTATTTCATTAATCTAGTCTACGAGTCTTTAGTAATGGGCGTTTTACGGCGTATGCCCCAGTGATATAGTGATTTATTTATTCGAAGTATCGAGGATCAAAATTTGTAAATTGATTGAAAATCCAGAGAATCTCTGTATGCGAGACACAAATATTTTTGAACTCAAAAGAACTGCAAATTCAGGGAATTAAAAACGATCGAGTCTTAATGGGTTAGATTTGTTTATTTTGTTCATCCTCTGGGTGGTCTTGCTATTGAAATCAATTAAAATGATTATTAATGAAACTGCTAAATTCAATTCAAGTGAATTCAAGTCAACTGAATTCTCACTTTATCAATTTCAGGGAATTTAAAGTGAATTTAACTAATTTCAAATGCATTCAGTGCGAATTCTAGTCAATTCAATTGAATTTGAATTTAAATAATAAAGTAAATTTCAATTTAACTAATTCAAATTCGTTTCAAAGTGAATATAATTGAATTCGAATGGAATAAATTCAAACTGAATTTTTGGCGAAATAATATTATTGGATTCAGATGAATTCATGTAAATTCACCTAATTTAAAATTAATTTCACCAAATTCAAACTGAATTAAACAAGTTCAAGTAAGCTAAAGTGAATTCACTTGATTTGCTCTAACGTACACAGTATTCAAGCAAGTACCTCCAATAAAATCTCCAATAAAATGAATGTTTCTGAAATTATTCTCGTTCGCGAAAGAAACTGCCTTATTAAAACTCCAGTCTTTGAAGTCATTCAGTTCAATCGTTTTTTTTCTCCTGATAAATTTATTCAAAATTTTGCTCAAATACCCAATTTTAAAGAATTACAGTTTCGAAGTTTCGGAATTCTTGGCAGAAAAACTCAGAGAAAGTAATTTATTGCAATAAGTTCGAGTTAAAAAATTTTCAAGTCTCGAAGAACTTGTTCGAAGTTCCAAGTAAAAGTTTTTATCTCACTTTTGTGTGGGATTTCTTGAATTCTAGTGTTCAGAATAAGCTTATCCAGAGGTAAAAATTCAGAGTCAAAACTGGGAGTTATGGCGCAAGTTAAGAAGTCAAATGATTTTTAATCTAGATGATGAGAGATTATCTTAAATCGATTTTCGAGTGGACGGACTTTTAAGAGTGATTGGCTTGCGTTCCTCCCATTCTTTGTTGCATCATGGTGAGCAGCATTTCGGAATATTGCTGCATCATGTTGACAACCTTACCCTGATCTTGACCAGCCAGCAATTCCTGAAATTTGGCAGTTGCCTCGTTAGCACTGACATTTTCGGTATTGCTGTCTTCGTTATTAGCGGCTACTACTAATCGCAGTGTGCGCATTGCTTCGTTGACGGATGATTCGAGGCCACGTAACATTGTGTCCCTGTCGATGGTGGTGCTCGTGGAGTCGCCACTACCGTCCAGGGTTAGCCTTTTGTAAAGCTGAACGACGTTGTCTGCTGTGCGGGTCAGTTCATCTGCTATGGTGTTACAAAGCTGAGATGATACTGCAAAATATATATGATTTATTAGATACTGTAAAATTTGTTATAGCAGGCCTCACAGTCTCTATGGGATAAAAACAGGGTACAAAGGGTACTTTTTTCACGCTTAAAAGGTACCCTAATTTTACAAATGAAGTATGATGAAGAAGTTATTAAGGGCTAGGTTTAAAAAATCCTTTAAGCAGTTTAAAAATTAACATTTTTGAATTTATCTATTTTTAATTCTTTCAGCTTTGGCTAGGTTTAAAAAATCCTTTAAGCAGATCAACATTTTCTGCTGATGAAAATACAATAGAAAAAAAATCAAGAAAAGCTGAAAGAATGAAAAATAGATAAACAGCATAGTTTAAAAATTAACATTTTTGAATTTATCTATTTTTAATTCTTTCAGCTTTTCTTGAATTTTTTCTAATGTATTTCTATCAGTAAAAAGTTTTGAGGTATTCAACAGATTTTTTAGACATAGATAGAAAACGATCATTCTTAAACGCGAAAACATTTAAAATTCCTTAGACACTTTCAAATCATTTGAAATTTTCTATAATCTTACAAAATTCTTTGAAATCTAAAAGTTACATTTCTAAAGTTTAGAAATCTAAAGTTATTTTTATCCGCAGAAAGGCCTCAAATAACCAAAAAATTCGATAGTTATTTTGAAAGGGATTTTTGAATTTATTATTTTTTTTGTAAAAAAGAGTGGTCTGTCAAATATAAAATTATCTCTTATGAATCAATATACATATAAAAACTGTCAAAATTTAAAGAGACTTTTTAGACCTACAAGAACGTTGTGAAAAATTGGGATGGACGAAAATATTGAAAATTATGATAATAAACATTTTTTCATACACATTTTGCTAAAGCGCAAAATCAAGCCATTCATCAATACATGAGTCGATACATTTATTCTGGTAATTTTTGCATTTTTATTAAAACCTACAATAACTTTGTGCCCTTTTTATCAGGAATTTCAGTTTTGAGTCTCAATTTGAAATTGCTTAAGTTTGAATGACTTTAATTCAAACTTGCTTATTAAGGTCAAATATTTTAATCTAAAGTTATTTCACTTTTAATGTTTTCAATTCAAAATTCTTTATTTTAAACGCTTTTAATTTGAAACGCTATCAATTTCAAATTATTAAGTTTTGGCCTATTCAAGCTTTAAATTACCAAAACAAACCCCGAAGTTTGAAGTGGTACCATTTTGAACAATTCAAATTTGAAATCGTCTTTTGATATTTGAATTTAAAATTGCTTAAACATTAAGGCTATCACTTTGAAATAGTATAATTTGAAACAATTCAAATTTAGGCCAAACAACTTTATTTAGTTTTTTTTTTCAAGTTCGCAATTCAAAATTATTCAAGTCCAAAAGCTTTGAATTTGAAATTGTTCAGAATGATTTTTGTCAGGCTTAAAAAACCATTATGGGGCCTACAGGATCCTAAGAGTCCTAAGTAATACTAGATATGTTTGCCAAGAATTTCAAGATACTTATAACACTGAAAGAGTGCAAGGTTTGGAAGCCTCGATTTTATTGAAAATTTTAAAAATTTAGGCTATTGGCTGAAAATAGGGGACTTCAGGGACCGCACCTGAATATAGGGTACAATAGGAGTTATAGGGACCGGTCTGTGAGGCCTCTTAAAGTGTTTAGAGATAGTAAGAAAAGCAGACAAAGCTAGATGTTCGTTTTTCTGAGCGAAGAAGAAAAAGACGTAGATTGTGCTGAAAACGTAGAAAAGAGAAAAAATGGTTTGAAATGTTTGTATCTTATAGAGTAACAAAATTAAAAATATTATATATCGATGCGTTCTAATGACAAGGCACTAACTTATTAGTGACATTTTGAAAAGTTTCATCTGACCACTCGAGATGAGATTCTTTCTAGGGGTCTAAAGAAAGAATATTAGCGATCAATCTCTTTTTTATAATTTAGAATAATATGAAGTTTCCTCACCGAAAAACTTTAGCAATTATATTGTTTTTTTTTTTATATTCTGATAAAATTTCTGCATTCAAAGAAAGCAATCAAAATTTCTATTAATTCAACATTTATTTGAGATCTTTCACTACAATTCTACTTGAATTTAATTGAATTCACCTTCAATGAGTTGAATCCAGGCTAAATTATTCATCTGTATCCTGCTGATTACATCAATATGAGAAGTAAGTCGAATTTTCTAGAAATCAATTTAAAATGAGAAGAAATCAACTTGACTTTACTAAAATTCAATTTTAATTATAATAGGTAATAACTTAAATTAAATTGATTTCACAAGAATTCACTAGAATTCAGTTTGTATTATTACAATTCAATTTACATACATTTACTAGAATAACATTTTTATTTAGTTTCATTGAATCTAAATTAATTTTATTTGTATTCTATCACTTCACATTGAATTCCAGTGAAGTCAAATTCAATCAAGTCAAATATAATTTACATTTTCATACAATTCAATTTCCTTTCAGTTAAAGTAAACTTTAATTTATTACAACTCAGGTCAAATAAATTGAATTGAGTTGATATTTTCTTTAATTCACTTCATAAAATTTTAATTCAAGACTGGAATTGACTTGTAAGTCACATGAAATTAATTTAATTCACTTGAATTATAACTGATATTGATTAGAATTGAGTCAAATTAATAGACTTTCGAATTTAGCTGAATTTACTAGAAATGACTAGAGTTCAATGATAAATTACGAGAATTAAATTCCAATTAATTGAGATTTTTAGAAGGTCAACTACAAGTAAGTTGAATTCAAATTCAAATTACTGGAAATCACTTGAATTTACTATATTGTCGCTTAATTAACTTGAATTGACTTGATTTGACATTTGAATTTATGTGACTCGACCCCGAATTTATCAAAATTCACGTGAATTAAGGTTAAATTCAATCTATTTCATCACAGTTCACTTCAATTAAACTTAGTTGATTTTACCAGAATTTACCTCAATCCCGTTACATTACTTTGCCACAAATTTGTGAAGATGTAGCCAACCACAAGTATTTAAAACAAAAACGAAAAGCTACTTGATTGCAAAACCTCCTAACTAAATGAATTTGTCAGGAGAAACAAAAAAGTTTTCAAAAATGGAATTTTTAGTTCAAAGAGCAAAGGTAGAATGACTTGAGTAAGTCAATCAGTCCAATTCTTAGAAAATTAAAAAAAAAATTATTTTGATGAACACAAATAAAAAAATCTGAAAAATTGTCTAAAGTAAGGATATTATGCAGATTAAAAACAATAACATCGTTCCAAGTCGGAAATTTAAGTGTCATCAGAAAATTATTTTTAAAAAGGACTGATGCGATGGAATGAAGGTTATCAAATAAAAGGGTACAAACTTCCAAAGTCACATTTGTGAAAACACACACAATACGAAATCATGCACCATGCAATTGAATCATACTATTCTTAAAATCCGTATGAGACCATGCTATTATGATCTGAACCTATCACTATCACTTTGAATTTTAGTGTCATCGGTTAGAATAAAACTAAATATAAAATGTCATCTCAACTTTCGATGCACTAAATCTTCTTTAAAATCGCAAAAAGCACTATATTGAATCTAATCAGTTTTGAATATGGGATTAAAAGCATAGAAATCGCAAGAGTTCTCTAAAATATTTACATTCCATGAAACGTCAAGAAGATTAAATTTTGTTGTGGTTCTAAATTTGGATGGTTTGCAATTTCGCTAAATTAATCGAATGAAATGACGAAGCTAAATTTGGAAAATACTATACTATTATGGAGCGAGTATATGTACAGCAAAAAAAAGAGACTCGTCAGTTAGTCTGTAAAACATATTTTTTCTAGGTCTGCCGTAAATCTTTACTCATAGCATGATCACTTACAAATTTTTTACACTTTAGGGCTAGTTTTTATTATTTTCTCAGCGCAGCATTCTCAATAGGCGAGTTTAGTTTACCTAATCGGTTATCCGCGTCTACTGTGGAAGCAAAATCGGGATTAAATCGCGTTTTACAAATTCGCAATATTCTACTTCAGATTCTGCTTAAATGAATGAATGAGACCACTCAAAAAAAAAAGAGTGCCAAAGACAGAAATTTAGAATTGATTGTTTAGAATTAGTAGATAATTAATGGTTAGCAAAGATGATTAATTCAAATGTTAGTAAAATGATTTGAAGGTGCTTCAGAACCCAAGATTTGATATAAAATTCAGATTGAACATTGTTATCTTCACATTAAAAAAAATAATAATTTACGACTTACGTTCTGCACTAGCAACGTCGATGGCACGATCGGTGTCTTTAACAGGAAGTTCCTGAGGACTCGGTTCTAGTTGATTCCTATTGGCTAGGGAAAGTCTCGAATTGCCCTGACCGATTATTCCTCCAGGTCGGCCATTGATCACATTCGAAGAACCAGATCTTCTTATCCCGGACCCAGGAATGCTTAATTTCCAAAAAAGAAATCATTTTTCAAGTTTCCTCATCATTATATAGTTTGAATAAAAATTTTAAAAAATCATTTACCCAGCAGCAGAATGGTCTATGCTAATACTACGCGGTCTGGGAGGCAAGGATGGCTTTCCTCCTCCGTTTCCATTAGAGGACGTTTCTTCCGAACTCGAATCCTCTTGGTTGCCGACTTGACTTAGATTCACTGAAATGAAGAAATTGTTGGTAAAATATTTTTTACACTCTTATCAAACAAATCGAATTGAATTTTCTGAAAATTTTGATTGATAGATAGATTTCTTCTAAAAGAAAAATATCTGAAAGACGAGGGGTTAATCAGTCACAAAGATTTCAAAGATTTGAGAAAGTTTTCAAAGATTTCACAAAGTTTTCTAAGAACATCTAGTTTATGAGAAGAGCATGATCGCATAATGTCTCAAAATTAAATATAACTCAGAACTATCATGTTATATAAAGTTTCCATGTCAATTATATTCAATTTAAAGGCGCACTGAAACGCATAATTTTATTTTCGTCGCATAATTTTGGAATTTTCGAAAAATAGCGCATCATTTCATATTTTTGCGAAATATAAATGTAAAAGTTTGGTAAAATGTATATTTTTTAAATATTTACATGTTAAGATTCGTCAGTAAATATAAAATATAACATTTTTAACTCATTTTTAATGATTCTTTAAAAATAAAAGTATAAGAAATTTGCATTTTGAATTTCATGCAGTTTTTTATTTAAGTTTTACGTAGATTTTTTTGAGCTCGTTTTTAATCCATATGTCGAAATTTGAAATACGTATACTAAGACGGAGTACAGCTGCGCCAATTTATCGAAACATTTGTGTCGAGAAAAAAAAAGTTGTGGCTTGGCATTCGCAAGAAGTACAGCAAAAATGGTTGAAATCGGTTAATTTCTTCTGTTCGGTTTCTGAGTTGAAAATTGAAAATTGAGTTAGTTGCAAATTTAAATAAAAAGTTTTACATGTCAAATTACTGAAGATAGAATTGAAGAAACATGTGATTATTTTGTTGTTATGAAGATAAACTATTTTCGTCATGGTATGACTGGTATGAATTTGGCCTTACTGTATAATTTTTTTCTTCTTTCGAGTGTCAAACCACAACTTTTTTTGCTCGGCTCAAATAATTCGATTAATTTTAGCATTTTTACTATACTAACGTGTACATATATTCTTCTCGTTTTAAATATTGATATTCAGATATTTTCTGGAGTTGAAAGGTTCATCCTATGCTTTAAAAAAAAATTATTTTTACAACGCATAATTCAATTCTTCGTCACATAATTTGGCATAATAATCAATTTTCCAGCGCATAATCCAGACATTTTCATCGTTAGAAAATACTGACCTTGAAGATTTCACAAAGATTTTAAAGATTTTACAAAAAATTCAGAGATTTCACAAAAATTTTACGAAGGCTCGTACGCTAAATTTTACGAGTGGTCAACCCCTCGATGAAAGATTATTTCATGAAATTTATGAATATTCAAATGGCAATATTGTAAAATATTTGTTAAGACATACCACTCGAATAAGCTCCTTGCATTCCACGCCTCCTCAAAACGGATGGAAGATTGGCCCCTGAAGAAGAGTTGGACTTAATCTGATGAGTGATTTTGTTTTGTGAACTGATGGTGGGTCTCATCAGTGCATTTATTCTGTTACTTCCAGACTGATTGTTCCAGCCCCTACTTCCACCTGTTGCCCCTGCATCCGATTCAGAATCACTCTGTAATTCAGAACACCACAATGTTTCTTATAAATTACTAATAAATAAACAACAGAAAAATTCAAATTTTAATTAAAATTTACGAAACCTGATTAAGTACACCAACGCTGCTGCTTCGAGTCATATGAGAGGAATGACTTTTTGATGAACTGTGTCTGGATTGACTAACATTTGTACTTCCGGTTCCCATTCGCGAAGAACTGTTGATATTTTTGTTAGCTAACTTTCCTGAAACTGAATCATATCGCTTATTTTTCTGTTTTGAGGGAAAACAGATGATACATATATACATATCTAGATTCTAGATTTATAAAGATTAGGGCGACGAAACAACAAATTCAAGCTTTAGCAGTTGCCGTAAAGTACAAAAAAATGATTTAAAAATATAAAATGAAATAAGACGATGCAATTAAATATGGAGAAATCGAAGAAAAAGAGGAGTAGGGTACCTTGAATTGGGCCATGCCGTAACCTGTTGGGTGGGCTCACAGACAGATCACTTAACGAACAGGCACGTCTCATACCAGCTTCCTCCTCTTCGCTGTCAATAACTTTGGATGACAGTCGCCCCCCACTAGTGCCGTCTGCTGACAACACACACACACACACGTGCACTAAGCTACAGTTTGAGCATTTTTTAAACGTAAAATTATGCTAGCAAACGACACTGATTTGCTCTGTAGTTAAAAATTCTAATGAAAAAACTTCTTCAAGTTTCTTAAAATTCAAGTTTCATTAAGAGAATTTTTTTTAATCGTGTTTTTTATTCAAAATTATACAAACTGGAAATTAAAGATTTCATGTGTACGCCTGGATACATGAAATTGTTTAAGCTTTCTCGTTAGATCACAAAAGTTAAAAAGCTTTTAAGCTGCCTTCATTCTCGAACTCTTACTAATACTAACACTAAATGAAAATAATAAACCATTTTTAGATTAAGACGTTTGAAATTAAATATGCAGAAAAAACGTTATTAAATTTAAAGCAACTTATATTTAAAAAAATTATTTTCCAAATAGATTCGATATGAAAATTAGGGACCTCTAAATTTTATCTGATTAGTTTCTTCTTTCACATAGAATATTTTAAGACAAAAAAGGTTCAAAAAAATCGTGCGTGCGTTTAGATTAGAAGAAACTATTTTTTGATTTATCAAATGCACATTTATAGATTCGAAGCCTTCTGATTTAATAACTTTAATTCCAAAAGGACTTTAAAATTAGACACTGTTAAAAAAAAAAAAACATTCGGTACAATTTCAAAACAGTAGTCTTAATAATTAAATAAATTTAAATTCAAAGTCTCAAAATTAGACAATCCCTAAATAATGGAAACCACTTAAAACTTACTTTTGATTCAAGGTGAAACTCATTAAAATTGAACCCTTTTAATCTTAAAGCTTTCAAAATTAAGAAATTTCAGTTCTAACACTTAAAACCTGAAATTTTGGAAATTTGAAATGTTTCACATTGAATATTTCCAATATGGTAACTTTAGGAATAATTTTTTATTTGAAGTGCTTACAATTGTCCAATGTCAAATCAGAATCTTCCAATATGTTTCAATTCTGTTCATTTTAAAATTTGTAACGTTCCGGACTGAATAATTAAATTGTTAAATTTAAAAATTTTTAAATTGAACATTTAAAATTGAAAGCTTGCGACTTAATATTAGAGTCCATAAGATACACGATTAAAAAATAAATTTACTGCCATTTTCACCGCTGGAAATTGAAGAGAAGATATTTGAAACCTTCAAAATTGATTTATTCTAAGAAACTTTCAAAATTAAATAATAATTGAAAATTTTGAAAACTCGCAATTTTTCGATACGTCCGAATAAATGATCTTTTTGAAGAGGGAGGAAAAATCTGCCTCACCCAGGATTTGAGTTCAGGAACGGTTAATTAATAATTAATAACCTTGCTACTTGGAAGCATTCAAAATAGAACAATTCAAATTGTGTCTTATACTTTTCAAACTTCAACCATTAAAATTTTAATCTTAAAATTGACACTTTTGGAATGGTACAATTGATTGGAAACTGACTAAAATTATGTAGATACTAATTTTCAATTATTCGATTTTGAACGTTTCTGTGTTACCAACCTCTTGTGGTGACGAAGGGGAGGTAACTTAAGTGGAGGGGAAAATGGGAGTCGAGAATTGAGACGACGAGAAGGGGGGGGGGGGGCAGGACGGGAATGGGGAATCGGGAGAGCCGAGGTAGGGTTGTCCCGCGGGAAAAATGGTGAGAG
>JAUMHM010000083.1:43534888-43547265 GCA_032362435.1 Melikaiella ostensackeni
ATTCAAAATAGCATTTTTATTTTTTGAATGAAAAACTAAGAGACTTAATAATCACATTTTTTGAACGTTCTAAAAAAGGGAGATTTCGGAAAATTTTCAAACTTGAAGAAGTTTTTCATAAGACTTGAAACATAGACGTCTGTCAAGATATATATATATATATTTGAGAAAATTGGCCAAGCAACCACCACAGGGTCCCCCTGGGAGCGACTGCCATCCATGAAAATAACACCGGCTCCCAGTAGAACCGCGGTAAATCAAAAAATATATATATATTATTATGCTAGTTATTCAATCAAAGTGCGATTATAATAAAATCATATCATAAACGAAAAATATTATTAAGATCTAGTGAAGAAAGCAAGAAGAAATAAGAGAATGTTAGTAAAGTAGGGAATAAGCTGCGCGGGAACGAGGGAGACTTAATTAAAAAGTTCCATTCAAAGAAATTTAACATGCGGGCGTGCCAAATAAAACATCCATGAATAAAACAATTGTACAGAAAATATTGTAAAATATCACATCGATGATATAATTGTAAGATATAATTACGTCAACTGAAAAGTAAATGCTGTCTACATGAAATCAAATTGAAGGAAATTAAAATTAAACTTTCATCGCTTGTCTTAAAATTGCTTCTCTAATAAATAGAATACAAAAATCCAGTACTTCACTGTAAATAAAAATTAGGCAGTAGTCTGAAAAATCAAATCTTCAAATATACTGCCCATAAAATCTCAAGTGTTATCTATCTCTCTCTAATTTTTATCCTAATAAATTGATTATCATGCGAAAATTGCTGCCCTACAGTTCATAATAATCTCTGCCTACGAAAATAAAAGATCTTGTAGATCCTCAAAATAAAAAACATCTCAATACGCAAATATAACGAAATGGAAATAACAGAGGCAGATGCGATCAGAAGCTGCTTCTCCAAAAATTCCGGTACCTGGGAATGGATGCTTCGAAGGTAGAATCGATTGACTGATAGTCGGCAGGGTTTTCGACCACTTCATGTAGCTATGACATCTTGAAGCTGGAGGCCACATTCTCTTTGGAGAATTTGTACAACTTGACAAAGGCGTGGAAGATCCACTTTCAAATAAAGATCTATCCACCGTTGACAAATCTGCCCAATCACTATCATCTCCACCGGAATGAATTCGAAGTTCCCTGTTTGGTTTGGAACATCTGATGTCCCTCTCAGCTTCCAACTTGGCAAAATTCTCGCTTGTCTCTTGCTTCAACGAACTCCTACCTTTTATCAAATTCTGCTGCTCTCTTCGAACCAGATTTTCAAACTCTTTCGAAAGAAGCTTCACGGTTCCCTCAATAGCTCGAGTTATTCTAATATGAATATTCGTATCCACACTTGCATTAATGCTTTCAAATTTAGGCTTTGTAAAGGATTCACTTGACTCAGTTGATGAATCAGGTGCACCTCCTGGTTCCAAAGAATCATAAGCTTCAGTATCTTTCGTTGGTATCTGTCTTTCAGTACAGTACTCAACGTGTTTCTTCTCTTCCTCCATCTGCAGATTCAGATTCTGCGTTTTTTGATTCTGATCATTCCGAATTTGAAGACTGAAGAAATTCTTCTTCTCATCAGATTGCATATTCTGAGACTGTAGAAAATTCTCGAATCTCCTCATAGTGTTGCTCTCTAGTAAATCTCCTCTTTGAAAACGTTGAGTTTCAATCTGGCCATATTGATTCCAAGCAGGTCTCGCTCTGTTCCGCATACTCTGAGTCCTGGAAGAATTCCTCTTCGGCTTTGGTGGCTTGTGAGCAACATAATCATTCAAAATCAACATCGACTGTGGACCCTTTGTCACCTTCAGACTATTGCTTCTAGAAACATCTGAACCCCTGATATCGTCACTGTTCACATTTTCAGCATTGACATCCAGTTCATAATAAGCACACGATTTCTGCGGACTGATTTCCTTATTCAATTTGTTGATTAAATTCAAACTAGTATCTTGAAGAGACTTAGACCTGAAAACTGCTCTACCAAGACTAGAAGTTTCTGTTAAATACTGCGTATCAACATTTTCGTTAGCGTTGCTAGTATAAGTCTCGGAATTTTGTCGTTTGCGTTTATAATGGGAATCAAAAAGCATTTCTAAAGGTGCGGATTTAGCCAATGAGTCAGAATCGTCCGTCAAAACACTCTCAAAGCTTCGATGATCCGCGTTCTTTTGAAGAGGAAACATCTGGTAATCGGATTCATCAGTCAAAATACTCTCTTGACTTCTTCCAGATTTCATCTTTCGTCGCGAAAGAAAGAAACTAGCACTTGAATGTCTGTCGTTATCATAATTGTTACCATCCAAGATCTCGGCACTGCCTTTGGAGAAAGATTCAGCCGATGCGTCAGATAAAATACTCTCCTGAGATTGAGTCAAAACCCTCTTGTAAAAATTCTGATAGTGAGTGTAGTTCTCCGACTGACTTTCCAAATTGATTTGATAATCGCTGATGCATCTTCTCGGTGGATTTTTGAAATCACCTTCCAGGGAATCATCACTAAAGTTTCCATTCCCATCATCACCATCATGAGAATTCTGGTCTAGATTTTCGAGATTGTATTCGTTCATCGCTGGGAGACTTTCGAAAGATTTAGCGATGGTTTCCATTTCTTCTTGGTTGTCATCAAGGCCAATAAAGTAACTGCAGGATCTTCTTTTTTGAGCGAATCTGGCAAATCTGCTCATGTTCTTTTTGCAGTGTTCTTTCAGAACTTTAAGTTCCTCGCAAACTGGAGACTCAGGGAGGGAAAGATTCGTTTTGTTTAGAGACAGCTTATACTTTTCAGTTTTCTTTAGAGTCAACGTTAGCGGACGTTTTGGAGCGCTTTTCAATTTTTCAGTTAAGCAGGACGTTGTCTGACTTTTAGGAAAAAAATTTTCTTTCGACACTTCGAGATTAGTTACAGGATTACCCACACCAGGAATTTTGTTAGTAAGTTGAAGTGATTTGTACTTGGGCTTTGGGTTTGGTACGAGTTTGCTTGGATTAGTTAGTTTTGATAAATGCTGACCGAATCTGTTACCTGTGCTGATTCTGTTTGGGCGGTGGTGCTTTTCCGTGAAGTGGCTACTCAAATCCGAGATACTTTGACTGGCTTTCAGAGAGGACCTGTGACCCACCTATTAAAAAGAAAGAAAAATACTTTATTTTTTGGTTTGTTAAGGATGCTAATGAGAACTGACTTCATAATTCCCTGACTTTTCTAGGCTTTCAGAGGAGGTTTCAATTACCAGAATAAATACGTAAATTATTAATCAATGCTACAAGGCGTTTAAAGACATTATTAATGAATGTTTAAACAGTTTTATTAATCGCAAAATGAATAACATTAGTCTAATAAATGAATTAAGGACAGTTAATGTGTATGGCGTTGTGTAAATAAAACATTGTATAAATACAAAGCATCTGATAATGTTGGTTAATCGATTTTGTAATTTTCGTTCACAGATTTAATTTTAAAAATATGATAGAGCAGATACTCTTCTTAAAAGTTAGAAGTTTACCGAATATTGTAAGAGATAATTGTCCTTTCTCTGAAAAATCTCCTTTTTCTGAAAATAATATTATATGCAATAAATATTTCACTGCACAGTTTTTTTTATGTTAAATATTTGTGCAATTTATAAAGGTTTTCGTAAAGAATTATTGATATCAATTGTTCAGTTTTAAGGAAACGACTCATCTTTACACATTCATTAATAAAACCACATTAATTTATACAACTTATTTTTATTTTTAAATTAAAATCATATTTTTTTGTAATTGGATACACAACACAGACCAGTATCCAATTTCAAAAATTTTTAAACGTCTTTAAATTCGGCTTTTTTCAACTTCGTGCTTGAACCTAAACATCTATTTATTTCAAGATGACTCCATACCTCAAATACAATAATTACAAAAATATTGTCGAATTTTAACTTACTTACAAAATTAAATATTTTGTATCCTTCTAAAATTAAACACTACATTTTTTGGTACAGTTTAAATTTTAAGCCATTCAGGATTGAACAATTCTCAATTGCAAAGCATTTAAATTTTAAGTTCTAAATTAGAAATTGAAAAAAAAAAACAAATTATAAACTTTGTAGTTAGAAATTGAAATTGCTTCTAAATTAAAATATCTTCAAACCTGTAAGATTTAATAAATGCTTTTGAAATTTAAGGACTTTAAAGATTAAATTCTTTCAAATTTGCACGGTTCTAGACTTCAGCGCAGTAAATCGTTCGAATATAATAAATGTGAAGAATGTTACATTTTTTAAAACTGAAAACCCCTTTGAAATTTAAGCTCCTTCAAACTTTTACGATTCAAGCTTTGATGGTTCAAAATCGTCAAATCGTTTAGAATTTTCGAGTTTTCAAATTAAAAACACACTAATGTGTTCCACTTTAAGTCTTTTGAGTTTCAATTCCTTCAAATTTACACGATTCAATTTTCGAAAAATTTTAAGTTTCAATTATTTTACGTTAAAAAATTCTAGACTTTTAAATTAACCCAAAAAATATTGAAATTATTGAAATTTTGAAACGAGCAATTGAGTATATTAATAAAAACATTTCAAAACATTGAAAAATTTCGTGACTTTTCTGTTTTTTTTCTAGACTTTAAATTAAACATTAATTTATAAACTTACACTTTGCAATTTTCTCCTTGTCTCTTCTATTCTCCTCTGAAGCTCTTCCCTTTTTTTAGCCATGTCTGCATCTCCTCTAACTTGTTTTGCCGCATTTACAACAGCTGCGTTCCGCATTTTGTTACTCGAAATTTCTACACAACCACTCGTTCTGAAAAAATAACAATTCGAAAATTTACAAATGACAATTAAGATTTCTCAGTTATGTTTACAAATCAAATTATGATGAAATTAGCTTCAGGAGACAACCTTCCATGAAACTGTGAACTAATACTCGTGCTTTTAGTTCTGTTCGTTGGTTCCTCGGCACCACTAAGCGACTCAAATGCATTTTTGAGGAATTTTTCTCGGTGCGTTTGATTCGAAAGCTGATCAAAACCTTCAGAACTAGCCTCGGAAAGCATTGATAAGGGATTCCTTTCAGCACTTGGAGTTGATGCTCCACCTTCTGAATCAGAATCGTCTTGACTTCCAGAAGCTGTCATTTCGTTTCTTCCACTCTCGGTGCTTTTCGGTTTTTTCGAACGCCTTTGCGACCTAAAAATGCACATAATTTCAATTTTGATTCCCCGTTTCATTTTCCTGAGTACTGAAAAGGATCATAAATAAATAAAACTAACCTTCGAAGTTCCTCGACGTCCATGGCGTTAACAGTAAACTGATTCGAAATTGTATCCTCCGGTGTTGGATAATACATAAGACGATGGTGAGATTTTTCAGAACCAGTCGTTCCGTTTTCTCCTTCCGAATAATCTTCCACATCGCCATCGTGTTCTGTGCTTTCGTGATCCTGAATTCAAAAATTAAATAATATTTTACTAGAACTTAAAACAAGGGATTGACGACTCGACTTTTGAGTGCACACCAAATTCCAAGATTCCAAAGATTTCAGAAGATTAAAAATATTTCACGAAAATTTCGCAAAATTTTTAAAAATTTCAGAAAGATTTCACAGATATCTCAAAAGATTTTCCAAAATTTCATAAGATTTCGCAAAGATTTCAAAGATTTCAAATATTTCACCAAAATTTCCCAGATTTAACAGTTTTCAAAAGATTTCATGAAGTATTGTACACCACATTTGAGAATGATCATCCCCTTGACTTGGAATAAAAATACAAATGTTAAAGCACTTAGATTGCTTGTAAAGAAGAAAAATCGTGCAGAAATGCAAGCAAAAATAAGTTTCTAAATTCTAACAGTCTAGAGATGCATTATGTAATCAAACTTGTCATGCCAAATGCTCTACGAAATATAATGCAAAATATTTATAACGCATCCTATGACAAATTGATTTCTCCGCGAAATGTTTTAAACATTGAATAAAATTTCGATTCGAGGAGGGCAGTTTGAGAATAAGTACCTCGAACTTGAAGCTGCCAAGGCTGCTATCATCGGTATGATGTCGACTCCTTGACTGCCGCGTTATTTCTGTGATATTGCTACCTCTCGATCTCGTCACGTTACCACCGATCACCTAAATAGTCGGGTCAAAACATTCGTTGAAAATGAAAAGAGAAGGAAATTTTCTAAAGGCAAGATCTAAGACGTGTCAAAAACCAAAAAACAAACCATTTACAACAAAATAAAGCTTTCAGAATAAAACAAAGATTGTGCAACAAGACATACTTCACACACAGATAAAACAAAGATTTCATTCTTAACATTTCCACAAACTCTTTACAATGCAGACTGACAAAACGTGAAGTGTGCAAAACATCTCACAAAGTTCTCCTAATTTGTCCACTCCAAACACAAGTGCCTTTTCGGAAACTTGTTTTAAAACATATAAGCAAGGCATTCAAAATCAAATTCTTATTCTAAATTCTTAATTCTCGTACCCACTTATTATGCATGCGTGAAAATGTAAAGGTGCAGTTATTGTGTTATAATGATGTTAGTACCTGTTTCGAATCTTCTGCCAATTCCCTGTAACTTTCCGTACATGAATGAAAGACAGTTTCTTCCTCGTCCTAAAATGGTGAATGAAATGTTAGCGAAAATGAAAGCTTCTTGACAATAAAATGAGATCATAAAAGACGTGAATTTCCAGATCAGAATCTGAATTTTAATTAAGCAAAAGCGTTTACACAACTGAAGTTACATAAAAAGCAAGACGCGACATTGAAATTAACTCTATATTACAAATAAATTAATTCAGTTAATCAATGCTTTTCTAAGTCAGCGTAAATCACAATAACAAGAATTAGGATCCTTCATTGAAAATCAAGTTCACTAAAGTCAGTGACTTCTGAAGGTAACATCCGAGTGAAAAGGAGCACCAACCCTCTTGATGATCATCGTTTCCCGGCGATAATCACTGCTGCATTTGGTTTCGGTGCCGCTGTCGATAGAGCTTTCTTTGGAGCCACCACCACCACCACCTCCGTCTGAATCCATTCCACCTCGTGGCGGAGGGAACGGAATTATCTCGTCGCTGTCGTAGACAGACTTGACAGTTATCCCATCGCCCTGCTGAACTCTCTGAGCCCAGCGACCCTTTGGAAGATCCACGCCTAGAGATCTAGCTCCAGAACTGACTGACGTGCTATCATCGTTGCTCGCTGTATTTATCTGTTTCTTGGCCCAGAGAGGTAACTGGCCGACGCTGAATCGATAGTCGATTCCCACTCCTTGGGGTGAAGGATTCGCATTTGGATCCAGGAATTCTGGAGGTGGAAAACCGAAGTTCTCGTTGTCGAGTTGAAGACTCACTCCGCCACCATTGACTTGTACGGGTCTTCTGTAAAGAATTTTTCGATTTATAAAAATGTAATGGTGTTTACCTGTTTGATTTTCAGGCACACAAAATGTGTGGGATTTGTGCTGAAACTATAGAGACACAAAAATATTGCTCGGAAATTCTAGACAATTCTGGAAAATTCTACAGCAGCTTAACAAACACATTACAGAATATTCAAGAGTTTTCTGCAAGATTCAATATTATTCAAAAACATTGTAGAATATTCTATTGCAGAACATTACATACTATAGCAAAATATTCGTACACACTTCGGAATAGAGGAGATAAGAACATTCAACAGTTTATAGATAATTTTAGAAAAAAAAGAATATCCAAGGAAATGCCAGAAGAGTCTAGAAAATTCTAGATGTATTTTTAAATATTCAGATAAAAAAATTAAGAATATCCTAGAACACTCAAAAACATTTCAGAATAGATTAGAAACTTTCATAATATTCTAGAAATGAAAAATGCTCAATACAAACTCAGAATAATCTAGAATCTTTTAAAACATTTTAAGATACTACAATCTAAAACGTCCTAAAATGTTCTCGAAAATTTAAGAATATTCGAAAATATTCAAAGAATGTTCAATAAAGTTTTAGAAATCCTTAGAATATTCCAGAACACTCTGAAACATTAAAAAAAAGTCTAGAAAATTTCAAAACCTTCCAAAATACACCTCACGGTTACCTACTTGACCTTGACAACAGCACCATGTGACAGGCGACTTATTGGTTAGCTCAAAATAATTATAGAAATTTTAATAAGAAAAAAAGCAGTGAATATCAATTGAATTGAAATTCAAATTGTTACCCAATAGTTCCAAATTAGTGGCGCTGTCGTCACTAGTCTCTAAACAACAGGCATATATTCTAGAAAAATTAAGAACGTTCCAGAAATACCAGAAATTCCAGAATATTTCGGAAAAGTCTAGAACATTCCAGAAATTCTAAAATTCTAAATATATTATATTATGCTATATTATATTACAAAGAAGAGTTCATTACATGAAAATTATGTAAATTCCGTAATTGGAATAATTTACTTACTTGCCAGCACGCATCGCTTGTTGAGCGAGTCGAGCTTGCATGGTGACAACCATGTCATGTGGCACTTTCCAAATAAATATGCAGCCATCGCCACTTGCAGAAATTAGGTGACGACAATCTGGACTAAACCTCAGTCCTGTGACCAATTCTGAGTGACCAAGCATGGTTGCCATACACTCCCCACTATAGTAATCGTAGACGCACAACGTTTTGTCTGTACATGAGGTAGCTACATAGATTCCCGAGGCATCTGCAACCAAAAAGAATACTTTTTAGACTAATGTAAGTTATTTAGCTTCATGTTCTCTTAACAATTAAATCTTGCTCGCTATAAAACTCATTGCATCTACCAAAATAGTGTAAGAAATAAATTACAGTTTTCATACCTAATACAACTTTGATGAGCGATCCATCTTCACCAACCGAGCCTTTAAAAGTCTTGCTGTGTTTGCCAGTGGTCACATTATACACCCTGATATTTCTATCCTGACAGGCAGTGAGGACGTGCTTTTGACCAGAATCGACTTCCATATCGTAAAGCGTCGTCTTCCCTTGTGCGTTCTGTCCTCTCGCAAACTGCAGTGACCCTCCAGGAGTCTAAAAATCATAAAAAGAATTCATCTTTGAGTTTCAAGTACCCCATGTACTACATTAATAGGTATCAATCCATAAGTCTAGAGTTGGTTTCTACATGGAATTCCAAGTAAATACTCATATTTTCACGTGGAAATCCACGTGGAAGGTTTCAAATTTCTATGTGAATTTCCACATGGATATTTTCACTTGGGCATGAAGTAAAAAATCGCCAAGAATAAGAATCAACACCCTTAAGTGAATATTTCAATATTATGAAAAACTTACCCCTTGGAGTTGTCGGAAAATGATGCTTTTATCAGCGCCACAGGACACCATCTGAAGCTGGTTACCCTGGTTCGTCTGACTGAAGAATCGCACAGCAGTGATTGACGAACTATGATCATCAAGCGTTTGTAAGAAGTTGTATCCTTGATCGACATCAAAAACGTGAATAAGTCGATCTCGGGATGCACTCGCCAGAAGCCTCGGCATGTCTAAAGAATAGCGCGTGTATTTCGAGTACTCGAGACACAAAACTTCCGCATCGTGAGCTTCTATGAGACATTGTTCTTCCAAAGTTGTGACGTCGTGTACCCTAATGTTACCAGATCTAGGAAATAAAAGAGAGAAGTGTGAATTATTTCTTCCTTAAAAATTCCGCTTCTTTTAATAAATAAATAAATTAGATAATTACCTGTCTCCTGAAGCTAACTGTTTTCCATCAGGGCTCACCCTTATAGACCTAACGCCGTTTCGGCCGTCGTAAGAAGCATCGTTTTTCTCCGTCGAACCGGCCGCAGCCAAGTCCAGATCTTTTAAATATGTTAATTCAGGATCTACATATAAAACTTTTAATAATTCCTGCAAAGAAAACGTAATGGTGAGAAAAATTGGTGAGAACAAAAGTATTAGGGGTGTGCAAAGAACTTGAACATTCCAACAACCAAAAAAGATGCGGATTCATTTTGGATTCAATACGTACGTTGCTATATATATTTCTTTTGTACAATGTGTCGTTTGTGGAAAGTTCTTTCTCCATGTTCCAGGCGCGAATCGTGTCGTCACTAGAGCATGTGATAAAACTATTAGCTGGCATGGCACCGATAGATTCGGGTCCTGTGGGATACATTTCCACGCCCCAGATGCAGGCCGAATGATAGAGAAAAGAATGAGATTTTCCCACCCTCCTGATATCTCGGACATCCCAAACGTAGAGACTGTGATCGTTGTAGACGCAGGTCAGCTTGTGGTTTTTCTCGTCAAACGCCAAGGCTATCGCGTCCGGGTACCTCGCGTTTGGTGGATGCTGAGACATGTGACTAAAGTCAAAGACTTAATTAGTATTTTCATTTACTCGAGAAGGTGAACTAATCTCTTTAACCTAAACGGTTCTGGAGTGAGATTTTTATTTCAAACTTCCATAAGCAATATATAAATTTGAAAATTATAATTCTTAAAATTTTATTTGTACCAGCATTTTAAACTTTTTACTTGAATATTTTCTAAATGTTAAAGACTTCAGCTTTGACGACTTCCAAGATATAGAGCGTTTAATTCTGATAGTTGAAAAATTTCAAGGGTTTTAAATTTTACAGATTCTTAATTTGATTTCGTTTAAACTTGAAGTTCATCCAAATATAAAGGCTAGAAGCACAACTCTTCTAAAATTTAAATCGTACAAGTTTCAAAGCTCCTATCATTTAAACTTCCCGAAAGTTTGAATAGTTGCCGACAAATGAAGACTCTAAATTTGAACCTTTCCCTAGTTTGAAGCGTGAAAGTTTCAATGCTTGAAAGTTTGTAATGTTTATGTTTTATACTTTTCCAAGTTTAAATGGTTCAAATTTGACTTTTCCAGAGCTTTAATGCCATCAACACATAAAGGGTTCAAATTATAATTATTTCAGAATTTAACTCGGAATTTAAAGATAGAACTTTTGAATTTAAAAGTTTTCAGTTTGCATGAATAATTTTTAAGTAGCTCGAAAGTGGCAGACTGCTACTGACAAATTTCAAAAATGTGAACTAGAAGTTGAAAGACTTACAATTTGAAACGATACGAACTACGAAGTAGGGTGGGTCGAAAAAATTAATTTTATGAATTTCCAAAATCCACGGGGTCTGAAAGTTTGTGTATGCTATGGGTAGTTCATCCTGAAAATTTTAATCCGATAAAAAAATAATTTAGCTATCGCCAGCGTATTTAAGTTTTAAGCAGCAAAGAGCGCAAACTTTATTTTATACCTGATATATTTATCAATTTTGGTTATTCTTGCCTGCTAGAATTTGTAGTCTATATTATTTCCAATATATCCTGAATGATAAAAATGAAGAATTCAATTCAAAAGACTACATAATTCCACTAAAACTGATCAAAACTGTTTAAAATTTACGTTTATCTTCAATGAGACCAAAAAACTGAAAAAAGTTTTATTATTCACTGAGTTATAACCGAAGATATGTACACATGTTTTTTAGAAAAATGAAAGATTTATTAGCATTTTTTCTCTTTTTTCTATTTTGTACTTCTCGGACAACTTGATGCCATAAAGGAGTGTACTATGCAACAGTATGATTATATTTTCATATATTTTAATCAATTGATATATTGAAATTAGTTCAAAATTATGGTTATGTACTAATATCACTATTTAAATTATTTAAAATGTATTAAAATATAGTCCTATTATTGCTTAGTACACACCTTTTTGCGGAAAGTTGTCAGATAGGTAAAAAAAGGAAAAACGACAAAAGCTAATAAAGCTTCCATTTTTCATTTTTTTAAAAAAACATGTGTACATATTTTCAGTCATGACTCAGTAAAAAATGAAACTTTTTTGAGTTTTCTGGTATCATTTTTAAGGTTATATTTTGCCGAAAACCATGTGATTTTATCCGATTTTTTACTAATATTTTCGTGGATTTAAGGGTGTTTAAAATAAAGGAATAAAATATATACTATAAATTTAGCACGCAAGCATTATCAAAATTTATAAAAGTATCAGGTATAAAAAAAATTTTGCACGTTTCGCTGTTTAAAACTTGAATACGCTTGCGATAGCTGATTTTTTTTATCGGACTCAAATTTTCAGGACAAACTACTTGTAGTAATATGAACTGAAAGTTTTCAGGTGCTAAGATATTTAAAGAAATGTTTGAATTTAAATTCGCATTGATTTTAAATAAATTTTAAATTGGTTTTATTTGACAATATTGCATAAAAAGTATAAAATAAGAAATCTCGTTTTGGCTGAATATTTTGAAAATTGACATTCATATTTAGCTAAAAAGAGATACTAAAAATTGATTATTTCGTGTCAAATTCAGAAATTAGGA
>JAUMHM010000083.1:43604966-43615209 GCA_032362435.1 Melikaiella ostensackeni
CCCGAATTCAGCAATAGAATTCTGTGGCTGCCCGGCATAACGGCGCAAGTCAATTTTTCGCGAAGTTGAGATTTTATCGAAATAATGATGTTCGATTAGGCGCTTTTCATTTGGTCAGACCCAAAATCCCGAAAACTGTAACCCTCGTACCTTCCAAAGATGACGGGTTCGAAGAGCCAGAGGCATAATTATTGGCTATTTGATCCATTTTTGTTTTCCTAAATAAAAATTAATATTCAAAACATATTTTTTGAAATTTCGATGATGAATTCGTACACTAACCTGTGCAAGCGATGATCAATCCTTCGTTGCGAACATTTTCAAAGAGTTGATTTTAACTTTTATTCTCGATTTTTATACGACGATTGAACTGTTGCAACGTTTTTTTTCGTTGGATCAACCGTTTTCAATTATTTTGTTTTAATGCCGGAAAAAAAGTATAACATGAATTTAGCCGCTAACTACAGCTGATTTAACGACTTGAGCACTCTAACGGAAAGTTGACGAAATAGATTTAAATCATGAAAAGTTGTGAAATAACCTCGAGTTGAGGTTTATTTACTTATTTTTTTTCTATGATAGTTAATCTGAACTTCATATATTTTTTCTGAAAATCACCCAAAAAATATTGATTCCTAGGATAACGACACATGTCAAGTTCCCTGCACAACAGCACAAGTCAAAGTTTTATTTTATTTTACGGAAGCACAACAGGTATTTCAATTCTTATTATGATGAAAAAGTAGATTGTTATTACCCCTATTTATAATATTTAATATAGATCTCATCTTGTATTCTCCGATCTTACATATAAGTATAAACACTAAAAGTGGATTTTCTTAGAAACTTGCTTTTTGTAGTTGTGTCGTTATGCCGGTCAGCCACAGATTTGTAAATTACACATTGTTTTTCCAGTTTCTCATATTTGTTTCTACCCAATTTTACAATCAAGTTGCTTTTGAATGGAACTCCATATATCATATGTAACCCCAATTTTCTTAACATTAATTTCAAGATTCTTGAGATTTTTCCAAAATAAGGTAGGACAATCGTATTAAATCTATTGTAATCCTGTACATTGTTTCTGTTATAATTATTACCTTTACTCTTAATTTAAATAATTCTGTTATGCTTATCAATAAAAGTAATAAGATAATGGTTGAGAAAACGTATCTGTTTGCATAATTCAATATTCTTTTCATGGAATGTAGGATGAGATAATTTAAGAGCTCTATAAATTAAATTCTTTGCTAGTCCCATTTTGTTTTGAATGGAATGATTCGAATTAAAATTTAGTGTCCTTCCTGAAGAAATAGTTTTTTTGTGCCATTCACTAATAATCTAATTTTCAGCAGTTTTTATTAAGGTCAAATCAAGAAAATTTAATTTACTTTCTGTTTTAATTTCAACAGTGAACTGAAATCTTAGATATATGCTATTAAATACATTAAGTAGGGTATCTATCTAAATTTTGTGCATGTAAAGGTAATACAGAATCATCAACATGTCTTGCATAAAAGCCCAATTCAAAATTAATTTGGTTAAAAACTTCATTTTCCAAATCTTCCTCCACAATTTCAGCAATAATTGGAGATAAGACTGAGCCTATCAGAGTACCAAATTTTTGTTTATAGAAAGTACCACTGAATTTAGAATAAACGGAATTGAAAACATATTCAATAGCATCAAAAAATTGTTTTTTCACAATTTTAGTGTGAAGGTTGATTGTATCCAATATATTTTCAATAGCAACTTTACCTCTTTCATATGGAATATTAGGAAACATAGCTATTACATCAAAGGAGACAGAAATGTGATTTGTTGGTATTTTAACACTTTCGAATAATTTTGAAAAGGCAGCACTGTTTTTAATTGATCTTGCTGAAAGAGTAACTGATTCTTTGATAATTTTACTGAGAATTTCTTCTAATTTTCTCGTGGGTGAACCTATTGTCGAAATAACAATAGATTTGTGTGAATTGTCTCAATGTCGCACCTTTCGATATTGTTTTCCAAACATTTTTGAAGTCTTAATCTCTCTAGAATTTTAAATGTTCCTTTTTGAATCATTTTTGTAGGATCATTTCAAATATTTGCAAAACTATCCTTATCATTTAAAATATGCATCATTTTTGATTATAAACATCTTTTAATATTGCAATAGTAATACTCCCTTTATCAGCCTTAGTAATCAATAATTCAGGATGACGTTTTAAAAAAAGTTTGGTTTCAAATAATCCTTCGCTTAATTCTTTTTCTAATAAGGTTTGTGGACATTATTCAAAAATTCATTCGATAAGCCCATAAATCTTGCTCTGAATTCTTGTACATTATTTTCTAGTAATTTTGAAATATTGGCTTCAATGTCTTTAATGATTTCAAGGAATTGAATATACTTTTTTTCGCTATATTTGTTACTAAAGTCTTCAACCAACTTTAGAATGTTAATTACTTTTTGTGGAATATCTACGTTAGAAATATTTTAAAACCATGGGTCAGGTTGGTCACGAAAGAGAGCTAAGTGAACGTTTAGAGTCAATTTTTGTATATCACCAGGTAGTCTCAAAGTCTATTTTTAAATTGTGAACTTTTTGGGTGTTATTCTTCAGTACACAAAAAATTTTCCTAGGTAAATAGATTTTACTTCGATCTTTAAGAGATGTCTAAAAATGTTATCCCAAAACACTCATAAATTTTTTGATTTAATCTTTCTTACATCATATTTCACATTGCAGTAGAAATGCTACTTTATCAGCGGAAGTGCGGTTAAGCCTGGAGCAAATGTATTTGAATTAGAGATCGGCGGGGCAGAAGCTAACGTATCGAGCATGTCACTTCGATTGGTCGATTTTGATTCGTTACGCACTTAATGTGACACGTAGGTGGCCAGAACGTACATTAATAAATGCCAACGCACATTTTACGGTAATGAGACAACACAACAGGTAGATAAGTTTCAAATTATGAAAATCCAATGGGGACACGATACACCTTCAATATTGAGATTGGAAGATAAAATCTTAGCTTTCAATAAAAGTGAGAAGATCAAATTTTTATGGAATGTTTGGAAAATTATAAGCAGCATTCACATACAAAGGCGTGGTATATATTTATGATGGAGATTAATTATTCGTCTTTTAATCAAGAGATTATGATAATACATGTTGGTAAAATGAAAATATTACGGTATAAAAGACAGTTTTTCACCTTTGAAACTTTACATGCAATTAAGAACTAACTGTAGAATAAATTTATGTAAACAAAAGTTTAATTAGAATTGGAAAATATTTTTAATTCATGTTTTGTAGATTTAATAAATTTCAATTCCGGTTTCAGTTTCACGAGAACTGAACGCTCAACCCAGCCTTTGAAATTCAATACCCGAACCGTTTCGAATTTTCATTGGTCATTGTATTCGAATCAGCAGGCTATTGTAATAATGAAAAAGGGAAAATTGCCGTGAACAAGAATTTTGCAGCGTAATCAGCAAGAAAAAAATGATTTAATTCTGTGTTCATTTTTGAATCACAAAGACTTTAAAAAAGTCACCACATGTCATAATATTTTGTATCACTTATTGATTTGTATATTTTCTTTTCTCATAGGATTCATAGATTCATTACAAGAAATTTGAATCTTAACTAACTCTAACATTATAGAAGGTAAACACGAAAGTTGAGAAAACTTAATCATGGAATAAGTTGCCTAAATCGACAATTCTCTCCTTACGTAAATCAGATTTGATTACAGCCTAGTGATCACAGACTGCATGTTTCTATGTAAAATTAATCCAACACATAGAGCAGGCTATGAAAGCAATTACATCTAGAAATAAATCGAATATTTAATCGAAATTCAGAACTACAAATCTACACAAGAAAAGTAAATTAAAATTTAAGATCTAAAAAGTGTTCTTCTTCTCTTTGATTTTATTTAACTGAGTATAGTTAATTGAAAATAGTTACTATAAAGATCCAGAAAACACCTAATGAAATGATTTTACTCGCAAACAATACCCAATCAAGAAACAATGAAAACGTATTTGAAACTGGTCTTAAATTATCCGACTTTCTTAAAACGCTAAATAATACTGTCACCATAAAGATATTATCAGTTAAAGCATGAATACCTCGTTTTGTAACACATATCGCGTGCAAAGCGTGAATCTCATGCGTTAAAGTCGTAAACTATTGTAATATTTTGAAAGAAAGGGGTAAATAAACGAAATTTTACCGCATCCTGTAATTTTGCGTTTCAGATACTTTCCAAATATTACATTGGACTTGAAAATATTTTTTTCTGATTCTTTGATTGAATGCGAAAGGGTAAATAACTTCTGCAATAGGTGTACGTTATAATTTAAAATCACTTATTGGTACGTGTCCAATTTTTAATTAATTTTTTTCATATCTATAGCTTACTTTCTAAATTAGTATCAGTGAGATTTTGCTGTTCATTAGAGAAAAATCTGATTTATTTGAATCAGTGACCAACTTCTATAGCTATTTTGATCAGTGAGATTCCGTTGCGAAATAGTGAAAATTTTTACTGAATTATTCAATTTCTTAATGTTTCTAATTAGAAAGTATTTCAATTTGAAATTTTTTAACGTCGAACATTCAATTTTAAATGTTTTTTTAAGTCTTAATATTTACAAGTTTTTAATTAGAAATATTTTTAATTCAAAGTTTCATGTCCCCATTACAAACGTTTAAAATTTGAGATTTTATTCAATTTTGACAGCATTCAAATTAAACTTGCGCAATAATATTTGATATCGAAAGTGTAACATTTAGAATTGCAATAAAACGTCAAAAACGCTTTGTTGAAATTTTTTAATTGTGAACGACTTTCGATTATGATGATGTCACAAACTGTATTCTCAATATTGCATAACAGACAGGAGGTCCCGGAAGCTGGAATCACAACATTGCCATGTCGATATGGGCACTATGCCAGAATTTAGTGCTTATTTTTTCATAAATAATTTTATTAATAACAATTTACATTACTAACACATATCGGAGTCACCTGAAGCCAGCATTACTACACGTTTTTGGTCTAAAAAAAAGTGCCCTGATTTTGGGCATAGCACTAATCCAGAGCATTTAATAAGCATTAAATTCCTGCGCAAAGGAGAAGTTTATATCAATAATAGTTTCCGAGTTTCACATATCGGAGTAAGCTGAAGTCAGCATCATTACACGTTTTTGGTTTTAAAAAAAGTGCCCGGATTTTGGGCATAGCACAAATCGAGGCCACTTAATTAGCACTAAGTTCCTGCGCAAACAGAATTTGATATCACTAATAGTTTCCGAGTTTCATGCACCGGAGTTGTAGCTTCAGCTGAAGCTAGCATTACTACATGCTTTTAACAAAAATTACGGATTACAAAATTTTTTCTGTGGGATAAATTAGCAATAAATAAGCAATAAATTCTGGCATAGTGCCCATATCGATATGACAATGTTGTAATTTCAGCTTCCGGGACGAAGATAAAGATAGGACAATATTTCGCATCAAAGTTTTAGATAAATTCATTCTGAAATTTCTTTGAAACGGAAAATTTGTCCACATTGAAATATTTAACAGGATTTCTTCCAACAATGTTTCCATCCCACTTCCAACTTAGAGAGTTGAAGGTCTGCAATTTAAAAATTTACAAAAACTCTAACTTTTAATCTGTTCTCAAGTATGATTCCTAATTTATAAAAAGAAACCCTCAGGAACAGCCTGATATGTCTTAGGAATTTTTAGTCTTGAATTGGAATTTTCTGTGCGAAACTTTCTACACGGGGCTGTCCCGGTATGTATCATCAGTCACCCACGCATTTTTATAATGCAGTCACGTGATCTGATGAGAGTAGTATGCCCTAATATGACATATTGTGCAGCCTGGTTTCTTTCGTTAACTCACTATTCACGGACTGGGTTGCAGGCAAGTGATTGATGGGGGATCTACATCTTAAGGTGGAATCCGAACCACCAAAACTGCAGTACAAGTAAACAGAAAATTTTCCAGAGATAATGGCTCACGGATCGAACCCCGGACCTCTAAAGTGAAGTCCGAGCGTCTAACCGCCTGAGCCATCGAGGCTCCGGGAGAAAAAGATGAAACCTCAGACACAGTCCAATATGTCTTAAACATTTTTGGTCTTAAATTGGAATTTTCTGTGCGAAAATTTTTACACGGGCTGTCCCGGAATGTATCATCAGTCACGGACGCATTTTTATAAAGCAGTCAAGTGATATGAGAGTAGTATGCCTAATATGAAATATTGTGCAGCCTGGATTCTTTTTTAACCTCACCATCCGCCGACTGGGATACAGTCAAGTGCATAATGGGGGCACCTACAGCTTAAGGTGGAATTTGAACTACCAAAAGCTCAGTAAAAGTACATAGAAAAATTTCTAGAGGTACCGGCTCAGGCATCGAATCCCGGACCTCTAACGTGAAGTCCGAGGGTCTAACCGCCTGAGCCAACGAGACCCAGGCTCAATATTATTATCATTATTATTATTGTTATAAAATGTACAGTTTTTGTAAACTGGAAAGCGTTTGGCGATACGAAAACTCGCTGAGTTTCAAAACCCTTTCACCCGATGTCAATTTTGAAATGATTTATGGAATTTATCAGCTAAACAATTTTGTCAGCTTTAAACTGGAGGCACGTTCTCGCAATATTTATAGGACGTCGACAGCCGCGAAGGGTTGAAAAGATACCAGGACAAAATGTCCAGCATTCGTGACAAACTTTCTTTTAAATGCATGCATGCGTGAGTAGAATGCATATGACCTGTGATCTTGGGGTCATATACCGGATTCCTGTTACCTTCCTAAATCAGCCAATCAGAGCCTCGTTCAGTGGCCTCCGTGGCATTCCTGCTCAGCTGATGAAGAGTAATTTAATGACGCTGAGACCTTCCTGACCTCGATTTGCATATTCATCTATTTTGATCTTATCATTTCTTTCATCAATGTCGCAGATAAACAAGTACCTCTTTCCCGTCTACTCCAAGAAATATTTTCTATCTTAGCGCCAAATCGACTTGCGATATTAAGGTCACGTGATAATCTACATTTCATTAGTCGTCCAAATTCAGGGCCTCGGACTCACTTCAGAGGTGAGAAATAGTGTCAATGGTCATAAAATATTTTAAGTACTAAGCTTATATATAAATGGAAATAAAGAAAAGAAGGTCAGAAAATTTTTTCTTAGCCTTTTTCGAAATGCAGTCATTACCGGAATTGCTTTTTTTTGTAGCTGACTTGACTATTTGATTTACTTGAAAGTTTTATTTATGTTAATCCCGTTTGTTCGTTCTTGTTGTTTGTTTACTCTCTTTAATCCTTGTTGTTTTCTCCTAGTTTATCCTTGTTGTTTATTCCATGTTCATTCTTGCTGTTTGTTCCTCATTCATCCTTGTTGTTTATTCCTTTTCCATACTTGCTGTTTGTTCCTTGCTCATTCTTGTTGTTTTTTCTTTGCTTACCCTGGTTGTCTATTCCTTGTTCATACTTGTTGTTTATTCATTGTTCATACTTATTACTGTCCTTTGTTTACCCTTGTTGTTTATTCCTTATTAATAATTGATGTTTATTCCTTGTTTATCTTGTTATTTGTTCCTTGTTCATCCTTGTTACTTATTCCTTGTTCATCCTTGTTGTTTGTTCTTTGTTCATCCTTGTTATTTGTTCATCGTTCATCCTTGCTGTATATTTCTTGTCCATACTTGCTGTTTGTTCCTCATTCGTCCATGTCGTTTAATTTCTTGGGAGAATTATTTCTTGTTTTTGTGGCTTACGAGTAGTTTTTCTTGAATTTATTTGGTACGTCGTCACTGGAAAATTTTTCTTTGCTTCATTCCGACAGAAGATTCAATTTCAGCAACATTCGAAGGCTTTGGGACTGCTTCTACGGATAAGGTCACCCACTACCTTTCTCCTCTTCGATTCAATTTCTTTAGATAAATTATGGATGTCTATATCCTTGAGCTGTTGGTTCATTTTTGATTTCGTTCTCTTTTAACTTTTTTTTTCTGGGATAATTTTACCTGCCTCTAAAGCCAACAACGAACACCAACATTCTTAAAGAAATAATACAGAAGATTTCAGATTTCCAAAATATCGCAAAGATCTAAAAAATTTCAAAAAGATTTCAAACATTCTAAAATCTCACAAGGATTTGGAAGATTCCGAAACTTATCAAAGATTTCAAAAGTTTTCAGAACAAGTCAAAGATTTCGTAAAGATTTCAAACATTTCGAAGAAATTCACAAACACTTCAAAAGATTTCAAAAGATTGTAAATCATTTCACAAAGATTTCACAAAGATACATAAAGATTCGCAAAGATTTAAAGGTTTCGCAGAGATTTCAAAGATTTCGCAATGTTTCTCAAAGAAATTAACAAAAATTCCCAAAGACTGTAAATCATTTCACGAAGATTTCAAAAGATTTCGAAATATTGTCATTTTACAAAGATTTCAGAAGATTTAAATTTTGATATTTTTAAAAACATTCAAAAAATTATGAAAGGGTTCAATTTAAAATGGTTTTCGCAACATAGTAGAATTTAATAATAATTCATAATTATATCTCTTAGAGAATACCATTTGTTTAGAGCTTAAACATTGTTGTCAATTGTTAGAAAATAATTTTTAATGTTATAATTTCTGAATACTCTTTCTTATCATATTTGATACAATTCTTTAATTTATTTGTTTTGTTATAACGATTAATAAAAAACATCACATCTTCTAAAACTTTAGATGGGATTCCCGGTTTGAATCTATATTCCCGATTTTATTATTATCAAAAAGTATCTGATTTTAACTGAATCTAGCATCCTGTTGAAACGTCTCTTCAATTTTGCATGCTTTAATTCAAATCGTCATAAAAGTGTATCCTTTGAAATCAGAACTCATTCACAATTTTTATAGAATCAAATACAAAATTAAATAAATTAAGACTTTTATTGTCACTAAGAAAAGCATTGTTACACTATCTTTCCCAGATTCTTTACAGAATTACTCTTTCTGAATCTATAACTTGAAGAGGAAAGTAAAAATGAAGTCTACTCTTTTGTAATGTTGGTCGTGGGTTTGGAACAATTTCACATACAGTCACCGATTATGTATCTTAAATTATTGCAAGACGCGTACGTGGAAAACAAATGCGGTTTTTATCTGAATTATGAGCTGAATTGCACAAAAATACAAAAGTTAAAATGTGTTGCAGATAAATTTTGGAACGGTTAAAATTGACGGATTTCAGCGAAAGTTCCACCGAGGTTAGGAGAATAATTCTGACGTCATCTAACTACATCAAGCTGGAGTGCGCAAACTGTGGTAGAACGTAGACTTGGTAATAAAAAACATAAATAAAACATTTTTCTTGTTTATAAATCTCATCTGAAATAGATTAGACTATTGCTAACGCCCTAGAACTTACTTTACACCACTTAGAAAAAAGCAACTGACCGCTGGGAATCGCCAATTTATTCCAGTTTAATGAACTCAAATGACGGTAGATAGCGCTGGGGTCGCAACTTTTGCTGATTTTTGAATAAAAATTGAGGCGGAAGCAGACGGAAGATTACCCAGGCAAGTTTAAAATCATGAAAGTATCTCTGCTTCATGTAAAGTTTAACCGGCAAGGTTAATTTTTCTTGCAGCGAATCTTTCACCTGGAATCGAAGTAAATTTTATCTTTTGTTTTCTCTTTGTGTGGCAACTTTGTGCAATTTTGATTGATCAACTTGGTGGATAATCTGGTTTGCAATCTGCAGATTACGAAGAATAAAAGGGAGTTGCAGTGGCCGCTTAACCTCTTAACAGTTGATCGGTTAGGACCGAAGGCGTGGCGTCTAATATCCATCAAGAAAATTAATGGCAACGGCACACGAATGCTTAGTCAAAGGTCGAATAACGTGTCCTGATTTTTTCAACGATGTAGCGATTCTATGACGTTTTTAAAAACTGATAGTTTTACTCTTTATATTAACCTAAACTTACTTCAATGAAAATCTGATGAAATAAGTTCACAGAAAATCACCCTTGAACTTGGAACAAAGTGATTTGCAGCAAAATGATACTCAGTTGATTAAAATCATTAAGATTGGGTATATAACCGACGGTTGATTTTAAATTCCCGGTTTTCTCTCGGTCAATTGTTACTTTTTTCCGGTCAATTTGAAAGATTTGAATGATTTCTGATTTGGAACAAGGAATTTTAGAAAAGA
>JAUMHM010000083.1:43776240-43786671 GCA_032362435.1 Melikaiella ostensackeni
GCCTTCAGACCATTTAAACCTGCTACCTGGATCTTTAAAAATGTTACCTGAGTGCCTGCGAAAAATCTTCTCAGAAACTTCTCAGACCCTGACAATGTTCAGTGAATATTCTGATATTTTCTTTCGGTGGGGTTGAACAAATATTGCTGCCCAATTATATGAAAATAATTAATTTTTCGAGTACTTTATACAGAAATATATTTCTCAGTGAGTGCAGAACGCTTTTGTGCAAAAAGTTTTATAATAAAACAAATTCCTTTCGAGAAGAAGGGCTATTAATGAAAACGCGTTTTTAGCTCGTAAAAAACTATACGGTAATTTAATAATTGATTAAAAATGAAAATTTAATCAATCGCTTATATCTCGGAAACCCCGTAAATGCCAGAGGGGTATCACGCAGATTCGGAATCAGGAGATAATTCTGAACAAGAATCATTAACAATATTGCATGGCGTTTGCGATTCCGACGGAAGTGGGTATGGCGTCCGGACTATTAGAATTCACCGCACACAACTTAAACACCAACGCATAAAAAGATGATTCTATAAATGAGTACGAAGCATCTTTTAAAACAAGAGGGGGGAGGTGTTACGGCGTGGCCTGCTTACAAATTAAAAATGTATACCAACGACCTCCGGAGAGCGCAGCAAGTGGCTCTAGATTCAAAATGTAGTGTTATTTCTTATGAATGATCACAATTTCAAATTTAAACTTTCAAATGGCTTTTTGAATTCAAAAATACAGAAAAAAGTTTCAAGTTTCTTAAACTTCATATTACAAGACTCAAATTATATTAATATATTACTGAAAATGTAAGCTGTGTATTACACAAGATTGCTATACATGATGCAATACTCTCTCTCTCTCTATCCTGAAGTAAGGTTATGTTAGCTGAAAGTTCTACGCAGTACAAAGGAAATTGCGTCTCTACAGTAAATTGTTTATTCAAAACATGAGTAATTTAGCTAATTTTAGTATCAAAACGTGCCTTAGAGCAACTTTCAACAAGAAATCGTATTATAAACATCCGGTCACAACTTGAACTTTGGTTCAAAGTTGTTCAGAAATGTCAATCAACGAATGACTCATTTTGTGACTTATATCTAGTGGGCGGAACCATACGACCTAATTTCTAATTGGTAGAATAGCCATAAAATTCCATGGCGTCAGCGATTTGCTTCGCTGAGGGACTAGAGTAGGGGAATTACTCCGCCCAAAAAGTAGTTTATAAAAAGCCGCTCACAGCAAAGAACATCAGATTTCTCATCTCGAAACCCCTTGAAAACTACTTTTCACCTGCATCTCTCAATCTTGTATTTTGAACTTAGAAAATTTTTTGATTCAAATCTGATCAAAGACTCAAAATTAATACAAATTTGTAATGCGGCGTGTTTAACGGTAAATTAATGCACTTGTGTGCATTAATTAACACTTGAAATTATATACTTGAAAGTTTAACAAAAACAACAATAAATAAATGTAACAAGGATCATCAGAAATCCTGTGACGATATAGATTTTGGGATCTTAGAGCCCTCAAACTATACACGTTTAGTTGCACGAAGTGTATCTCGAAAGCTAGTATCGACAAGTGAGGTATCGATTGGATGTTTTTCAAATTCAAATAGGAAATTGAGTTGAAATTAATACCTTCAGCTCCCAAATAAGGAACTAGAACAATTTAAAGGAAATTCTCTTTATTGAATACTCTCTTCGTTCTGAAATAATAGAAAAAATTAGAATGATAAGTTTCATTCTATATCAGGGAAATACTTATACACTATTACTACGCAGTCAGAAATACGTTACATTCCTAACATTCCTAAAGATGGTTCATTAAGCTATTTGTAGTATCAAAATGTGTCTAAGAACATTTTTTGACAGGAAATCTCAATGTAAAGATCCGGTCCACATTTAGACTTTGGACCAAAATTGCTTGGATACTATATGTCAATTAGCGAATGACTCATATTGCGTCTTAAATCTAGTAGGTGGAGCCATACAACCTAATTTTTAATTGGTAAAATGACCATAAAATTCCATGACGTCAGTGATTTGATTGGCTGAGGGCCTAATAGATTGAGTAAATTACTCCACCCAAAATATAGTTTATGAAAAAGCGCGCAGGTCGGAAAAATGCCAGATTTTGTATCTCCGAAACGCCGTCTGAACATTAAATCTGCAACAGTTGATCTTGTAAAATTGGACATAGAATATTTTTGAGAGTCATGTGATTGCCGAAAGTAATTCTCAACTAAATTCAAGATTAACAAATTATTGTGAATTTAATAACTACGATTTGTTTCAAACAACGAAACTGACAACTTGTGAATTTGTCATAGAAAAGGAGAAGTTACCGATCACAGAAGAGTGATTGGTCAAAGGAGAGTGAGAGGGAAGAGATTATGATATCCGTGGCGACAAAGTTTTAATTCGGATTTCTGTAGGATTTTTTGCGTGAAACATAAATCTGAAACTTTTAAATTGATATCACGGATATTTTTCGAGATATCGATTTCTTTATGTTAAAATTATTGACTTTTGTTCTCAACTTACATATTTTCTTAATATGGATTCCGATAGGATTCTTTGCAAGAAACACGAATCTGCAAATTTTAAATCAATATTTCGATTAGTTATCGAGTTAGGCGGGCAGGCACCCCTGTTACTGGTCACAGAAATAATTTAGGTCACATTCCTACTCCTGTCCAACGTCTCGTGGGAGCGAGAGGGCATCCCTGTGACTGGTCACAGAAATAATTTAGGTCACATAACTACCCCTTTCCAACGTCTTGTGGGGGCGGAAAGGCACACCTGTGACTGGTCAGAGAAATAATGTAGGTCCCATCACTACCCCTTTCAAACGTTCTGTGAAAGCGGAAACGCACCCCTGTCACTGGACACAGAAATATTGTTTGAGATATAAATGTTTGATTCGTTTATCTCGCAAAAAATCCCCTGTCGGAATGAACATTAAGAAAAAGAGTAAAAAGATCGATATCTCGAGAACTATTCGAGATATTGATTCAAAAGTACGATTTTTTCTCATAAATAATAATTGTTTGTTTTTCAAATTATTTTTGCTATATTTTTATATGATATTTCTATAATTCTTATACAAATGAAAAGATAAAAAGGCGACTCTGATTCTATTACCTATCTTCCCTTTCCAATTCCCGATTTATATCCTCCCTCAACTTGTATAGGCAGAGCATCGTTTGCATTTAAAGTTTCCGAACGGTTTTTTTGAAAATAGTAACTATTTGATTTTCAAGTTATTGAGCAACATTTGTTTAATAATGTTTTTATCATTTTCATCCAAATTTACAGTGATTTTTTTTTTTAAAGAAGAAAAAAAAGGATGAGTACGCGAACGCAGGACGGCACTGGACCACGGCGGATTATACGAGTATAAAAAAAATTCATGCCGGTAGTGATTCTGTTGTTAGTTATTCCTATTTTATGTATATTTTATTATTTATTATTTTCTTTAAAAGCTTGCAGCTGAACTTGAATTCACTCGAAAATGAACAACGAGAAATTGGCAGTAGTCACACACGAAAAAAATGTGTACTTGCGAAATTACTGAACTAGTTACGATGTGGCGGATATGAGAAAAATTCAGTGAATTAACAATAACTTTTCTGTAAATTATCTCGAACTGTTCAGTCATAATTACAGAACTGATACTAAGTATTAAAAGTCGGTCCAGTAAAAGTTTAGAATGATTATTACGAATAAGTTGAAGAGAAACTACATCTCCGCTGTGAGAACCACGGTTCTCGGTCGCTCAAAATTACAGAACTCTACTGTGTTTTGAAATACACAGACGTGGCGACGCGCTACACATGTGTGTGTCACAAACACAGTTGCGGTATGACAGTACAGTTGCGTCCGTGTGTGGCAGTTTGTTCATGCCGGCGTGGCATCGGCATCATTCAGTTCGAGTAAAATAATAAAGATTATTGTATTAATCTGTAAACTAAACTTTTTTTATTCAACACAAATGTAGTTTTTTTACAAGCCCATTACTGGAAAGGAATATTTGTACATTAAAAATGCATCTTGCTATACTGAACTTTAACCGAAGCAGCATGGGACAAAAATATTCAATCCTAATATATTTTTCTTTTAAAAGTCACAATTTAAAATTGAAAATTATTTTAATGAAAAATGTTAGAAATGGTAAATTTTGATTTCAAAAAGTTTCAAATCCAATAGCTTCATGATCAAACTTTTATAATCAGATCCTCTCATATTTAAACGTTTGAAATTAAAACATCCAATACATGAATTATTATGATTACGTTTGAAATTAAACAATTGAAGCGTGCTCTATAACAGTGCATTAAACGCCACTTTCCATAAGGATCATTTCGTGCCTATATTTACATATTAGATGACCTTTATCAGAAGTGGCGCATAATGCACTGTTATAGAGCACGCTTCAATTTAAAACCATTTAATTTCACGAATCTAAATCACAAACTGTAATTTTTTAATTCTTTAAGAGAATTCAATTTTTTACATTCACGATTTCAAAATAAAAGATTGTGAAATTCGACATTATAATATCAGGGTGTCTAGCGACCCGGGAAATACGGTAATTTGCCTGGAATCTTGTGCACCTTGAAAAATACGGGGAAATAAGATTCCATGGTAAAAGCGCGTGACAAGTTGAACGTGGTCGATTTATTGCTAACCAATCAGAAGCTGTGAAATCTTTGGTATTTACTAACAAAAACCAGAGGCAAGTAATAGATCTGTTTACTCATGCCAGAATAAAAGTCGAAGATTTGTTAGATTAAATCTAGTAAATTTACGATCATATTATCGTCCTGAGTTTTAAATTTTAAACTTTTGAAATTAAAGCTTGAAATTTTTTTACTCTAAACGCTGAATACTTTACGCGTATAAAATGAAAGCTCTTAATATCATTTAGTGAAGGAACATCGGAACAAAAATATCGATATCACGAATATCGATATATCGGGCGCATCAATTTCGATGTATAAAAAAATATCGATATTAGGCAGAAATATCGATATGTCGTTGGAAAAATATTGATATTTAAATATATTTTGCTATTTAATTATAAGTAATAAGAAATAACATTTAACCTATATAAAAATGTACTTAACTGAAATTTTAGTACAATAAATAAGGCCTTATGGAAAATTAACCAATCACAAAACGTAGGTAGCTGTTGACGCTAGATGGCATAACAAGTTAGGTTAACTGACAGAACAACAAAAAGATGATCAATATCGATGTCGAGGGGAAAATATCGATATGCAACATCAATATATCGGTTGTGCGATATGATATTACATATTGATATATCGTAAACAAAATATCGATATTTCTGATATTTCGATATCGATGTCCCTTCACTAATATCATTCAATGGAATTATTTCAAATAAATTGACATATAAATCCACGCTTTCATTTTCCATAATCTAAATGGAAGAATGAATCAATACATTCTTAAATTTTGAAAATTATATAATTTTGAAGGCATTTTAAGTTAGATACATTGAAACTTAAACATTTTCCAATTGATCGTTTTAAATCAAACACTTTTTAAATAAGAGGTTACATTTGTCTAATTTAAAGTCGTTTGCAATCAATAATTGTTCAGTTGTTGTTTATAAATTAAAATTTAAAAAATTCACTTGCAATTTCAAAATTCAATAAAATGAAACAATTAAAATTCTTACCTTGAAAGGTTGAACTTTTCACTCTGAAATTTTAACGATTTAAGACTTTCTATTTGAAAGAATTCACTTTCAAATTGTTTAGTTTTGAATATTTGATTTATAATTGCTTATTTTAAATAAACAGCCAAATACTGCTAAATATTTGAAAAACGCCTTTTTGTTAGTTAGATAATATCAATTCGCGATGGTAAGAAATGGAATATTTAAAACTGAAACAATATTTGAACGTGTATAATTTTAAATTGAATGAAAGAGCTTAATTATGAGTCTATCCATTTTAAATTATTTCAAAATTGAAAATAGTTTATTAAGTTTCAATCGGACGTTTACATTATTTTGTTCAACTACCAAATTCACTGTCGTTTACCAGTTTTCCGGGTTTGAAAAAATCCTGGTCAGTTCTCGCTCCAGCAGCTACCACATTTTAAAATATTAGTTTTAAGGTAAAAAATTCAAAACTCAAAAAGGTCGAAAAAATGAATTGATCCAAAAATTGTTTTCATGTTTTTGTGAACATCAAAGCATATATTTGTTCTGACAAATTTTTAATTAGAAGTTTTTTTCCAAACTTTACTCTTTATTCATGCTAGTATTTGTTTTAGTGATAGTTGTACTATTTTTAATCAACGCTTTTATGGTGGTAGTTTTACCCATACATTTTTTATATTTTCTTATAATTTTTGTACGTTTTGTTTTGAGTTATCATTAATTTGGAAAGCAAATATGTCATATTAAACATTTTTTTTACAAATTTAAGAATCAATCATTTAATTTCCATTGTAAAAAAATTTGCATTTTTTTCTTGAGATAGGGTAAAAGATACAACATTCCTGCATCAGATATTTAATACTAGGTTGAAATATTTTTGACCACTCTTTCAGAAATATTCGAAAAAAAGTGTAAATAATAACTTTTCCTTGGGTTTATATACCGTCGAATATAATTGACTTTTTTACAAAGCTGTGATGATTTTTTTGTTAATTCTGCCAAAAGCTAAACTTTGAGCAAATAAGACGTAATAATTTCAAATAGTAAAATCGTTTATAAATTTAGTATTGGAGTATAAGAAATTTTTGAATGTTCAAAACTTATTTCTTCTAAGTTCAGACTTTTCATTTCAAGGGATTTTCTTTAAAACCAGAATTATTATATTGTATACTTTTTACTTTTTAATCTTCATATTGTTGAAAAAAACCAGCATTTGAGTAATAACACGTGTTTGCTGATAATGTGAGCTTGACATTGAACGATGCACCACATCAAAATCACATTATAATTTATAGGACATTTAATTCAAAGCCCGCCATTATACCGTACTATCCCCTTGTTATTACACAACATTTCAGTGACAAGCGTCACAAAAATATCCGAGGTTCAAGTAAGAAAATTAAATATAACTCGGTCCACCAAAAATATTTGGTCCGGCACTGGTCGTTTCTCACAAGCGGTAAGAATTTTCTTGGTTAGTATATAACGACCATTTCGACCGATATCCTCAGCGAGCGATATTCTGCGTTAGATATATATGTAGGTTAGCAGGCTATAGAATTATGTTTGTGTGCGTACAATAAGTTAAGGATGTGTCTCTCGTGTGTCCTCCGTCCGTCATTCCTCCTTCTGGTACACAAAGTAGGCTAAATATAGAAGCTCCCTCTATAAATCGGAATTTTTTTTCTTGTTGGAAACAACGGCGCGGTAATGTAGAAATTACAGAACTCTGCCGTGTTTTTGATTTGGGAGGCGTTCTGTGAAATATCCAGTCTTCCACGTTATTTTTAACGGACTTTAGTTTTGTAAATTTTAAAGATTTCCGTTGCTAGAATTACTGTCCCATTTAAGAATTCTTCCTGAATTATATTCAATTCTCATAAAAAAAGTCCTGTAGAATTCACAAAAACGTAGTTCTGTTATTATTACGGATTTTTTCTCATATCCGCCGCATCGTAACTAATTCTGTTATTCCTCAAGTATATATTTTATCTGTGCAGAACTGCATAAACCTGCTAGAAAGAGTTATCCACGTCGCCGAGTCCAAATGTGTGGTATAGACGAGACGTGACAGGCAGATTTAGTTGAAATGCTACCCTATGCCCCCGAGAATAATGGCTACAAGTATTTGCTCACCGTTATAGATATGTTCTCAAAGTACGCCTGGGCTATTCCTGTTAAAAGCAAGGGTGGGCCAGATGTAACTTCAGCAATGCAGTCTATACTGGTGCAAGATCGTGTACCAGAAAATTTACACACTGACGAAGGCAAAGAGTTTTATCATTTTAATTTTAAAAATCTCATGCTACGATACGGCATCAATCTCTACTCAACGCACAGTAATCTGAAGGCATCAATCTGTGAAAGATTCAATTGCACACTTAAGAATAAGATGTGACCACAATTTAGCTTGAAAGGCAACAACGAGTGGATAGACATTTTACTTGCTCTCTCGTTTACTTGCCCAACGAAATAATAGGTTTATCTCCGAAACCAATTTTTTTCTATGTCCTTAACGATTGCCACTTGTGTTGAATTCCATGCAGGCGAACATATTTTCCACTTTTTTAATTCCTCTTAATTCGAGCAGTAGACACACCTCTCATGGTTATTTTTAATTCCATACTTACATGCCGTATTTTCGATTAATTTAATTTTCTCTAATCTGTCCACAAAATATGTGCACTTAGATGGTTTCTTTTCCTTCTTGTGGAATATAAGTTTGGAAATTTCAATTTTTTTGTCATGGTTATTTTCAATTCCATACTTACATGCTGTATTTTCGATTAATTTAATTCCTTTTGATCTGTGCACAAAACATGTGAACTTACATAGTTTCTGAAACTAAATAAAAATCACTAAGAAACGTTTGTCTGGTCCTAAATTTTTATAATTATAAAGAAAGTTTTCTTCTTGCTTTTTTATAATTATGAAGATGTAGGATCAGACAATCGTTCCTCAGTGCTTTTTATTTAGTTTTCGAAATTTTCAACTCGATATTGCGTTTCGTGTGAACGTAAGTTTGTTTAAAAAAAATGTGAAAAATTTTTTTGAGGTTACGCTCACATGGCCTTAAATGTATTCTAAGACAGATTTCATATGAAATCGGTCAAAATATGTTTCTGTTCAATAGATGAATAAAAAATGTTTACATGATTTGCCCAAATTCTTTTTTTTACCCATAATTTATAAATGTAATATAACATTTATTCATTTTAAAAAATGCACTTATTTCAATTCACAGTAGCGTCTTCAATATGACATTATTCTATTCCTTTGTATTCTTGTTTTTTTTTTTTGCATTTCTCCACTTTTTAATTCCTCCCAATACGTTTCCATCAAATTTTTCTAAATCGATTAAAAGGAATAGGTTTTGGTTTTTTTTCTACTTGTTGGTCGAATTTTAGATGGAGGAAAATTCGCGTATTAATGGGAATTCAGATTCTGAATTTTTATGAATTCGTCTCTTCTAACCGGGCTCACAGAAAGAAAATAAACTGAAGATGATTTTAGGTTGAAAGTTGAGTCGATCCAATCTGACTTCAAAAATTAAAAGCAATTGAGAACATGCCATGCGAAAAGGACAATACAAGCGAAGTGCTCGAATAAAAAAAAACATTCGGCGGTAGAGCGAGGGTGGTATAGTTGGGTACACTCAACTCTCGATATACTACGCCCCGGCTTACAGCGTTCCCAGAATTCTGCCATCTGGCACTCTACGACGATGAAATCCGGGGACAGGGGAAGACGCGCGGCGACCTTGACGCAATCACGCAATACCGTAGGGACAAAGCGGGCAGCTCGCACACTCGCGTAGATATTTCGCATTTATTTTTAAATACACGCAGAAAATCCTCTCTTTATTAATTAGTTTTCACTATTAAAAAAGATCCATTCTTTGTGATAACAAGAATCTACATTTGTACAAAATACAATTAATTAATATTAGGTATTCCTACTGGAAATGGTTCATATGGCCCTGACTGTTTTCATCGTAAAAATGCTCGGAAGAGTCTCACGGTCAAAGTACGCAATACCCGAGACCCGCACTAACTCGAGAGTTGAGTGTACAACTATTAACGCTTGGTTCGAGTTTGGTCGCGGCTAGACTCAGTGCTTAGCGCGCAAGCATGTTTACGCGTGCTACAATCACGTAAATATGAATTGGAGCAAAATGGAGCAAACCTACATTAAAGTATACATTTAATGGAACATATTGACGTAAAAAATTATTCAATACGAGGTGGAAGTTTTCGTCAGTATAAGTCGGAAGTCGTTCCTTCGCTAAAAAAAGTGTGGGTAACAGTTACCAACTATTGTTGTACTATAGATCATTGAAAGTTGAAATTCCTTATTTGATTATTATTTTATTTATAATCACAATGTCCTGGATAGATAAAAATAAAAATCACTTTTGAAGTAAATTGTTTACATAATAATATTGAACTTTTTGAGAAACGAATGCAAGTAGATAACCCGAGCTATAGGACGGTCTCTGATTGGCCGAGAGGCGTGGCCTAAGGGGAGGGGAGGGGGAAGGAAGGGGACGTGGCCTGCGCTGATTGGTCGATGGGACATGGCCTAATTGATTGTGGTGGGGGTAATTATGGGGCGTGGTCTCCTCTGATTGGTCAATTGGGGTGAAGTTTAATTGAATGGAGTGGGGGTAATTAGGGGTGTGGTCTCCTCTGATTGGTCGACGGGGGTGTGGCCTATTTGTAA
>JAUMHM010000083.1:43815190-43832797 GCA_032362435.1 Melikaiella ostensackeni
GAGACACGATGGGGTTAGAAGGATGTTAGGGTATTTTGAGACTTACAGGGGATTTAAGAGGATAAAGGGAAAGTAAGAAACCTGCTTTATCCCATGTCTGTTATTATTATATAATTTTAAAAATAAATTTGCCATATTTTCCAGAGCCACATGACACTTTCATCAAAAATTCATTTAAAAACGCCTATAATTCACTTCCCAGGAACTTCGAAAAAAAAGTTTGCGGGAGACCTTCAGATCGAGAATAAGATTGGGAGCACCTTGGCTCCTTGGCCCTGGTTTGGAGAACGATCGCGAGGATATAATGATATCCAGGAATGCGTTATAGAGTGAGCGAGTGGGTAATCGTTAAACGATTGGCTGCAGCCACCGGTTCCATCAGAGACGACCCTCGCCTCGACCCGTATCCTCCGTTTAACTCCCCCGAGTTGGGGGTAGCTACCCCCATCCACCCCCGTTCTACCACTCTGCTTAGCGTGTCCCATGCCTCATACCATCCGCCCCGTTCCCCATAGCCGTGCCTAGTGGAGGTGGCGCCATCTGGCGCAGGTTTAATAAAAGACGATCGATTATGACGTCGGCCTCAGAACTACCCCTCGAAAGAGAGGGCTGGAAAGAGAGGGGTGGGGTACTCTGAAAGTACCGAAGTGGTGGCAGCGAAGGGACTGGGGGTGGAACACGTGGAGGTGGAGGCCGAGTCGGCGGCGGCGGAGGAGCAGGAGGTACAACAGAGATGCCAAAGAGGGGGTAAGGTTCGGGGGATGGCGCGGCGGTTCAAACACAAAAACTCTGCCGGAGCTCTGCGAACGAAGGGCGAATTGGTCCGCTCTAGATCTCTTGATGTATGGAATGAACTGATTCATATGTATGTTAATATTAAAAGTAGAGGCTCTTTATTTATTGCTTTGTTTAGGTTTGTTGGAAATTATATTATTTTCACTAAGATAGTTACAATTTATTGGATATTTATCATCAACTGTTATTTATTATTTTATTAAATGTGAATCAATTTTCTCTCAGACTTAAGATGGTTAAAGCCCAAAATATCGGAAACATTTTTATTGGAGTTGTATTTTTGTACCAAATTGAATATTATACACGAGGCTGTCCCAGTACATGTCATCAGTTACGGACACATTTTTGTAATGTAATCAAGTGCTCTGATAGAAATCTGATTATTATTATTATTTGTTGTGTGTTGTATATAATAATCTTGGATGGTTTCATTCTGTTCAGATTTAAGCTCCTGCATTTCCAAACGTTTGGAAATGTTTGTTTTGAGACTTTTTTCATAGTATAGGTTTTAGAAATAGGCATTCAAAATTAAATTATCTTTAGTTTGAAAACGTTCCAAATTTAAAATTGTAAACTCTTTGCCTTTCTGATTAAAATCGGAATCATAGCAAACGTATGACACCGTTATGTTTGACTAGGGGGCAGTGAACAGATGGTTTACATATAATCCCTCAGAAATAGATTATAGAGTTATTTTAATAACAAAAATAACTGAAATTTATGGTAATACTTGTATTATATAGGCACCGAAAATTAGACCAAACAATTTTTTTATAAAATTTATAAAAGTTTGAAACTCCACCAGATTGATTTGCAAATGGACGATTATTAAGGCCATGCCGCGAAAACCTAAAAAATTACTTGGAACCTATTTTCCTCTCCTAAAATATTTTTTCATATTTTCGTTTTGCAGGAATGGCACGTCAAGTATCAAATTCGTTTCCTTGTTTGGCGGTGACTTTCTATACGCAGAAAACTGGATATTCAAGCCTTAACATGGCAAAGAGGGAATCCATATTTATCGTTATAGTAGACGGGGTGAGGGTTTATGGATATGGTTACACTATAAGAGATCGAGAATTGACGCTATATAGGGAAATGGGGTTTACTCTGCTGAATAATTCCAAAATTTGCAATCTGCAGAAATGCCACTCATGTACATACAGAGTATCATTCCTCTTTTTTCACAGAAAATAGATTATTATTATTATTATATTCCATTATTATTATACCATTAAGCCAAATCCCTTTCCAAGTACGTAAATCATTCGGCTCTAGCCTCCTTGCACTACCGGAGATTAAGAAATTTATATGGTAAGGGTAAATAAGGGATGCATAGGAGAAGGAGTAGGTTTTAAATCAATCTAGAAGTCGCGTGTTGCTTATTCAACGATAGACTCTTTCCACAACACCGCTCCGACACGAGTCGCTGATCAATCTCTCTAGCAATCACTCCAGGTGAAGAGTTCTACAGAGTCATCATATATCACGATTCACACGAACACTCAAACTGACTGATAAACCCATGGGAAAATCCACACTCTTTACCCGAATCACATCTACTAAGTAAAGCTCTTCACGAGGGCCCATGACTATCCAAAATCTTTCGTTTCAGGCGGGACTCTTCTTCTCATCAACGATTGCCCTCCACACATCCCGATCCTTGCATACATCTTTTGCTTCCGTTACATCCATACATGGTTTCATGCACGCTCTTGTGCTTCTACGACTCCTTACATCCCTTTGCTTCAGAGTCTCATTCACACATTCCAACCATTCTTTCTTCAGTCTACCTCTGGATAAGCTACCACTTACTTTGCCTGAATACACTTGATTCGTTAAACGTTCTTCATTCATTCTCTCAACATGACCAAACCATCTCAGCAAATTTTCTTTCACACTTGTCAAACAATGCTTCTTCTACACCACATTTTTTGAGAACCTACTCATTATTGACTTTGTCCATTAGCATTTTACCGCACATGTTCCGCAAGAACTGCATGCCAACGTCTGAATATCTCATCATCTATCTTTCCATCAGCAGTAAATGAACTTCCAAGATACACGAAATCATGAACTTGTTCTATCATCTCTTCGTTTAAGGCAATTTTGCATACTGTTTACTCATCCCTTCTTTCAAACACGATAATTTTTGTTTTATTCACGTTAATCTTCAGACCCATACTCTTCACGCTGGTATCCAGTCTGCTCATCATTACCTGCAAATTATTGATTGATTCTGCCGTAACAATCTTATCATCTGCAAACGCCAGTCCACGCACTTTCACTGTCCCGAGATCAACACCTTCTTCGTCTAAAAAAGCCATTCTTAGACATTTGTCCATGTATATGCAGAACATCCAGAACGACATAACGCAGCCTTGACTAACGTCTTGTTTAATATCAAGCCAATTACTCAGTTGTCCTTTCCCCCTTACACTTGCTCTACTACCAGTGTATATTGTTTTTATTGTTTTTAGAAGCCAACCTCTCACTTCATACTCTTTCAGGACTTCGCAAAGTTTAGTTCTATCCACCTTATCGAAAGGTTTTTCCAGATGAAAAAATGCACAGAAAACTTTTTTGTTTACTCTCATGATCTCCCTGGCATGAATGCACATTGAACTCTCTAGATCCTTTCATTTGTTATTCTCATGATCTTACCAATAAGTATTTTGGTAAATATTACACCTATGGTACTTAGTAGGCTGATAGCTCTATAATTAGTGCAGTTACCTTTATCACGTTCTCCTTGTAAAGTGGAACGATAATCGCTTTTCTCCAATCATTTGGAATTTCTACGTTCTTAGCAGACATATTCATCAATTCGCTCAGACACTCACAGAAAAAAGGAAAGTTAAAATGTGTTGTAAATAAATTTTGGAACGGTTAATGATTAAACGGATTTCGGCGAAAGTTTCACCGAGGTCAGAAGAATAATTCTGACGTCATCTGTACACATCACGCTGGAGTGAACAAATTGGGGTGGAACGTAGAATCGGTAGCAAGAATCGCAACTAGAACATTGTTTTTGTTTATAAATCTCCTCTGAAATAGATCAGACTATTGTAAACAACACTTGAATTTATTTTACATCACTTAACAAAAAGTAACTGACAGCTGTGAATCGCCATTTTGATCCAGTTTAATGAACTCCAATGACGGTAGATAGCGCTGGCGTCGCGGCTTTTGCTACTTTTCAAATAAAAATCGAGGCGAAGCTATATCAAAAATTACTCAGCCAAGTTTAGAATCACGAAAATAACTCCTTTTCATGTGAAGTTTAACCGGCAAGGTTAATTTTTGTTGCAGCGAATCTTTCACCTGGAATCGATGTAAACTTTATCTTTTGGTTTTTTTTTGCTCAAACAAACACTCGTCACCCCTTTCAAGCATTTTAATGGTAATACTGTGCACAAAAAAGCCTTACCATTCTTTAACTTCTTGATTACAAACTTACCTTACCCAATGAAAGAGGACGGTCCAATGCATAAATTGTTTAATTTTGAGTTCTGAAAGTTGGATTTTGGCCTTGTGAATAATCAAAATGTAAGATGGCGCGAAGTATTCTCCATGAAGCACATGTTAAAATAATCATTGTCAAAACTGAATTCCTCGAGAATTAATATCGCTAGAGAGTCTGAAATTTTCACCGAAAAAGTATTTTATAATCCTTTAGAATATATTTTAAATTAAGTTTCTAAATTTGGACTATCTAGCCACACTCGACTTTCCTTGATTATTTTAAACAAATAAAAAATTGTGGACTATTTCTGCAAGTGACCATAGTCAGTGCACCTCCCTAGATTTTGACCAGAAAACTTGTTTCGCGTACCTGAGAGATTAAAGTTGATCCACAAAGGAGAAGTCTAAATGCATACCCGAGTATTGTATATTCATGATTTCTTAGCTACTCCCGCCATCTCGAGGGTCCACGATCTCGTTCTCAAAGTAAAATCCATAATGCATGAAGGTCCATGGCAAAGTCGAAGCTTAAGCCGCAACATATTATATTCATGTTATGCTCTGCTAGCGGCAGCCTTTGTTTTTAATACCTGTATCTACGCCAGATTATGCCGCGACTTCCGCCGCTATGACAGACAAGTACGTCTCACCATCTTTCTCCATATTCTCAAGATAAAATTTCAGTCAAAGATAAATCAAAACTCAATCAATCAAAATTCATCATTTCCGCATCAATGTCTTCAATTTCCTAATAAATTTCCCAAACATTTCTCGCGTTTCGAGCACTATAAAATTTAAAGTATCGAACTCTAGGACACTTCCTATTTTAGGTAAAGACACTGTCGGGTAAAAAAATATTGTTATGAGATAGATCTAAAAAAACATCTGGAAAATCATATGGAAGACGTCTTTCAGATACTATAATAAAAGTATGGCTAATGAGACTATTCCATACTCATGTATATTTAAATGAAGTATAGTAAATGTATAGCAGAAATATAGCTAAAGTATAACGATGTGTGGTTGGAGTATAGTAAAAGTATTGCTAAAGAATATCTGAGAAGTATAGACATAGTATAGCTAAAATATAGCTAAATGGAGTATGCCTAAGGTATAATAAAAATTATACGACCATACTATGTACAGCGATGTATTCTTGATGATGAAAGATACATGAGCTATACTCGCGAATAATATTCAGTGCACATTTTTCTCACGAAATCATTTAAATCGTGAACTTTTCAAATTTTCACACAAGCTGTCATTAAGAATTCATTTTGTTTTAACCCGTTGCTAGGACATCTTATCAAACCAATGAATGCCATTCTATGTCCGAAACTTTAGCCAAACTTTGGTTCAAATGAAGTATGGCCTATACTTACGTATAGATGAAGTATATTCCAATGCTTTATCTATACTCTAGCTATACTTTAGATATACAATTTCAATATACTTTAAGTATGTGATTGTCCATTTGCCATACATTTTTTATACTTCAGAAATTCAATGATTGATCAATCCCATACTTATAATTTTTACCCCAGTTTCTTTTAAAGTTTTTGTTGAAAAGCCTAACTGTTTTTTTATAAAAGAAAATAGATATTACACTTTCGAAATGTAAGTGCGCTGGTCAATTTGTATCGATGATTTAAGTATCTTCATTGGATCTATAAATTGTGTAAATAGAGTGAGTGGGGAAGTGCTTGTATAACGGGCTCCTCTGAAAGGCAAGCTAAGGCAAACTCGAATAGTACCCAGCTAATGGGTACAAATTGATTTGACTGATGGAATCCAGGAAATTCTATATCCACTAAAACACAAACCTAATGGTCGATCTATCTAAAGTGTCAGAGTCAGGTCCGTGAGAATACCAAGCCTGCATTTTCAGCAGGGTTTGACTGCTGGCCATGGCATGAATCCTCCTCCAGACTTTTGATCTCCTAACATCATATTAACTTCGATCAAACTAATATAAAAAATAAAATCAAACAACTTTCTTAAAGAGGAATGCAATCAAGATTTTTTCGACGATCCTTCCAAAATAATTTTCCAATTTGAAATTTAAATGGTTGAATATTTTATTCCAGAACAATCTAGAAAATTACAGAATTTTTAGAGAATTTTAGAAATAGAGTATGATCAATGCAATTCCAAATCATTTTATTGAAAACTCCATGACATTCGACGAAATATCATAGAAAATTCAAGTCCAGTTTACAATATTGCAGAATATTTATTTAGAATTGAGTTAAAAAACCTTCTTCTACAATGTTTGCCTGAGTGAAAGTCGAGTTTATTTGATCTATGAAAATGTGTTTTATTTAGTCGAATTGTCTTGGATGCCGAGATAGCAGAAGGGAAATTCAGTTACTCTCTTATCCCTCGGTAACCAACGAAATATGGGACAGCGGTGTAAAATCGTTAAAATATAAGTTTTTGCCTCTTGAAAACAGGTCGATCCTATGACATATTGAGCACCCCCTTTCTACGAGATCCTTTTATCTTCTCTGCCTTCGCAAGTCATCGAAATTTCTTCTCCTTCTAACAAATTCATAAACAGACGGAGGAGGGAAATAAAGTGATTTTCCATTCTTTACCAATAATCAGACGATTTGTCCCTGATCGAAGAAGGAGGTTTCCTTTCGATTTTAAATAAGCTGTCAAATCCAAGAAGAGCGATCCCCTGTTATTCAACTATTCTGTCCTTATAATTTACTACAATATTCAGAAAGGAAAGAGTAGAGAGGAGTTGAAATGTTTGGTAGGGCTCTACCTTCGAGATAATTTAATGCCTCGAGTAGTGCCTTTGTACCTTCTTTTTTTTAAGAAATTAGATTAGCACCCAAAAATGTCCTTTCTTATACGAATTCGAGATTTAAAAGTTTATGCTTCACTCTTTACAGATCATCAAATGTTGCAATTGATCAAAATAATTATTCCTATCTTAAATTTAATAGAAAAAATGACTTTCATTATTAGTACATGTCTGTTCTAAATTTAGGATAAACTTTTGATTTTAATTTCGGGCAAGACTGGAGGTCCGAACCGGATGATAAGACACTTAAGTCGAAAAATCAGCCTTTTCAAGTCGCCTGAAGGAAAAGGCAGTTTTTTGTATTGCGAATTAAGTCTACGAGCGTGATCCTGACAAGCTGCCATCCCGGCGTTAACGTGAACTGACGTAACCGTCGGCTTGGATTACTTAAAAGACAACAAGCCCGCAAGGCTTTTTTCCATTCTTCCTTTCTTTAATCATGCTGGACTTACAGCGTCTTGAGAGCATTTTCCTTTTAATCCTCAAGCGATAAAAAGTTATGCGAACGACGTTTCCGGATATCCGTAGTTTCAGAATGTAAGTCAAGAAAAAAATCTCTACGGATAAAAGAGGAAGTAATTATTATGTTACAAGTTATTACTTTCTGAAAAAGAATCATGAGATACAAGGTTGTAAAACAGTGCTACAAGTGATAAGGAATATCTATATTTTTAGAATGAAAGATACTGTTCACTTTGCTCTAAAAGGGATCGAAAAATTACAAGAACTTCAAAAATACTTTACTTTTTCGCTAGGTAATAATAATTTGTGAGACGTGAAATATTTTCACTGTTTTTGCAATACCTACTTTTTTCTAGAATTGACATTGCACCAGATAATATCAACCCCTAGCAGCGGTAAATAACCACTATAAACAACGGGGAATAACCCTTAGCATCGGTTAATAACAACTCGCATCAATGGTTAATTACCCTCAGTAATGCTCAATAACATTCCCTTGCAATGGTAAATATCTAAGTTAATATTAACCGCAAGCAACGGATAATAACAACCTTCAGCAACAGTCAACAATAACCCGTGGCAAAGGTGAATAACAACCTCCTAGCAAAGGTCAATAACAACCAGTAACAACAGTCAACTCTAGCAACGGTCCTTAATAATCATTATCACTAGTCAATAATAACCACCAGCAACGGTCAATAACAACCTTTAGCAATGGAAAATAACAATCCCTAGCAAAAGTGAATAACAACACCCAGAGGCAAAAGTTAATAACAACCCTTAGCACAAGTCAATATCAACCTCCAGAACCGATCAATATAACTACCCTTAATAACAGTTAGCAACAATTCCTAGCAAAGGTCATTAAAACAATCAACCCTAGCCCTAGATCAAAGGTCATTAGCAACCATTATCATCGATCAATAACGACGTTTAGAAACGGTCAATGGCAAGCATCAGCAATGGATAATAACAAATACTCATAGCCAATGTCTTAGAATAGGTCATTGACATCCATTAGCAACAGTCGATAACAATACAAAAAATTTAAATACAAGTTTATTCTTTAATGTTTACAAATTCATAATAAATTGAATTGAATACCAATGTTACAAACTTTCCTCAACCCAAATGTGAACTCCTATTGTTACTTATTATGTTTTTAAGGTCGTTTATTGGCAATGTCTTATTTTGACTGAAGACTTGAAAATTTTTATTCTTAATATCAAGTAAAGAAACCACTATGTACTTTGATCCATGGGAAAGTTTTAAAATTATTATTGAACGTGACGTTTGAGAATGATTTAATTGTTTCTTAATAAGGTTTTCATCGGTATTTAATTCAAAGGTGAATGCTTTAGAAACGATGGAATGAAGAGGGTTCTTTTTTCTAATAAATTCACATCGCTGGTTTACGAGGGTAAAGATGACACGAGAAGAAAGTGGAGAAGGGGATGATGAGGAAAGAGGGTGACTTTAGTCGCCATCACTAATTACTTTAGTTATTCCCCTCCCGTCCATGACTTTGCTTTCCCTCGTCCTAAGCTCTAGCGATTCTTGAACTCGTACATAAGTAGAACGGCACCTTCAAAGCACCGCCATATTAAAGTTTCTATTATTATTATCATTATTACTTATATTATTATTATTATTATCTTAAATTCTCCAAGTCAAGATACTTTAATTAAATCTGAAAATAAATAAAAAAATAATCTGTTATGTTAAACAATTCTGAATAGCGACTTTTAGGTTCGTCAAGTGTTCATGAATTTGGCAATAGTGATATTGTTTTAGAAAAGCTCAGAAGACCTTATTAAATCCTTATTGAAAACATCAATGAAAGATTGGATAAATACACACTAAATCCCAAGGTGTCAAATTTTGATCCAAAAGTGGGTCAAATCGTTGCACAATGGAAAAACAAGCAAGATCTACATCAGAATATATGAATGTGGTTGAAATCTTCAATGTAGTGATTATGTAGTTATCAAAATTTGACACCTTAGGATTTAGTGTGTACAGTGTACACTGTATAGTTGTACACTATACTTTTAATTAATTTTTTGGTTGAGAATTGTTTGTTTTGTATAGCCATACTCGCACACAAAATATCAAGGATCCAAGAAGGGTGGTGGTTGATGTAGAGTAAAGGACAGACGATGACTGGTAAGCTGACAAAGGAGGCAAGAGGGTAGGTTGGAGTTATATCCTCATGTATAATTCACACCTCAGCGCCATGCCTCGACTCCCATTGGCCGAAGCACACTTTGTCGTTGGTTTTATGACAAACCTAAGGACACGTGATGTCGATGGCTACCCATTGCCATCGTACACAACTGTCAACATTATTTCCTATTTCAAAATTGCTTCACGAATCAAAAGACCTCGTCATTTTCTCCTTATCAAAACAATTTCAACAAAAAACAGAAGAAAAAGAAATTGATCTAAAAAATGTTCATAGAGTTCTCCTCACTGGTGTCAGTCCATTTTTCCTTAAAAAAGGAAGAAATGCATACCAACAACAATTCTTTCAGCGGTCTACCTTTGGCTACACTTCCATTTACTTAACCTAAATACATCTGCTTCCTTAAACGTCCTTCATTCATTCTGTCAACATGACCAAATCATCTCAGCAAATTTTCTTCACTGTTCTCAATCAATGTTTTTTATACATCACATTCTTTGAGAACCCACTCATTACTGACTTTGTCCGTTAGCGTTTTATCGCACATATTTTGCAGGCACTGCAGGTCAACCGCGTTCACTTTACTTCTATATCCTTTTCTTGATACATCCAGTTCTCGCTACCATATAGCACAGTGGGTGCAAGCACAGAATTATGTATTGCAATTTTAGTTTTACTCGTTACATTTTCACTTCTAGTAATTGCTTGTACACTGCCGATAATCTTTCTACCCTCGTTTGTACGTCTGGATGTTTCTGAATCTATCTTTCCGCCAGCAGTAAATACTCGTAAACTTCCAAGATACACGAAATCATTAACTTGTTCTATCCTCTCATCGTTTAAGGCAATATTGCATACTGTTTTCTCACCCCCTTCTTTCAAGAACAATAATTTTTGTTTTATTCACGTTCATCTTGAGACCCATACTCTTCATGCTGGTATCCAGTCTGCTCATCATTATCTGCAAATCATATACAGATTCTGCCGTAACAATCTCATCATCTGCAAACGCCAGTCCACAATATTTCACTGTTCCGAGATTAACACCTTCTTCGTCTGAGAAAGCCATTCTTAAATATGTGTCCATGTATATGTGACGTACCAAGCCCGAAATTGTACACATTGCGAAGCGTACAGCAATTTTTGTACACATCGCGAGTGCACAGGCTGTTTTTTACCAAACCCGAAATATCGAGCTTGCTACAGAACGTTTTGTACACATCGCGATGTGTACATGCCGTTTTGTGCACAGCCCGATCTGGACAATGTTTATTATACCACACAGAGTAGGCTGTATCGTTTTTATGTTTACTTGATAGTTAAACGCAATGTAAATAGTCCGATTATGCTATTTCTTTCTGCCAGTGCGCTATATTGTATGTTCTAATATTATTATATAAACGGGTTTTAGCTGTTATTACGGCAATTATACAGCAGAAATCAAATAGTACCAAACATCAATATGTTCATAAACACTGCTAAAGTACTCGATACACAGATTTTCCTACGATCTACATATAATGAATCTTCCTTACATGGAGAAAAGTGCTATGTTAAATGTGCTTGTACGACGAAATGTATGAACAAGAAATGCACATGCAGAAAAAAATCTTTTGTGCGATTCGAGATGCCATTATTCATCATCTTCTACAAATAGATTGGCTGAGAATTTACTGTTGCCCAGTAATGAAATAATTCAACTTCTTGTACAAATAAATGAATGGACTGGAAGCTTGCTATTACATTAACCTCTGTATAAGCATTTCAGAGATAGGGCTCTTCAAAAAACAGCTTGTACACATCGCAATGTGTACAAAACGTTCTGTACCAAGCTCGGTATATCGGGCTTGGTACAAAGCGACCTGTGCACATCGCGAAGTGTACAAAAATCGCTGTACAGTTCGTGATGTGCAAAATTTTCAGCTTGGCACGTAACATATACTTTGAATATCCAGGAGGACATAACGCAGCCTTGCCTAACGCACTGCTTAATATAAAATCAATCGCTCAGTTCTCCATTTACTCTTACACTCGCTTTACTACCCTTATATATTGCTTTTATTGCTTTTAGAAACAAATCATTCACTCCACACCCTTTCAGGACTTCCTAAAGCTTAGATCTATTCACCTTATCGAAAGCGTTTTACAGGTTAGCAAATGAGCAGAAAACTTTTTTGTTTACTCTCAAACTTTTTTCTATGATGCGTCAAGCTGAATATTTAATCCGCATATGATCTTCCTGATATAAATTTACATTGGACTTTCCAGATCCTTTTTTTAGTTATTCCCATGACCTTACCAATAAGTATTTTGGTAAATATTTTGCCCACGTTACTTAGTGAGCTGATAACTCTATAATGAGTGCTTGATGCTATATTGATGCTTGATTAGTATAATTAGTTACTTGTTACTCAAACAAACCATCGTCACCGCTCTTAAGCATTTCAGTGGTAAACATCCATTCACACCAGTAGCCTTACCATTCTTTAACTTCTTAATTAGAAACTTAATCTGTAGTTTCGTCTCAATTAGAATGTGCCATATCAAAAATTAAAGTTCTCACGAAAAATGTTTGATTTATGTACCATGTTGACAAAAAGTTTCTGGGTTAAAATCTGAAAACGACATCTCTGTGTGGTTAGTTATTATATTACAGAAATATATAATTTTTATTTGGGTTATATGCATGGTTTGTGGGTTTCGCATCAAGTTGATAATGCAGACGTGATGAAATACTGGCATAGGTGCAGATGGACCGAGCACATAATACGCCCGGTTGGGGTTAATCGTGCAACACCAGTTCATTAATTGCACACATTCCGCGTTTCCAGACCGGGCTGGCTGCGACGCTAATGAAACTAAATGCATCCTGCAATGGCAGCGAGTTAGTTTCATTCGATTTCACATACACTGACCATGATGAAAATAATGATAATTTCTACGAGACATTAATATCTCGTTGTCAGCTTTGTTCAAAGTTGTCAGTGTGAAACAATTTTATTTAACACGGGTTTATTTGACAACAACAGCCTTCTCAACCAAACAATTTTATAGCATTTGGTCCTCTGCATTTTGCATTGTCAATCAAATAGAATAAAATTCAAATGTAAATTCAGAACTTAGAACTTAAGAGAAATGAGATCAAGAAGAAGAAGAGAAATCAAGAGAGAAATCCATCACATTGAAAAATGATTGTTTTATAGGCACCCATGTATCAAATAGTGACCTTGGGTATCAGAGTTTCGAATTTGGTTTCGAATCGCATCCTAATAGTACGGTTTTCAGAAATTTTTCCGGATATTTAACTTCACAAATTCAAACCATCAAAACTAAACAATTTAGTATTTAAAGTAGTCAAAGACGAAACTCCAAACTAACGAATATAGAGATTTATAGCACAATATAGGAAAATTGAAATTTTTAATTGAACCCCGAAATTCAAAATTTTCTTAGACTTGCCCTGTTGGCCCTAAGAAGTTGTAAATCTTCCGGAACTGGGAGTTGAAACTGGGTAAATCTGTGTAAATAGGAATAATTTTGACAGAGGTTTGGAATTTATGTTTGATTTCACAGTTTACTTTAAAATGATAAAGATTAAAAAGGCCTAGTTGAAATTGAAATAAGTGAAATTAATGGCAGAACTTGTTTTTAAATTTGTATACTTATCTAAAAATTGAATTCAAACTTATACCATTTGTTCGTATTTCTTACTAACCAAAAAATTCATAGTGACGCTTAATTCTGAATGACATTTGAAACTCACGAAGTTACACAGCTAATTTGAAGATATAACAATCCACGAGTTGGGTATACAGTTGGCTGTTTCAAAAACGAAAATTATGTTTTTCAAATATATATTAGTTTTGTCGATTTGATTTTTGAGTGTTTTTCTGTTTGAACTATTAATTTTTTCCGTGTTCAATCTCACGTTATTTTACATGACATCAACTAACATTTAATGTCATTAGATATATACGTAGGCTTTTTCGACTAAAACTAAGAATGAACTAAATTATCAGTCAGAAAACAAATTTACTCTCATTTCCCTGTCTCGAAAAATTCCCAGTCATTTACAGATTTTCCTGATCTAGTACAGAAAAACGTCGCTCTTCAAAAGTACGCCGATTTGGTGCTGTTTTGAGTTGAAACAAAAATGAAACACCGGAGAATGACAATGCAGCAATGTTCATCTTACAGTTTTACACTTGAAGTATTCCCATATTAAAAGAAAAAATCTTATTTCGAGAACATAACTAATGAGCTGCAACGAAAATGATCCCACTTTCCTTTCCGTGGGTAGCTACCCTGCTTATGAAGGAAAGAAGAAGGTATTTTAATACGGTAAAGTCCTTATTTGAAATGAACTCACACATATAAGTTATCAATATCAGAAATTGGTAATCATAAAGCCGAAGCCTAATAATCCAAGAGGTAATTAATTCCTTGGTATGAACACACATGACTGGGGCCTTGGTGGAAATTCGTGTGAAGTACAATAATGTAGATATATATGGAGAGCTAGATTACGTGTACTTGCTCAGTGAAACCTGAAGTGCGAGCATTAGTCTCTATCAATCCAGTGAATGGAGTAGAGTTTAACGCCGGCGGAGCTCGTAGGGGTTTCGTACTTCGTTAACCCGACAATTAGTGCCCTAATAAGGTCATTAAGCGCTATGTATTCCTCATACTATAACGCGATTTACTCGTATATGATACAGCCAGACCAAGACATGTTCTTTGATTTAATATTCAACTATTATAGCACAATATTTCAACTTTTGTTTTTGTGAAGAAACAAAAAAAATAAAAACCAGTAATAAATAATATTGATGTATATACTGTATATAAAAAATAAATCAAGCATATTTGAACTAACCTGTGAGTCCTTGAGGCCGAGTTTTTCAGCAAGTTTCTTGCGATCAGGTTTGCTGATGTATTTTTGATGCTGGAATCTTTTTTCAAGTCCCCTTCTTTGCAAGTCAGAAAATACGGCTCTCCTCATCATTCCTCTTCGCGGTTTTCCACGAGGACATCCTGACCAGGGAAATCCTATTGCCATGCCAGCCAAGTCACTCAATCCAGCTTGCATTGAACCTGGAAATGCTGCTCCACCTCCTGGAGCTCCAATTTGGCTTCCAGAACCAGGGTTCGGACCTTCAAAAAATTGCAAGAAATCTTCCGATTAAATTGGAGAAATTCGTATTTTCTCATCGACAACATAGAAAAAAAGGGTAAAACGTGATTCAAGTAAAAATGCTGGAGATAATCCCCGTCAACCGGGGTAATTGTGGATCATTCGGGTTAAATATGGATCAACTTTTATGCTCTATAATTCAGTGAATTTTTATTGTTTTGTAATAATATTTTCTGTACATCTTATGAACAATATTCTTAGGATATACAGTAAAATACCATTAAGAAAAGGAAATTTTCTACGGAGTAATATCTTGAACCATATTTACCCCGGGGATCCATAATTACCACAGTTGACGATACGGTGATTTGATTTCTCTCAATATAAGTATAATTGATGAGCCGTTTAAAATCGCAATTTCTAAACGGAAGTGGAAGTTAATGAAGAACGGACAATTAAGTCTGCAGGTTGGTATCTGACCGATATTGCCAAGCCGAGCATGACGATATTATCTGCTCCGATGATATTTGCACGCACTTGTTGCATGCGTACATTTTGCTTGTGGCGGTGCATGTACATAATATGCTAGTGCTTTCAGTGCACTTCATATGCACTCCATGTCCCATACGAGTCTACCTGCAACTAGATATCCGACATACCTACTCCATTCGCACTCACGTGTGTAGCTCTCTACTCAACATTGCCGAAGTGTCATATTTATAACTCCATTGATCGAATTCAGTGGATTTTTTCACTCATAAACACACTCGCAGTCACATTTCACTGACTTCAAGAGATTCAGAGTATTTTTTATTCACGGCATAATTGTCTTCGAATACAATGGTTAATAATAGAAAAGAGTTGGAAAACCAGATCTGAACAACTTTCGACCGTCAATGTATATAAATTAGAATGTGATTCCTTTCCTTTTTATTTTGACTTTGAAATTGATAACATTAAAATATTATCCACAGAAAAAAACACTTATCAACGACGTATCATTGAGTCTATATTCATAAATGAATGTCGCAATTTTTATGTTAACTCACAGATTAAAATTTTAAATTAAATAAGATTTATCAAAGTATTATGAAATAATGTCATCTATTTAGCTACATTTTTTTTCTTACAATTTAAATTCAAATTAGTTTAGCGCGCTTCCTCATCTGTGGTTTTCAGCAAACTCTGCTATATTTGTCAATGTTCATTGAATATCGTCTTCATGTAACCTTCAGTTGTAATTTTTGTTTCGTCCATCCTAACCATTATAAAGTTTTTAAATTTTTTTATATGTAGTTTTTAAGATATAGAAGTCTCCTCAATTTGTAAGACTTCATACCATATTTACGTTTTATCATGACTTATACTTGACTGGATTGTCTATTTTTACATTGACAGTTTTTATAGTACAATCTTATGATACGAGTGTATATATTATTTCCATTCTCATGTACTAATTAGTTGTAACGAATATAGGCTACCTTTGAAGAAGGCACGCAGTTGTTGCCGAAACGTCAGGTTTTTTGAATAAATGAGAATTTAATGATGGCTCTGTTTGTTTTTATTTTTATGTGGCCGCAAGACGAAAAGAATCACGTTTAATTTACAATGGTTGATGTTTCAGCTATTTGATAATTTGGTGCTTCTATTTGGATTGCTGAGATTGGGTTTAAATTTTTGCAACAAACATCATTTTTGGAATGATTAAAATATAAAGATTAAGCAAATCCAGTTCTCACCTGTAAGAAAGGAATTCCGACACAAAAATGGCTGCATCAGGTGATGTTGAGGTGGAGGTTGACTCGAATGTGAAGGATGATGTGGATGATAAGCAGCTGGCCTTGCTATTGGCTTTGCTATATTGTAGCTTGCCGAATTTTGATATTTTTGGAATATCATTGGTATCGCTACTGCAGGGATAACTGGAAAGTGCTCTAGAAAAAAGAAGCCAAGTGATTAGTAAAGAATTTCTGTATAAATACTAAATTGAGCATCCAAAATCAATCATGAAAGATAATTGCTAAAAATCGTATGTATTCATATTTGAAACGTGTTCTACAACAGTGCATAATACGCCACTTGTTATAAGGATCATTTTGTACGTATATTTACGTATTAGATGACCCCTATAACAATTGACGCATAATGCACTATTTTGCATGTTATGCACTATTGTGCACAACAGTGCATTATACTCCGCTTAGCATAAGGATTATTTTGTATCTATATTCACGTATTAAATGATCCTTCACAAAGTAGCGCATAATGCACTGTTGTACATGATGTGCATTGTTGTGCACAACAGTGCATGATACGCTACTTGCAATAAGGATAATTTTGTACCTATATTTACATATTAGATAACCCGTATAACAAGTCGCGCATAATGCACTATTTCGCATGTTATGCAATGTTGTGCACAACAGTGCATTAAACTCCACTTGGCATGAGGATTACTTTGTATCTATATTCACGCATTAATGATCCTTCACAAAGTAGCGCATAATGCACTGTAGTACATTGTTGTGCACAACAGTGCATTATACGATACTTGCAATAAGGATAATTTTGTACCTATATTTGCATATTAGATGACCCTTATAACAAGTGGCGCATAAAGCACTATTTCGCATGTTATGCACTGTTGTGCACAACAGTGCATTAAACTCCACTCGGCATGAGGATTACTTTGTATCTATATTCACGCATTAATGATCCTTCACAAAGTAGCGCATAATGCACTGTAGTACA
>JAUMHM010000083.1:43857768-43876964 GCA_032362435.1 Melikaiella ostensackeni
ATCGTTAATCAGATAATAAGCAGTGTTAATTGGTCTTTGTAAAGGTATAAAGTTGAAACATTCTCGCATTGATTATTGAATATTGATTCAAAGATTCAAGATCTCGCATCAATTCAAAGAATACTGATGATTTTCTAAGTCGGTAATCCTGCCCAGTGCCCATAAAAGGGGTTCCTGAAGCCCATGCATATTTGAAGTAATCGTTAATCAGATAATAAGCAGTGTTAATTAGTCTATGTAAAGGCATAACGTTGGAGCATTCTCGCATTGAGATGAAACGAGCTGCACCAGGCAGGGCGTATAAGGACGTTGTCTCAAAGTCGGCGTTATTACCTGCTATCCACATAATTGATATACCCAGAACGAGTCCAGTGAGCACGTTAGTTGGTTTAAGTGGAGTCAGTGCGCTATTACGGAGGTAGTTTCCACCACTTTTTCTTAAGGGGGGTTGCACGTTGCTACCCGGCGTGGTGAGGGTAACGGCAGCCAACGAGAGTGGTCCGTGAGCTACCCCTGATATCGTCGGGGGTGGGTTGTGTGGCCACGCCCCCATTTAGAATCACCTACCTCGTCGACGTCACGACTTATCACCCTCTCTCGTTCGCGAACAGAGGAAGAGAAACGAAGAGCGAGTCAAGAAATGGGAAATAGGCTGAGGCTGGGGGTTGGAAAAAAATAATGAAATGAACATCGGGAGGGAATCGGGAATTATTATAAGAGCCGGCTGGGGTTGGCTCGGTTAGCTTATATAAATGAGAGAGACGATGGTGGCGGTTCAGCGTTCAGCGTTCAAGGCTCAGCCCTCAACGTTCAGCAGAGAAGGAGTGAACTCGGGTGACGAAAACGATTCGTGTTTCACAGGAAAGGGATAATTATTCATTCTTCCCGGAGAGGAAAAGTCCGGATATCGAGATTTCACGGGGGATCGCTTATTATTTGTTTTCATTCAAGATCTGGCTTTAATCGGATTGGGCCAAGACATTATAGTCCACCAAATACGTTTAAGCAATTCATTTTTATTCATGCGAGAAGTAATCAATTTTTAGTTATTCAAGTATTTACTTAAGAAAATAATTTTCATTTCAATAAAGAAGATGTCAAAGATTATATGGCACATGCCGGAAATTTCAGCAATTAGCTATTCGCCGTGAATAATAGAAAATGCTAGGAGACGTGCGCCCTAAAAAGCCAGAAGGAGTAGCGACATCTGCTCTGAGTTTTGGGTGTCCAGCCTAATTCGATAGCAAGGCCATCTGACGTGAGTTGCAGGTACTGCGTTGACAAAGTGAAACCAAACCCCAAATTGAAGTTGATAATCCGTCAATCGATTAACGAATCTATAGCTTCGTTGTCTCTCAAGTCGTTCCAAAGCCGCGTTTCCCGTCTGCGGTAATATTGGACAAAATATTGTGTGCATCGTGTTGGCCAATACACTATTCTTGAATGCACTTGACCGAACTCTGACCGAAAGGCCTTTTTCATACATTTTTCTGTTACAGCAAATGAATGTTCATAATTTGACGCTTAAAATTCTATATATATATAGGTGAACTGGAGTTTATAAAATGAAAAGTGACTATGTCGATCCGTCAACGCCCGCCGCTCTGTATCCTCGTAAATTCTTTTTGGCCAATCATTCTGTACTATTGTGAGTGTAGGACTGATTCCTGCTCTGGACCGGACTCGGTACAGTGTGTTAGAGAAGTAAAGCCGTCAGTAAGTTCAGTATTTACGCCAGTTCAATAATGAACACCTCGACTACCAGCACTACAGCCCCAATTTTTCACTCTCATTTTATTCCGTGTACGTGAAGTAAGAAAGAAAAAATTGCACCTCTGCAAACATCTGGTTCCCATTCGTCGGTGCAAAACGACTTTATTTAAATTCAACATCGCAACTACCGCGAAGAGTAAAATGAAGGCAGGCCCTCATTGGCTAGAACGTGATGCGTTGGAGATTCGCAATCAACACAGCAGTGAAAATAAAGAGAATGAAGCACAGCATCATGTTGCACGAGAGAAGTCCGAGGCCGAGGGTAGTTCTGGTAATAATATTATTCTGATAGGGGGCAGTTATAAGCACATGACGCCTGCCCCTTAACCTATAATCGTATAAGTATTACTATACTAATACTCATACACATACACAAAAGTACATTCGACGACTCCGGTGCAACCGCTTATGAGCATTCCTCCAATGTGTCGAATCGAGCGTGAAATCAACTTTATTAGCCGATTTTTCCCCGATAATGCCACACTGAATTCTCCAATCTTATTTCCTTTCAATATTTTATATGGTAAGGCTGGATTCAATAAAATGTGGTGGTAATAATCTGTTGAAGCTTCAGATAATTCGATTTTATATTCCTAAGAGCGGAATTAAGTGAATTTTAGCGTATGGTTTCATTAAAGTGTTTTAATTAAAGCGCTTTGCAAATTTTTCAGAAATTTATGGAAAGATTGAGCAAATTATAGAAAGTTTTGGAAATTTATGGAAAGTTACGGAAATTTTCGGAAATAGCCGAAAAAGTTTAAAACTTTTGGAGGCTTATGAGAACTTTGTTTGAAATTTTTGGAAATTCATGAAAAAGCTTGCAATTTTTTGAAATCTGGGTAACTTTGGGAGGTTAACGGAAAATTATGAAAATTTCAAAGCTCGTCAGGTTTTATTCACGGTTGAGGAATCTTATCACATTTTTGAAGCAATGAATGGTCTTTTTACATCTTGAAGACCAAATTGTAGGAGGCTGTTGCCCTCCTCAGTTTACAACACAAACCGATCATGACTCCTCTGGTTCTGGTTTTGTGCATACTTTTCTTTGAATCACCGAAATTTGGTGAGACTGACACTATGAATGGACATTCCACTTTATCACGATTTAGCTCCATAGTTTGGATATGATTTTATACTTATAGAAAACATTTATCGCATTAAGCTGGTAGGTGGGTGTGAACTCTAAATAATGGACAATACAAATAATAATGTAGCCTCGGATTGGATTGACACTTTTGTTGACGAAAGGCATGCCTTCGGAATAGTTTCAGGCGATGAATGGAGACTAGGTATTTGGAATGATAGAGATGCAAATGATCTTAAGAAAAGGAAATTGTGGAATAAAATGCGCGTAAGGAAGCTTCATATTTTTTATGTACCTGAAACGAAGGAGAAGGAATGTGAGATGAGAAAGATTGAAAATGGACTCGACCTATGTCTCATTATAAATGAGAGAGCAAAACAGCATGTCAAAAAGTATGAATGTGTATGTCCTAGATTACTATGGGTTAGAACGAAAGTGAGAATCATAAGGCTATTTGTTATAGCATGCTAGGCTCCAGGTGATGGCGGCAGTATTGATGTAAGAGGTACCTTCTTGGATTCGTTAAATAATATTCTAGGTACTTGCAGTCCTGGGGAAGGAATCATCATACTAGGAGATAGAATGGCTGGGTTGGCGTTCAACGCGCAGGTACGGGCAGGGTATTTGGTCATTTCGAAATCCCAAAAACGAACGTTAACGGGGAGAAATTGATTGGCTTATGTTTATAAAAAGGCTTTTGTATTGCAAATACTTGTTTCATACATAAAATGATTCACATGTATACTTGGTGCAGAGGCAAAAGCCACAGTATGATTTATTTTGTTGTAGCGGATGAGAGACTGAGAGTTCTAGTAAGAAATACAAGAGCTATGTGAGGTTTTGAAAATAGAATGGATCACTACTTCTATCAAAAATAAACCTAGCTCGAGGATGTGAGGGAACCAGATTATATAATAATTTGAAGGAGACACGAGTAAAAATAGAGAATTTGCAGAAACCAGAAGTATAGACAGTATATCGTGAAAAGATGAATGTATATTAGGTCATCATAGAAAAGACTGGAAGACCGAATTAGGCAATAAAAATGTAGAGTGTGCATGGATAATACTGTTAACAAGCAAAAGCAAGGGTATTCGGGAAAGCTGAATATTAAAGGTTTTAGCAATGAGAAGAGGACTAGGTTAGGAAATGGTTATAGGATTAAAAACGGAAAAGCAAAGATACTAGTCAATGAAAGCAAGGATCAAGTGAAAGCGGGGTAAGGTAGGAAAATGCAAAATGATTTTGAAGGAAATAAGACATTATTTTGGACATGGATTAGGAAGATTAGGAAAGTAGGTATTGTCACTGAGTTACCAGGAATTGAGACTGCTGATGGTGAAATGATATGGGATACGGACAAAGTGACAGACTGTGTGAGTGATTTTTTCAAGGAATTGTATGGAGGTCAGGCCACGGAGCATAAAGACTGTGACACAGAAGTGGATAAGCTAGAGAATCCCGTTGTAGGTAATAAAATAGGAATTGATATCCGCGAAATTATATCTACAATTAAGAAACTAAAGATTGGTAAGATTATAAATGTGGATGGTACTACCGCTGAAATGCTTAAGAGCGTTGGCGGATATTTGTTTGCTTGGCTGGATGAATTTCTGAATATGTGTGCTATGTGCGGTCAAGTTTAGAGTGATTGGAGAAAGACGATTATCGTTCCACTCTACAAAAAAAAGGGTGACACAGGTGACTGTACTAATTATAGAGCAATTAGCCTACTACACATGAAACGAAAGATTTTGGATTCTCATGAGTCCTCGTGAAGAGCTTAGCTTAGTGGACGTGGTTGAGATAAAGAGTATGGATCTTACTATCGGTTCATCAGTCAGTTTGAGTGTTTATGTGTGAATCGTGATAATCGTGATAATCGTGATAATAATAATAATGATAATAAACGATACGAAAATATTAGTATCTTTTCCGTCGAATCCATCAATAGAAGATCATTCACCATTATCCCAGACACATTCAATTAAATGTTGTTTCTTGATATACAATCCGGACATGTTACAACATCCCGTACGAAATTTACCGACATTTTTAGCAGTGATATTCGCTGGTCGTAAATAAAACGCTCAGGATACAGCAGATTCGTCATTTTAAATGGATGGGTGGCGATAAATCGCGGTGAGTATCGAAAACAGTAAATTTCTCATTTTACCGAGATATCGGATTTTCCTTCTGGCATTTCTCTTTTACGCTTCGTTATTATCCACCACCTCCACACTCTCCGTCGATTTCACCCTCCCAGCTATTTCTTCTCTCTTCTTCCGCTCTACACCCTATCGTTCTTTATCCCAAACAAAGCAATCTGGAACCCGTTGCGACAGCCCCTACGTGCGGCTGCTAGGTGACAATTTATATACCCGCCCACCTATAATAACTTACTCACTCGATACGTCTTTCTGGCACGAGTCTTTGGGACGATTCGCACACCCTCGATTCTCACTACCTGTGAAAAGGAAATCCGCATTTCGCAATTGCCACCTTTCAAATACGAACGCTATGACTTCCCGTGATATCGGAGAGTTTAGGCTAAACAATATTTTTTTATATATCGGAACCAGAAGCAGAAGAACAAGAAGCAACAAACAGCAACATTGAGAAACATTTTTAAGAAGAGATAACAGAAACACACAACAGAAGAAAATAATGCAAGAATGAAACATAGTTGACGGACAAACAACAAGAGACGATAGAAGATCTGTATCCAAAAATTTAGAATTTTAGATAATAGGACAGTAGGATCCAACCAAAGAACAAAATAAATCATAACAAATAGAAGAATGAATGTAGCAATAAGTAAAAGAGAAAAGGAAGATCAAGAGAAAACAACGTCAACCAACATAGGACAGCATAGGAAAAGAAACAGCATAGGACAAGATCAGAAGTAGTAGCAGAAACAAGATGCGAAATAATAGCAGAAAGCAGAAGGAGAACATACAATAGTGGCAGAAAAGCAGGAGAAATCGATAGAGGAAGAACAAGATAGCAAAAAAATGACGTAGTACAAAAACAGGAAATGGCAATTTGCCATAATTTTGAGCCACAAAGTTCTATCTTAGAATTCAATAATTCATTACACCGAAGTTTCGGCATTCTCAAAATTAAGTCTTGTAACAGTTTTCTAAGTATTCTAGCCAGAATCAGGCAAACAAATTTGTTTCTCATTATCAATAAACGTCTTCATGTACAAACTACCCAATTACGAAAAGCCTGTCCTGTAAAGTTGGCAAAATCGAAGATAGCATCCTTCCAGACCCAAATTTTTGAAAATTTCAATGTTAGTTCTGGTTTTGTCTTTAGGTCTAGAGATGTTGGGGAAATATCATCATAGAGAAAAGAGGCTTTTGCCTTTGAAAACAGTCGCAGTCCTCCATTCAGTCTGTCTATTGACATAATAAGTTTCGTTGTTATTTCTGTATGTTCTTCAATACATTGAGGCCGAAAGCAATGGACCAGAGGCATGTAGGACATATCAAAACTGTTTTCTTCCTTAATTTTGTTTACAACAAAATTTCCATGATTTCTGTTCATAGTACGATCTTTTCAATAAAATAGATTTATTTAACACAAAAACGAATTAAAATGGCCCAGAACTAAAAGCAGAAGCACATAATTAGCAGAAGGAAACATATAGCAACAAACATAAAAAATAGTAGCAATCATAATTGCCATAATGTGCTTAACGCCTTCAGAAGTTAATTTCTCTCTCTTAATCCAGGAGCCTCATTAAATTATTCCATTTTGCGAATTGCAGATACACACATTGAAAGATGTATATATAGTAATCTGCTGAGATTACTCTGTAGGAACCTTTCCAGTTTCCGCACTCTCGCTGCGGGGGTGTGCCTTGCGTGACACTTGAACCCTCGGCCCCACGCCTCCCATGAAGCGCTGTAGTGCAAGAGAAGCAGAGATATTCGTCCTCTCGGGTCAGGTGCGAGGGAGAGAGGAAGAGTCGAAGGGTTGGTGTTAATTAATATCACGTCACACGCGTTGCCCGGTTAAAATCTGTCTCCACCTACACCACCAAAATATTCCTCTCTAACACACACTCGCACACTCGAGCACACACACATTGCCACCTATCCTCATCCCATCCCATGTGAGCTTGGCTCGTTATAACCTTCTTTCCTCCTTCTGCTGGGGACCTCTTCCTCTTTTTCCTCTCTATGCGTTGATGCAATGAGTACTGCGATATTGATGATTGAGGATATTCGGCATAGGGAAAGGTGAGAATATTGACTAGATTAAGCTTGTGAGAGGATGAGAATGAGAAGGGTTAAAACGAAGGAATTTGTAAGGATTAAGGGAAAATAAAGTATGTCAATGAAGAGAGTGATGCAAACAATTTCTTGGCTCAAGAATTAGTCAAATGGCAAGCGTAATGCCGCCGAGGAAAAGAGACTCATACGAGTATGTGATGACGTGTGCAAACGTCGGATAATAATGCGAGCGAAGTCTGGATTCGGAAGACAGATTGAGTACTTCTCAATTCTTGGGTTTTATAAGGTCTCAGGTTTTATAATCAGGAACAAGGCTGGAGAGGTAAAAATGGTTGGAATAAAGATGTGGGTTGTACACTTGTTAATTGTTGAGTCAACGAAATGCACCAGAAGAATTAGCACTATCAGAAATAAAATTTTTGACCCGAGGTGCGATGAAATAGATCAGTAATCAACAAAAGAAACACAATGACAAGAAGAATAGAAAAAATGAGAAGAGAATACATCAGAACATCAACATAATGAACATCATCAACATCATCAACATCGTCAACATCAATAGTCAGAAGTAAAACAATATAAAAATGACAAACAACTGAAGAAAAAATAGGATAATATGGAAAAAGCACTAAAACGTCAACAAAGAATAAAAAATGCGACAAATAAAAAGAGAAGCATAACGTTTATAATCAAGAGAAAAAGAACATTAAACAGAAACGGAAACAAAATGACAGCTATAACTCATAGGAAAAACAAGAGGTTAATTTTCGTTGCTCGTAAATTTTGCGGGGTTGTAAACTGTACAATGAGTCATACCCTCACACTTTCTATGCTCGCTTCATCCGTTTCATTAAGTTAATATTATAACTCTCTCGGGTACTTTTTGTTTCAAAACAAAATCTTTATTTCGAAGTCATGTAAAGATTGAACCTTTTGCTCCTTTCTGTAGAAGAAGGATATTACGAAAAATAGAAACAGAAGAACAAGGACAACTATCAAAAGACAAATGTAGAACAACAATTAACAGAAGAATATCAAAGAGAAGTTGGGAAGGAGGTACCAAAAAAGCTAAAATGTCCCCACATAGGAACATAATCATGAAAAACAAAATAAAAGAATCAGCGAAAAGTCAACAACAAGCAGTAAAAAAATGAAAATCAATCGAAATATAAATTATAGGGAATCAACAGTCACTTCATCAGTAAAAGAAGAATTTAAAATAATATTAAGAAATTATATAGGAACATTGAAAATCAAGTAAGGAAGAAAAAATCGAAAGGTAAGATAACAGGACAACAGTAAGAAGTAGCAGAAGAGCAAATTCCAGAGGAATATTCACCATCAATAAAAGCAAATCAAAGAATATAGGAACAACTAATGAAAATAGTTGACACACAGAAGTAAGAACAGAATAACAACAGCCACCAACATTTATAACCAATAGATGCAGAGCAATCACTATAAAAATAAAAACAAAAGGAAAACAATAATTGAAGACAAAGAGCCTATTTCATAAACGTCTTATATCCATTTTCCGTTAGGGTGACTATCTTCTGAAAGTTCAAAGGGGATGACGCTATTCTTCTGTTAGCTGATTTTGTCCTTCCGTTTCTTCTGTTGTATTTTACGCTTCTTATGCCAGTGATTACAATCCTTTTGTTCTATTCCTGGTTCATACATTTTCTGATAATTACAGACGATTCAGAGGATGTTTTCCTTCAGTTCGCTTTCTTCTATTTCCATTCATTGATGTTTCGCTTCTTCATATTTTTTGTTAACGTTCTCCTCCTGTTGTTACAGAAGTAGAGGACATTACCTCTACATTCTTGTTATGCTCATACTATTTCTCATTCTTGCCCTAGATTCCTTCACATGGTCACTTTATATTATTATCTTCTTGCTATTATTGTTGAACCATTTCTTATTATTGTCTCATGTTCTGTCAGTAGAAGAATCCACTTTCTGGCTTTATATCTATTTTCCATCAGGGTCTTTATCCAGTAAATCATCTAATATCACGAATTGTAATGAAACTGGTTATCGACTTTACTGATCACCACAGCCCTTATATTTCTTATTCTCTTCAGCAATTTAATGCTGTTTCCGCATACTTAGCGATCCCCCGATATATAGCGGGTGTATTCTATAGGCGGATATATACGAACCACTATATAGAGACCTATTGGGGACTGAGATTTGGCGGACCCCCTCGACTCGACTTGCGATTATTCAATTCATCGGCCTGTCAAAAACACCAGTGCACGCTGGGTTCCCTGTCCGTTCTGGCGTTTTCCCTCTACTTTCTCTCTCTTTCTTCACTTGTCAGCCAGTCCCTTTCTCCTTTTCTCTTTCGCTCTCTCGCACCCATCCCCCTTTCATCCTCCATCCCCAAACCGACTCCCACGCACCATCTCTTTCGGTTCTCTTTCTCTCCACATCATGTCCGACCCCCTGGTCGGGGGTGGTGTGGGTGGGGGTAGAAAACTCGATCCCCCTTCCGCGAAGAACGATTAGGAGCAATACGCTGCGATAACTGCCCCTAATATCTCGGCATCGCTGCCCTACGCCATACAAATTAGACAAGCGTACCGTGAAAGCTTGCGGATATTTGATTCTTCGCTTTCCTTCATTTTCTCCTCATTCTGTCAGTATATTAGCTCCATCCACCTATTGCAATTGTCGTATGAGATTTAAATATATGCCGATGAAGAATTTAGTTGGGAAAGGTGTTCATTCCCTTATTCTACAGTTAGTATTCCTTTTCTTCCTGTTGCTTTTCTTATCACTTAAACTCTTATTGTTGTTCTTCATTTGCTTGTTTTTGATGTAAACTGAAAATTTTATTTTTAATAAATCAAGGCTATATGAAACAAGTTGAAGAAAACAAAAACAAATACTATGTGCAGAATACAAAACTTCAGATACGAGTCAGCAAAAAGCAACAGAAGGATGCCAATCGTTCCTCAATAAGACTAGAACAACAAAAAGAAGAAAAAATTAGGAAACATAGATTCGATAGGTTAAGAACAGAAATGACTGAATGCAGAAATCGAGGGACAAAATTTAAGATTTTTGCAATATTATTTCTTCTGCTTGAAAAATATGGATAAATTAAGCTTTAGTTCCTCGAAAGTTTAACAAGTTGTTAATAAAGTTTATCAAGTTTACAAACTTGCAACGTTATGCATTTTTCAGGATACTGTCAAAAACAAAGGAGAAAATCAGTATATTCTTCTACAAAGTGAGGTTGTTACGTCGTACGAAAATGACGTTTAAGCTGTTCTTATACTATATTACAGTAAATAGGAACAAAAATGAAAAACTGTATATGACAATTTTGCAGAGAATGATAATAAGCATTTATTAAATAACAACAAAAATCAGTCAGATTTACTAATTTAATGTTATATTAAAGGGACTTCAAGTTTGCCTTTAATTTGACAATTACCCATGAATAGAAATGGAAGGATATCATCTGTAGCAAATTCAATACGAATATTACCAGAAATGGCAAAAAAAAGAATAGCTTTAACTGATATAAAAAGTCTAAGACTTAGGAATGAAAAAAGACAAGTACCATCAACAGAAGGAGGCAGAACAATAATAAAATGTAAAGAAAGACTATTGTTTATAACCAACAGAAGAAAATACTCTGATAATTCAAAAGCACACGGCACTATTAACTATACAAAGTTTTATATAAGTCTTTTCTCATAAAAAGTAGCTTAAAAAGTGATTGTGTAAAAAGAACAACAAAGTGAATACAGGAATCACTTTTTCAAGTGAATAACAAAGTCCTTTGAGAAGCCCTTTAAAAATATTTTCCCGTCAGTTCTCATCCCAGTTTGAAAGCCAAAGTTAAACATTTGTTTTTACATTTAATTTTTAATAGAAAATGTCTAGATGGAAAATGAACTTTAATCAAGCTGTTAATCACTCTTGAAATCTGTTATATAAGCCTTTGTGAAATCTTTGAAATCTTTGTGAAATCTTTTGAAATCACTTGAAACCTTTTGAAATCTCTTGGAATCTTTTGAAATCTTTGTGAAATCTTTGAAACCTTTGTGATATCTTTGTAAAATCTTTTGAAACTTTTGAAATTTTTGTGGAATCTTCATAAAATTTGATATACACTCAAAAGTCTAGTGGTTAATTCCTCGACACATTAAATTGTATGAGGCTTCTCGTTCGAACACCGAAGTTAAGCAGCGCTCTGGACCGTTATACTCGCATCGGAGCCGATGTGTTAGACAGGGTGTATTCGTCAAATTTTAAGTTGTTTTCACTCCTGAACGAATACTATAATGCTATAATACTAATATTCAATAAATTGAGTGAAGGAAAGGGATTTGAATTTTTTATCTTATTATACTTTAAAGAAATTTATAGTTGTAGAGAATCACTAGCACTGATAGCAAATTGGATTAAAACTAAGAACATGATATGAGGAGGGGATAATACTTCATTCAAAGATTTGTTTAATTTTTCAATCGTTTGCGTTAGGCCTCGAAATTACACGGTTCAACAGTTCCTAATCCCCAAGCGGCGTTCAGTCACGTGGCGGTTCTGCTTTGAACGTTCGCCAAGAGGGGATACCTTGATCCCTATGATGTGCCAGAGATGCTAAAGGGCTCGATTTCTTATTTTCAATCACTGTTTTACCTTCTATGAAAATTGAGGGTGTACATTCCAATGAGCATTTATGTCCAATAATTTTCAATAGATTTTCTTTAGTTATGGAATCTTTATGAATTCAAATTCGCGTCTTAAAAAGTAGATTTCCGCAATTTGACAGAAAAAATAGACATCTTTGCAGATAGATTCTACCCTGAAATCATGGTAGAAATTACTCTTCGTTTTTTCTGTGGTACATCATGTCAGAATGAAAGATAACATGGAGTTTTGTGCCAGTTTTATCTAAATTTGGGCCTTTTGCTCGTTCCAAAACGCGGGATATTTGAGGGGTCGTGAGAAGCTGAGGCGTGCCAAGAAGTCTTGAGAATTTGAGCGACGAGAGGTCTTTTCAGACTTAAAAGGGTCTGCGAGCTCTCGAGAGCCTTTGAGCGCTCGAAAACTTAGGTGTACTCGACACGCTGAAAACTTCTCGAGCGCTCAAAGGCTTTCGAGTGCTCTCAGACCCTCTCAAGTCTGAGGAGACCTCTCGTCGCTCAAATTCTCAATTTTTTCAGCACTCCTCACCTTCTCAAAAACTTCTCAAATATGTGAGACCGGGGTTAGTTGACTAACGGGGTCAGTTGACCAATCGACCATAGTTTCCGTATTTATCAAAAGAGAGCACCACCATTACGATGTTCACGCATCGAAATGTGAGATCCACAATTCCAGACGATGCCACTACGCAAGGTCACGTATTTTGTCAGTGAGACGCAGAAATCGAAAACCACCGATGGTGAGTAATATTTTTTCTTTGAAGTGTTTATTTATTATTGTTGATTCAATAATCCTTTATATATTTTTAATAATATTATAAGGAAATATGGCTTATTGGCTATGATTTATGATGTATTGTTGATACCTGTGTTTGTGTCTTGTTGTCGTGCGGACATCACAAGATCAAAATAGCAGACGGGGTTAGTTGACTAATACATTTGAATACCTGTATATTGTGACGTGCATTTGGCCACACACAAAAATAACCTAGAAATAAGAAAATTGAATGTTCATCGGCAATTTCGGTACAATTTAAGAAATTCATTAATGTAAAAGACTCTGCTCAATTCGTGATCGAACTGAGAATCAACTTGACAGCTGTCTGCGAACAGCTGGGATCGATTGGCTCGAACGATTTATGTTCCGGGATAGTCAATCGATTTAGATAGACACATTAGGATTTGATCTTGATCTGGAGGTTAGGGTTTCCTTCCTCCGGGAACCTCAGAATCGTTCGACCATGGTTAAATTAATTAAGCAACTGTCATAATACTGACCAGTCCTCTTTGCTATTTACTATTTTTCATGTACACTGAGAAGCCAAAGGGCTCAGTGCACTCTATTCACTCACGACCCAGGTGACAGGGCAGGTAGACGTAGCATTGGAGATCGGACTTCGACGAATCGATCAAAGATTAATGACGCAGGTACTCAACGGATCAAGCGGACCCTGGCTGAGCGTACGGATGTGAGTCCCGTCGCTCTAGACAACCAGGGAGAGGACGTCCAAGTTCCCGACCCGAACATCGACAAACCGGCACGTGCTCGCGGCCCGCCATGCTGGCAACGCATGAGCGGGTGGGGCGCGCGATTGCTCGTGCGCTCGCTGGACAACGGGGCCCTAGCGGCACCTCTCGGATTCCTATCTGAAGCTGAGTCAGGCCGCTCGCTAATTCTACTGCCCATGACTGAACCTGCTAAAAATTTACTGCTAATCATCGCATATAATTCTCTGCCATTATATCTATTGTTAATTGGACTAATTCTGGGAATCTGAAGATCTGATTTCCATAAAACAATGAATACTGGACGTGGCGGCCTGCGGGGCCGCTGAAGGATCGAAGGTAAGGTCAAGTTCCACTTTCTTTGATTCTCATAAAAAAATTACTCGTTGTCGATTCACACTCATGATTTTGTTTCAAATCAATTCTCGGTTTTTTTGGGTAACTTTGGAATGCTCATTAATTGTCTGACCAGACGCTCGGCAGTGAAATTGCAATATCTCAATTGTAATATTTCGAAAAATGATTAGTTGCCGTAAGTCAGATAGTTGCGACCTTATCATAACCTTCATTGACTTGGTAGTCGGCCTGTAATGGCCGAATCAGATTTAACGCCTTCGGCACTCTCTAATGTTGACTATAATAATTGTGATTCGCGCTCGGTTCTTATTTTGTTTTGAAACGATATATTAGAGAAATATGACGCTAATTCGGAAATGGGAATGTGCTATTCAAAAATTGTCCTTACACCCATGACGTCATTCCAGATCACTCCGCCCCCCTCAATGCCTAACTAGGTTGGCTTGATGATTGAACATTCATGTAAACCGAAACTTAGAAGCCGTTCTGAATTGGCAATTTGTGAATTGTCAAAAATTAAGTGGGCCTACGGCCATTTCAAGCTAAAATCTTCTTTTGTTCATTTTAACGGAAAATTAGCTGGCGCTCAACTGAGTAAATTCTAAATTAACAAGTCATGTCAGTAATTAGAAATTAATATAATAAATCAAATAAATTAAGGGTTATAATATGCACCTTGTTATTCTTTTTAAATACAATGGATCATTTCCTAGAAATCATTTCGCATTTTACACTTAACAGCTCTTCAGTCATATAGTTGTATAATAAAGTAGTTTTAATACACTTTTCTACCAAGAGAAAGTCGTTAATCGCGTATATTTATTACAGACACAAACATGAGGACCTACAAATGAAAAACTGAGAAGGGTAAAACACCCCCTGATATCTTTGAAAGAGCAGTTCGAACAGTTTTAAATGAAGGCAGATTTATTAATAGTGTAGCAAAAGATTTCTTGATTTCACAAAAAAACCTTCTAGCGCTATGTTAAAAAAGCAACATTACATACCAAAAATGGTAGCGAAGTTAATGTAGCTTGTGTTGATTACTTCAATGGGAGAAACGTTTTTTCTGAAGAACAAGAGACTGCTCCAGCAGATTACTTGAAACGAGCTAGTGATATTTGCTATAGCTCGACCCCTAAGCAAATTACAAAATTCGCATTTCAATATGCTACTGCTATGAAACTTAAGACTCCGGATAGCTGGACTGAAAATAAAATGGCAGGTCCAGACACGACGTGGTTTTAAGCAGATAGGAAAACTTACGTCCACTGAAACGGGAACACTTGTGACTTTCACTGTTGCAGTTTCTGCAAGCGGCGAAACAGTTCCCCTACCTTCTTTTTTCGCGCTTACAATTCCAGAAATACTTTTTCAAAGACGCACCTGTCGGAAGCCTAGGTGAGACGAATCCGTTTGTATGAATGAAGGAAGAAAATTTTATCAAATTTTTCAAACATTTTGTCCATCATTCAAGATGTTCTAAGGAAAGACCCGTGCTTTAACTGCTTGATAATCACAACTTCCACCTTTCTACAGTAGCCTTGGATATTTGTAAAGAAAATGGAGTGACCGTTTTGTCTTTCCCTGCGCATCGCTCACACAAATTGCAACCAGTGGGCAGGAGTGTTTACGGACCACTGAAGAAATATGTGAATACAGTGATTGATAACTGGATGGTAAACAATCCTGGCAAGAAATTTTCAATATATGATATCCCTGGCTTTGTAAAGTTGACTCTGCACCTAGATGCCACACCCAACAATATAATGACTGGCTTCAACAAAACGGGGATTTGTCCCTTAAATGAAAACGTTTTTCCTGACACTGAATCCTCGCCATCGTACGTGACGGATATGCCCGAACCTGCAAACGACGACGGAACCCAACAGGATAACAATGAACATCCACCTGCAGTCAACAAAAATTCGCTTCCAATTAACGAAAATCCGTCTCCAATCAACAAAAATCCGTCTCCAATCATCGAAAATCCACCTCCAATCAACTAAAACCCGCCTCTAACCAACGAAAGTCGCCCTGAAACGAACGACAATCCGTCGTATTGCTTCCTCCTGAGCAAGTGAGGCCATTTCCAAAAGCTGGTCGGCGAAAAAACACCAAAAGGGGACGAGAAAAAAGACCAATTTCTATTTTAACAGATACGCCAGTAAGAGACGCTGAGTCAAAAAAAATAAAGAAAACAACCAAGTAAGCGAGAACTGGTTGATCAAACAAAAACGAAGAACAAGAGAGTTAAAAAAGATGTCCAGAAAAATGCTAAAGATGGTCGAAAATGTCTTTTCCTAAAAGAGGACTCCCTCGCATCTACATATCGACCTAATGACGATCCCTCAAAATCAGAAGATGAGACACAATGTTTAATTTGCGAAGAACCTTATCATAATAGCGCTCATGGAGGTGACTGGGTACGATACACACGCTGTAGAAGGTGGGCCCATGAGAAATGCATAAAAAGGTCTGATATAACATTTTATGTATGTATCAATTGTGACTCAAATGATGATTTTTAGTTTTAATTTTGCTTCGTTTTTATGTGACTGAGAAGAGTAAGTTCGAGCGATTAAATGCTGAAATTTGTTCAACTGTTTTGATATCTTTAATCCCCTAAATACCTAAAAATAACTCTTATTCAACTAACCCCGCTCCCTGGGTTAGTTGACTAACTGTACACGCCAGTCTAAATGTATCAAAAACGTTTATCTCGGATGGATTGAAGCGACTTAACAACTAAATAGTATAGGAGAGAATATTTATGATATTCTAGCATAACATAATTTAAAAAAACTACTAACAGTAAAGATAATAAAAATAGAAATGTAAAAAATGAGACAACTAGTCCCGGTCTCCTCTACTCCGAGTTCTGAGAAAATTGAAAAGCCCAGCGCTAGTATTACCCGGCTGTTTGCTGAGCGAGATTTTGAAATTCAGTGAAGATTTGATTCAAGATCAAGATAACGGAAGTGGAGCTTGCAGAGTTGATAGAAATGTATAAAATGTATAGAATGTGAAGAAAATAGAAAAGAAAATGTGATAGAATGAAAAATATGTAGGAGAATTACAAGACACTTGGAGATTTGAGATTCGCGTTCCAGGGTTGTGAGGGCTGAGTGTATTGCTGGTAGAGCAGCTATACGGATGAGAATGGGTGGAACCAGTCAGAGAACGAGCGGCGGTGGCTGGTGCGTTTGACGTTGATACCACGATAAGATGAAAGAGCTTCGAAGCTTATATCCGACCTATGGACCGACCGTATTGTTGCGCACGTCTAAGCATTACGTTATACTATGTCGATCATATGTGGGGCATAAAGTCAGAAGAGATCCTCCAATCTCACAAGCGAACTAAACTTCTCCACTATTGCTCATGTGTGATGAAGCAACGTTCTCCTGATAATGATTGGAAATTGTGGATAACCACAAAGGCAAAGAAGCGTGGCCGTATTTTAAGTTCAGACAAATTGCGTATTATCAAATAAATATTTTAGCATCATTTAAACAAAATTTTTTTTTAAAGATTAGTATGGGTGACTAAGAAACCGAAATTTTTTTATAAGAAACCAAGTTTAGGACTTAATGTTTCTATTTACGGTTACGTACCTTATATACACGTTGAAGAAATGCACTCAATAACAATCTAAAAATAATATGCGTCACTTGAAGTCTTCACTGTTCTTAATAAAAGTCATTGTGAATGTATCTTATATATAATATATCGCAACAGTTTACAATATCGCAATAATGAAATAAAGATTATTATCAAACTTCACAGCTTTTTCAACTAACGATTTCTACTGATTTTATTTCTAATACATGAATTTATTACACTTACAATTGCCATTTAGCACAAAAATCTTAATACAACAACAGAAACAAATATTGTCAAAAACAAATTTTTTTACAGACTTTATAGAGAATCAAAGCTCCAGAAGAGAAGCCTCCATCTCCAAGTTCTGAGGAAAATGGTCAAGGTGATTTAAATACTTATATTCTTTTAACTTATTTTCAGATGTTGCTTGCTCCCAGTTCATCGTAACTGAAGACGTGTTGGCGCCTTGGCTCATCTTAGCACGGATATTGCTAATGCCAAAGATATATTTGTATTTATTTCTATGTAAAATAAAAAATAAACCTATGATGGATGAGATGGACAAGAATAACTAGATGGAAACAGGGAAATGAAGTAAGTGAAGCAATGTATTGGGAGAAGGATGTGAGGAGAAAATGCAGAGTATGTGAATGTGCACAAAAGAAATCACATAAAAAACAAAGGGTAAAATGTGATTCAGGTAAAAATGCTGGGAGTAATCTCAACATGCAAGAAAATGAAGATCGGTGAGGGTAAAATGAAGAATTAGCGATCTATCATTTTACCCTGGCCGATCTTCATTTTCTTGCATGCCGAGATTACCCCCAACATTTTCACCTGAATTACATTTTATTGCATGAAATTGTTATACTAATAACTTAAAAAGAAATCAATTAATTGATATATTGATGACTACGGAAAGTTGAAGGATGAGATCACGAAATCAAAACTTGAATACCATACATATACACTCCTAACGGAAAAAATAGTATAAATGGTTGTCAAACGCCTCCCAAACAACATTACTACAGATGAAATTAAAACTGATTTACGAAATAAGAAACTAGCAATGTTGCATGTCAAGCAAGTTAAGAAAATTAAGAAATACTGATGGAATGAAATCTGAAAGAAAGAAACCAATCTTTATTGTTGATTTTAAGCCAGAAACACTAATTAAAAACATTGGTTAAGAACGGAGGTTGTGCTACTGTGTAATTTGCTGGGAGAAATTTCGAAGCGACAGTCATGTATTACAATGCTGTAAATGTCAAAGTTTTGGGCACGTAGCTAAAAACTGTGCTAAAAAACCTAAGTGCGTTAAATGTGCTGGCGAGGATTGAGCCAAAGACTACGATGAGGATTCTACAGCTGATATTAAATGTGCAAACTGTTGAGTTCAGCAATGAAAGGTAAAAATAATTATGTAAATGATGAAGATAATACAAATGATGTGGCAATTTCTATATTTAGCATAGTACTTGAACTCAAAAATCTTTTTGATAGTATAAGTAAAGTCAATTTATTGAATACTGTTAAATCCACGTTTTTAAATTTCAGAACAGCTAAAGATAGCTTTTGCAAAATAACAATCTTGATTGAAGGTGTATTAGAGATTTTCGAGTGCTGAGACCTATACATAATAATTCAAATATTGTTACTTGGAATGCAAACTCCGTTAAGTATAAAATGAATGAGTTGCATTCTCAAATTAATCAATTTAAATTTGATGTAATCGGAATTTGCGTAACTAAACTTGATGCAAGTTACAAAATGAAAGTATGAAAGTATAGAACGGACATAAATAGTCAAGGTGGTGGGGTTGCTCTGATCATTAAAAATAGTATTAGGCATAATGTAATTAATTTACCTACTCTTGAAAAAACAGAATCTGTAGCTATGAATATATATACTGGTAATGGCTCCATTGTTTTGATACAAATATTAATTACGCCAAAT
>JAUMHM010000083.1:43909542-43920033 GCA_032362435.1 Melikaiella ostensackeni
ACTTTAAAGTTGAATATTGAAAAAATGAATGGTCGAAAATCATTTTTCTTCGTAACTTTTGGCTTTGAAATCAAAATTCAAAAAACTTTCTAAATCTGGAGTTTTTTGCGTCGCTGATAACGATTTTGAAGTCAAAATTTGAAAATTCCAAATAGCTGATCCAATATCATGAAAAAAAGAAAACTTTTTTTACTTATGGTCCTCCATAGAGGCTCAGCCATTCAGAAGTTTGAAATTTTGACTTCAGATTCGTTATCAGTGACCCAAAAAACCCCAGAGTTACTAATTTTCAATTATCACACTGAGTTTCTTGATAATCAACAAATTGTTTATATATTGTCCACCATATTTGATCAGCCATTTTTAATTTTGAAAATCTGACTTCAGAGTCGATATCAGCGACCCAAAAAGAACCAAGAGTTACTAATTTTCAATTATCACACTGAGTTTCCTGATAATCAACAAATTGTTTATATATTGTCCACCATATTGGATCAGCTATTTTTGATTTTGAAAATCTGACTTCAGATTCGATCAGCGACCCAAAAAAGACCTAGAGTTATTAATTTTCAATTATCACACTGAGTTTCTTGATAATTAAAAAAATTTTTATATATTGTCCGCCATATTGAATCAGCTATTTTTGATTTTGAAAATCTGACTTCAGATTCGATATCAGCGACCCAAAAAAAACCCAGAGTTACTAATTTTCAGTTATCACACTGAGTTTCTTGATAATTGAAAATAGGTTAATGTGTTACTGCACTTTGACCCATGCGGAGACAGAAATGTCGATTTTGTATCATATTTCTATAACGGATTATCTGAATTTCAATGTCTTTTCACATTATTGTTTGGCATAAGAAAATGAACAAATTCGGTACTAGTTCATATTAAAGAACTAAATATTAGCTACAATAGAGCACATTCAATTATTGTTAATTTTCTTCCATTTTTTATATTTATTTTAGTTTGTTTTAAGGAACTGTTGCAGCTATTGTAAAAAGAAGTGATATTTGAAATCTGAATTAAAAAACACATCGAAATGACTTGAAGAATGTCCAGAATATTTTCGTTTTGACCCCTAAAAAATTGTTGAAAAATTTTGTATCAAAAACTTTTGTTGTAAATATCTGTTAAACTACACTTGATGGGAAAAAATGGGAGCAGTTTGGTGTTCAGCGTTAAAAAATACTTCGGAAATGGTATGTCACGATCAGCGAGAACAGAAGTCATTTTGATCAGTCATAATTTATATAATTAAAAAAAATGAATAATTAACTATAATCCTTTAGAGAGGGTCTGGATTTTTGAAACAGCGCTGGGGAGATGTTTTTATTTAAAGCACATTTTTTAATGATATGGAACACTGTAACATGAAGAGTATTAGCCATTAAGATAACGTTTAACTGGTATGGTATGTTGATTTCCAGCCAACTTCATTGAACATTCAAATAAACCCCATTCGAATAAATCATAAAATGAAAATTTTGAAGATATTAAAACAAAAATACTTCTAAAAATTTTCACAAAAGACTGGAAAGGGGAAGGAGATCAGTGGTACATGTCAATAAAGAAAATTAAAGACTAAAGACTTTCATTTTTTATAATTATTTCAATTTTAAATTGAATTAAATTTTTTCGAATTAAAAACTATTTTTAAATTAATCATGGAATGGGAGTTTTGAAGATTTTAAAAGGAGAAGACTTCTCAAAATTTCCGCAGAAGACTAGAAAGGGGAAGAGGATCAGTACATGTCAATGAAAAGGAGAATTAAAGACTAAATACTTTTATTTATTTTTTTTTTTATTTACATACTTAAATTTTTTCAAATGAAAAATTCTCATTTAATCATCTTCGACATTGCCTCAGAGTCTTAGACCTTAGACCTTGAGAGCCTGGGGACTTTGATGGGACAGCCTGGGAGGTTACACGTGAGGACACATTATTTTCAAAGTACTTTTTTGCGCTGAATTCGAATCTGGCCTCCATTTGTCTTCACCACCTCATCTTTGCAATTTGCAACCTAATTTTTTTACGATAATTTTTTTAATCATGGTTCAAGCTTTGATTAAAATCCAAGTAGAAGGTTCTATCACCTCTCGTTCATTTTTTGCAGACAGTCAAATATGGCCAAAAACGCATTTTATCTACTCTATAACCCTGTTTTATTCAAAAACTAAACGTGATGGACCATCTTTGTTGCCGGATTCGGAAACAAAATTCAAAAATCTATCAAAAATAACCAGAAACATTCAGAAGACAAAAATGTTAATTTTTATAGGACAGTGTATCGCTGGTCTTGCTTGAATGCATCACTAAAATATGAATACCTTTTGACAATAACATCATATATCTTGTTGACGTTAAATAAAGTATTTTTCGATTTTATGTTTCCCAGCCTTTTTATCCTCCTAATTCCTTTTTATCACTTTCTTATTATAATGAATACATTAATTTGGATTTTACGCAATAATAATAAGCACGCTCTCATTCACGTACTTTAAACTAAATTTCTCATCTAATGAAATGAAAAAGGAAGAATATAGATAAAAAAAAGGTTCTCGAATGCGTGTGGTCGGGAATCTCGGGTTTTTAAATCTATTTGATGCGCGTTAAATATAATCCCCATAGCATTCTAACCGCATTTTTGCCTGAGGCGACGTGCTGCACTAAAAGCCACACTCCAATGTTTGACCAAGCTGTTCAAATATAAGCGGACATCGTGTATCTGTATAATAGACAGCACTAACAAGCGCACAATTCGAAAGCGCTTCCAAAAACTCCCTTGTTGGCAAACATTTTAACAGGATTAGAGTACACTTATAGGGGCTAATCTATCCAAATAGCCCCATGGGAAATAAACCGCAGGATTTAAAGTAGCTGTCATAAAGTTGTCGGATCCGCGCGATTTATGAATGGGACGCTCCTCCGGGAAACTGGAATCCTTACAAATGGACTACTCGCCATGTTTATTCTTTTTTCAGGTGCTGAAAAGCGAGCTGAAAGAGGAACAAAAATAGTCCTACAATCGAGAGTCTTTTCAAATCGAATTGTCCACCACAATTGGGACCGAGGAATCGACGATCTTTTAATTGAAATAAAAATAATGATACCTGCATTCAATAGAAATCCTATGGATCATTCCAGAACAGATCGTCTAAACATCCTTGCGAAGTGATATCAAAAAAATTTTATGTTGTGATATAATATTCCTGGATGTTTCTAGAGTGCAATTTCACTATTCATAAGAGTTAATATTCAATTCCGTTTGTAAAAATAATTTCTAAATAGTGGTATATACTGAGAAAATGGCGGGTGCGCTGCATCACAAAATTCTGTTATTTACGAATCTAAGTTTCATGCGTTAACAATATATTCTCATTTAGAAACTAATTTTAGTACTAAAAGTAATTACAAACTATTGCTTCGAAATATAAAATGTTGAGGTTTTCAACTTGATATTTCTCCGTCATTATTATATAAAAATAATGAAATTCAACTTTTTATAAAAGATATGACCCTAATATTAATAATTTTAATCAAAAGTTGAGAGAATTACATACCTTTATATATCAAGAGGTTATATCTACTTATGCTTGGAAAAATAAGGGTTTTCTCATAATCGTTTTTAGTCACAGTGATAAAATTTTATTGGAATATACTACAGAGTATCGATTAGTTTATGTTTTGGAGTAATCTTATGAATTTTTTCAAGAGAAAATATTGACAACTGGGGGAAATATGGCCGTTGCCCGAAAACACCTTTTTTTATCATCACTTGCGGTGAGCATGATAAATCGGAAACGGCTCATCTGATTTCAAAACACCATAAAGATTCCATCAGTATACTTCTATACGAAATTCGTGAACGAAGGATTTAGCAAAATTACAATTTTTTCAAAAATGGCGATGATTTTTCCAAAATGTTAGATTTTCGATGTTGCAGCAATTCGTTTTTTTGGCCTAAAAAAATAGAAACTTTGATCCAAAATAAAATCCCTTCTTTCACGGACTCCGTATAGAAGTACACTGACAGAATTTTTTCGGTTCTTTAAGTTTAGATAAGCAGTTTCAGATGTATCATGCCAACAAATAAAAAAAAGGTGTTTCCGGTCAACGACCATATTTCCCCAGTTGTCAAGATTTTCTCTTAAGAAATTCATACGATTATCTCGAAACATAAACTAATCGATACTCTGTAGTGTATTCTGATGAAATTTTATCACCATGACTAAAAGCGATTATAAGAATACCCTTATTTTTCCAAGCACAAGTATATATAACCCCTTAAATTGGCTAGTAAAAATCGTCGCTTTGGTTGAATCCTCCATTTTCTTCTTTGAATATATCCTAAGATTTCTTAAAGATCGAAACGAAATCTACTTTTGTCATGAAAATTTTTTGTGTACTAAATAATAAACACCCAAAAAGTTCAGAAATTAGGAATAGACTTCGAAACTACCCGCTTTTACGGCTCATTAGAGACAAATGTACAAGAATTTAGTTAATATAGGTTTCATTACACAAGCACGCAAGAAATAAAAAGTGGCATGTCCACTAAATCAGACCACCATATCTATATTTCTTTAAAAAAAGTATTTTTTTATAAAAGGTTGAATTTCATTATTTTCGCAAAATAATGACTGTGAAAGATCAAGTTGAAAACCTGAACATTTGACATTTCGAAGCAGTATTTGGTAATTACTTTTAGTACTAAAATTATTTCTTAAATGAAAATATATTCTCACTGCATGAAACGTAAATTCGTAAATGATAGTACAATTTTAGACTGATTCAAATTATTTTATGCTTTCATCTAAAATAACAGAGTTTCGTGATGCAGAGTACCCGCCATTTTCTCAGTGCATACCACTATTTAAAAATCATTTTTACAAAAGAAATAAAATATTAACGATTATAAATAGTGAAATTCGACTCTAGGAACATCCAGGAATATTATATCTCAACATCAAATTTTTTCGAAATCACGTTGCAACAATGTCTAGACGATCTTTTCTGAAATGACCCCTATAAAAAAACTTTATTTTAAATGATTATTTGATAATTGCAATTATATTTTACCTAAATAGTAAGCGATTTAGTTAATAGATATTAAGATGAATTGAAAAAAGTAATACAGTACTGAAAAAATATACGAGTCGTAAAATATCCCCTTCCCCTTGGTGCATACGATACTTTTTTATAACAAATGTATGATTTCAGACACGATTGTAACACAGGCATAATTTCTGTCATATGGAGGAATTTTAAAAACTTTATTTTTATTTTAATATAAACTTAGGAAATTTTTAAAATGTTTGAAGCTTAGGAAAATTCATACAAATTTTAAAAGTTTGAGAAATTCACCGATATTCAGAGTATCCAATAATTTCCAAAATTTTCGGTAATTCATAGTAATTTATGGTAAATCATGGCAATTCATGGTAACTTATCGCTTCGAGTTGGTCCAATCTGTCAACGCGATCAGCTGATCGCTTGATACTTTACATTTTTCGCCTCTGACGTCATTTTTTACTCCCTAGGAAGTAAATAGTTATTTGTGTAGCAAGTGCGAAACAAGACTGATTTCGTGAGTGTGTGAACGAGCAAAATAAGCGTTTCGCGCCTGCTACACACAATATTTTGTATTACATCCTCATCGCGAAAAAGTTCAATGGAAAACACCAACTATCTGAAAAAGAAGAGGACGTGATAACTAAACATAAACACTGAACCAAGGTTGCAAGACACGAATGGACCTGAACTGTCATCAGGGTTGAGAATGTATAATACTCCACGTAATATACGTAGATTTCTAGGAGTATATTACCACGTATATCACGCCCCTAGTTTTCTACGCAATTTGATGTAATTTACTTCCGAATGGAAACTGGCCAGAGCGCATGCGTCGCTATCGTAATATAACCTCACTAATATATATTTTCTTGTGGTCGCTCGTCGCGTGTTGCTTACAGCATGTAATGTTTCGGTTACTATAGGTTATTATTTATGAAACTCAAATTTGAGCAGTTTGAGGTTACAATTGTACCGAGACGTAAGTTGAGAAATAAAAAAAGTGTCGGTGAGGTAGGGATCAGGTGACGTAACCCACTCGTTACATGACCTTAAAACAGGTATTTTTAATGTCTTGTGAGAGTACAGACACTTAGCGATAGTTTTCTGTCCTTCTTTTTGTCGCTCAAAAAACAAATTCTTCCATGGGATTACATTATGATTTTGGGTATTTTTTCCCTTCCCAGGCATAATGCTATTATTAATATAAATATTTCATAAATTAAGAGAGTGAGGTTATGTTCATGTTACACTGATGAGTGATGACACAAGTCGGCCTTCTTAAAAACGTAACTTACGACTTTCTACTGTTCTCGGCGTATATTACGTCAAAAACGTATTGCATGTAGGAAACCCTCGAGATAAGCGTAACTGACCAACACTGACTGTCATTGCTCGGCACTGCCTATTTCTTTCACTAGGCGGCGCGCTATGGCAAAATCATTACAAGCAACCTAATTCCACTGCAGCCAAATTCGGAATAGTGAATCAGAGGTTAAAAAGCCTTGCGCCTCCATCAATCTTCAGTCTTTTTTCAGGCTTCCCCCACTTTTTTCACGGATAGTCTACCGCCCTGAAATTTGCCACTTTGGCGAACTTCAGCTCCGCTTTGGAATTGAAAAGGGCTAAAATCATGCGTGTACTATGAAAATATAATTTTATTTGAAATTTTAAACTTTATATCGAATCTTTCAGTTATTAATTAATCATTGATGTGAGAAGAGGAGATTTAAGAGAGTCTTCACATTTGACCTTTCTTATTTGAACCCCGACCCTTGAACCTTTCTGAACGACCTCTCAACTTTGAACCTTGACCTCTCATACTGGACTTAGGACATATAATCCCTGACATATAATCTAGCAACTATGAACTTTGGCTTCAGACCTCTGAACTTTGGCATAAACGAACTAATTTGAAGAAATTGTATTTTGGGGTTTTTTTAGTATATGCAATTTTGGTCTGAGTGTAAGCAGGGTGTCTGTTTTAATCGAGGAAAAAAATTCCCGGTTTTTTCCCGCTTCGCTAAAACTTTTCATGGTCATTGAAATAAAAAAATTTGAACTCTCTTAACTGAAAATATTTGTATTTGGAGTAATTAAAACTGAACTGCAAATTAGAGCACTTAAATTGAAACTCTGTTGAATTTTGAAGTTTCAACATTGAAACTGAACAAATTTTCAGTTCAAATGCTCAATAATTTAGATGTATTAAATTGAAGCTTTCAACACTTTTCAATTGAAAAATTTTTTACCTAAAAGAATTCACAAAGATTCCAAAATATTTCAGAAAATTTCAAAAATTTTGCAAAGATTTCAAAAATTGAAAAAATTTCAATGATTCCAAAAGATTTCTAAATGATTAAAAAATTTCACGAAGATTTCAAAGATTCTGAAAGACTTTGAAGATTCCAAAATATTTCAAAAAAATTCAAAGATTTTGCAAAGATTTTAAAAATTTTAGAAAGATTTCAAACATATCCAAAGAGTCAATAAAGTTTTCAAGTATTTCACAAAGATTTTAATGATGTCATATTGATTTCAAAAATTTTACAAAAATTTTAAAGATTTCAAACGATTTCAGAAGAGTTCACAAAGATTTCAGAGATTTCAAAATATGAAGAACTCAAAGATTTCGCAGAAATTTTTAAGATTTCAGAAAGATTTTAAGAGATTTCAAATTATTTAACAAAGTTTCTTAATTTTTCAAGAGATTTTAATAATTATATAAAGATTTCAAAAATTTTACAAAGATTTCAAATATTTCTAAAAATGTCAAAATATTTCTGAAGATTTCAGTAAATTTCAAAACATTTAACAAAGTTTTTAAATGTTTCACAAAAATTCCAATGATTCCAATAGATTTCAAAATATTTTTAAAAATATTTCAGAAGATTTCAAAGATTCTAAAAAATTTCAATGATTCCATAAAATTGTAAAAGATTTCAAAAATTTCACAAAGATTTCAAAGATTTTCAAATATTTCAGAAGATTTTAAATATTCCAAAACATTCAAAATACTTCAGATTTCAAAGATTCCGCAAAGATTTTAAAGACTCCAGAAAGATTTCAATAAATTTCAAGAGACTTGAGAAAGTTTTTAAATATTTCACAAATATTTCAAATATTTCAGAAGATTTCAGAATATTTCAAAGATTTCAAAAGATTTCGAAGATTTCGCAAAAATTTGAAAGATTTCAAAATATTTCAGAAGATTTCAAAGATTTCGTAGAGATTTTAAAGATTTCAGAATGATTTCCAAAAATTTCAAAAGGTTTCACAAATGCTCTAAAATGAAAAATAAATCAACAATTAATTATTGATAAATAATCAGTAATTTGTAAATGTTGAAAGTTATATCATCCTAAGCAATTTTAAGTTAAAACATTAAACATTAAATTATTTTTTTTAAACTTAACACTTTTTAAATAAGAAGTTAAATTATTTTTATTTTAAGTCGTTTCCAATTAATAATTGTTTAATTGTTATTAACAATTTAAAGTTCAACACTTTCACTTACGGATTACAATTTCTTTAAATTGAACAATTAAAAATGTAACGCTCAACGTCTAAATGAAGCACTATGAAATTTTAACGATTGAAGGCTTTCTATTTCAAACAATTCAGATTCGAATTGTTTAGTATTGAATATTTGATTTGTAATTGCTCATTCTAAACGTACTGTTAAATATTGCTAAATATTAGAAGAGAAATGTTCGTTTCTCTATTTAAAAAATTTCGAATTGAATGGGTTAAAAATGGAATATTTTAGGCAAACAATATTTCAATAGGATTTGAAATTGAACAAAAATTTATTTATGAATATATTAATTTGAAATTTGATGAAAGTTTTTTGGAATGAATATTTTTGCTTGGAGGAAGGTTTTAGATCAACTCAGGGGAAAATAAAATGAAAATATAAAAATATAAAAAAAATTTTGTTTGAAAAAAAAATTAAAAACCGACTTCAAAAATTCGTACATAATATTACGATTAGAATTTATAAAGAGTATAAATAATTTTGAAGTCGATGCCAGAAAAAACTATCAAACTGAGATACTAAATTCAAAATTATTTATACTTTTACAATTAATTATTTCCTATGATTAGCACTTTTTTGAAGTCGGTTTTTTATGTTTTTTTTGTATTTTAAATTGCATTATATCATATGATATGAAATTTGGGATAATTCAAGTTATTGGATAAATTTTTCATCTAAAAAATTGTAAAATTCTCGATCCAAAAAAAAAATGCACTGTCATTTCCCGGTTTTTCCTGGTCTCAAGAAATTTCTCGATCATTTCCCGGTTTTCACGATTTCCCGGTCCAGCGGCCACCCTGTGTAAGGGTTGAAAGAAAGTCAATGTTTGAGTTGAGCAACCCCGATTTGTAAACGTGTATTTAACTTTCTACGGACTATGTGCGATAGCTACTGATGTTCATTCATTACACATTCACAATATTATCTTTACATCCCGCCACCCATTTGTTTGTCCAGGGCCACGATGATCGACAGAGAGAGGTATACGGTTTTCGATGCATTTACATAACACACTATAGACAATTGACATTTTGACGTGCTTTTTATTTTCACGTCTCGTATTTATTTTCATTCTCCATCCTATTGACATAACAGACAAGCTACAAACAGTCTGACAGCTTCAAATAATTGGAAAAGTTTGCCATTCATGTTCTTGAATAATACTAATTCAAGGGGTTTAATTTACATTATGTTTGAAAGAAAAACTCTTAAAAACAAACTCTAGTAAAGTCATCTTGTGTAACAGAGAAGTGCACAAAAAGTCTTTAAAACGAGAAAAGTATGTTTCCAAAAATCAGTGTGTGAAGCTCATTAGGGAGAATTATGTATCAAAGGAAGAAAGAGGGAGAAAAAGGAAAGAGATAACTAAACCAGAAGACTTTTAGTGCAGTTTTTTGTTAAACAAAATGACTTTATTAGAGTTTATGTTTTTAAAAATGCATTACAGAAGGAATTATTGATAGAATGAAAGTTTCGTGGTTTTTACAAAAAATATATTTCATATTACAAGAAAATATGTTTTGCCTTCAACAAAAAAAGGTAAAAAAAGTCATTTTAAATGAGAATATCAATAAATTTAATAAATATATTTGAATTTGGTTACAAAAAAAAGCTGCCATGCACATATTCACAATTAATAATCATTATCCATAACTGTCGTTATCCTATAAATTACCCCTGATGAGGAAGTCTAAATTAGCTTCAAAACATGTTGGTCCCCTGTAGTATAAAAAAGATGGAGGAAAGAAAGAGTGCGAGGATGGCTTTGGTTGACTCTTTGTTTCTTTTTTCTCCCTCTTTTTCCTCCCTGTTATATATATTTATTGTACATCTGTCTCTAATGAGCCGAAAAAACAGGTAGTCTCAAAGTCTATTT
>JAUMHM010000083.1:43950433-43964079 GCA_032362435.1 Melikaiella ostensackeni
AAATGACCTGATTTATCGGAAACATCGATGGTTTCTTTCGATGCTACATCGATGTTTTTCATTCGATGTTGCAACACTACGGTATTAAGAGAGAAAGAGCAAACTGTTCTCCTTCTATCACTTGCTCCTCATGCATTCACAGTTGTCGAACCCCCTCCCGCGCTAGGCAGCAATCCCACACCATGTACGGAAGCATTAGCATAGACCTCCACCTATTCCTATGTCCATGATCTCCACATGCGCATTGACTTAACCGCACATACAGATGGCTGCATCCATGATCTAAGAATACATGGTCTAGCCATAAGCGCTTCCCTCTTCGTCCAAAGTCGCACGACTTGAACCGCATCCATCTTGGTTACCATAGCAACGCGAGCGTCTCGGCTCCAAACAAATCCATTCAAAAGTTTCAAAATCATTAGAGAATAACAAGTCGGTTAATACATCCGTTAACTGTTCAAGATACATAATCTACCATTTAATATAGTACTTCTAAATTCAGAACTTTGAATCTGTCATTATAAACAAGAAATACATTAAACTGCAAATAGTAAAAATGGATGCATTTCTTAGAAAAATTTAATTTAGTCACTTTTCCTGTTTGTATACTGTTATAATCATAAATCACATTCACAATTTGCTATTTTTCATGATCTGATCTTCTATGATATGTATCTTAAATCACGGAAAAATCAAGTGCATAATTAACAGTGGGCTGCAGCTATTATCAATCTGTGAATTTTGTAGAAAAGATTGCAAGCAAGAACGTATATAATAAGGACAGGAAACTCGAGTGGAGGGGTAGTGTGCCCGTGGTTGAAATGACGGCGCCTATGTGGCTACTCCATCCTCTTGTCTCTTTCTCGCTCGCAGAGAAACAGACGGCCTAATGCGCAGTACGTAACAACGCAAGGCAACGACCCGCTTCGACATAGCCGCCGTCTCTCGTGCTACCCCTCCACTCGAGTTTCCTTTCAACTACCTCCTTTCCGGCTCGTTAGAGACGAATGTATAACAAAATGAAAAAAGAAACCATTTTATTTGAAAACATTGAAAATTGTATAATTTCCTGGGCTGCCACACAGTCACTGAAATCACTTTTAGTCACTTTCCTTCTCTCAAATCACTTTTTAGTCACTTTTCCAAGCTGGAGTTACTGTACTTAAGTTTTCGAAATAAAAAGATCACTCTACTCACTTATTTCAAAAGATTTAAAAAATGTCAAGGGATTTGAAATATTTTAGGATTTTTCAAAATTATTTAAGGCCTTTTCGAGGGATTTTAGGTAAGGTTAGGTAAGGTAATTTTAAGGGATCTTCAAAGCTCAAAGGTTTGAAGAGATTTTCAAATATTTTTTGCAATTCATTTGAATTCTTTGTAATTCTCTTAAATTTCGTCAATTCACTTAATTTCTTCTAAATACACTTCAAATTTACTAAATCAAATGATTTTTAAAAACATTTTTGAATTCTTTGAAAACTTACATTGAATTTTTATGGGTTTCATCGAGTTCTTCTCATTTCCTTTGAATTCCTCTAATCTCACTCCAAATTGACTGAAATCCATGGAAGTTTTCAGATTTTTCGAATTCGGATTCGATTCATTACAGTTTTTTTGTATAATTTTTTTAGCACTTCTCATTTTCGATGCCATTTTGGGCTGTGAGAATTTTTTTTACCAAGTTTGGCAACACTGAGTGGTAGAGAGGGTTCTCCTGAGAAAAACGAGCATAGGGGGACTTCGGTAGTACTAAAACTAACCCCGTAGTGTCAGTTGAGTGAAACATGTCAATAAGAAATTCTGCGAAGTGCTCAGTGCGCAGTGTCATCCAGTTCCTTCATGCAGAAAGAAAAACACCTACTGAAATCTTCCATCAAATCCAAGCTGTTTGCGTTGAAGGTGTTATGAATCGAACGAACGTTTTTAAGTGGTGTCGGAATTTAAAGAAAGGAGGACAAATGTTCATGACGATCAGAGGAGTGGAAGACCTTCCATTTTGACCGATGAGTTGGTGCAAAAAATTGAGGAAGTTGTTCATGAAGACCGCCGGTTGACAGTGAATGAAATTTCCGTGAGCTTTCCACAACTCTCCAGAAGTCTGTTACATGATACAGAGCGAATCGGGTCGCTAGCGCTTGTGAGTTCCTTGAGCGGTTTGAACTGAAAGGTGAGGATTTTTTGAGCTCTATTGCTACAGGAGATGAAACCTGGGTGGCTCATTACACGCCAGAGATAAAAAGTCAGTCGTCACAGTGGCGTCACACCAGTTCCCCATCCGTCAAAAATTCAAGCAAAAAAATCATGGCTTCTGTGTTTTGGGACCGAAAAGGGATCATTTTGATTGAATTTCTGCCTCAGAGGAGACCATCAACGCAGAAAGAAACTGTGAGGCCCTAAAAAAGCTCAAGAGGGCGATTCAAAACAAGCGGCTGGGAATGTTGACGAAGGGAGTGTGCTCGTTACATGACAACGCTCGTCCGCACACAGCCTTTGCCACCAAGGCACTTTTGGATTCATTCGGTTGGGATGTTTTGAACCGTTCCGCTTACTCCCCTGGCTTGACGCTTTCAGACCACCACTTGTTCACCTACTTGAAGACTCACATTCGTGGAAAAAAAATTTCCACTGATGAGGAGGTGAAAACAGAGGTCCTGAAGTGGGGGAAGGTGGTGGCGGAAAATTTCTTCGAGGAGGGCATCAAAAAACTTGTGTCACGGCTCACTACCTGCATAGAACGGGAAGGCGACTATCTGGAAAAATAGCTGACATGTACACAAACAAAACCCTGTAATTTTTTTTTAAATACATTTTTTTTTAATTAGAAAAATCAAGTACTCTTACTTTCTGGACATCCCTCATATCACTGCTAAGAACAATCTGAAAATGATGAAGAGGTGAAATATCTCTAAATATTGAAACTGTGACTACAGTTGTTTCCTCGTTTCATTCCCTACTTGTTAAAATTGAATTCATTATAATGCTGAAGAGCAAATCGTGGAAGCCTCGGAAAAGTGCATGAAAAAGCGTTTGCAATTAAAGAAGCAGCTTGCTGTTGACTCAAACTAATAGATGCATTTGCGCGATTTCGTAAAAGAGTAATATCATTTGTCAAGATTTGGAAGTTGCAGTGCATGGTCAATTGTTTTGGGTAATTATGTTGTGAAAAAATCTTTCGCTTTATCTTGAATTACTAGCTAGTTTAGGAATGAAAACAAAATGAAAATTCATAACACTTTTTCGACTAATCTTAAGCTCCATGGAAATAGAAAATTATTTACTTCGTCAAAAAAGTGATGCAAAGTAGCAAACTTCCATTGCTTCGCATGTTCAGAATTGTGAGACAAAAATAGCTTTTTAAAGTTGGTTACTGGATGAGAAAGTTTGCAGAAGTTCTTCTCGAATAATCCTTTACAATTAGTATCACGTTTGAGTTGAAATGACTTCAATCCAAAGGTTCGAAAACCCCTTTTCCAGTTTTTCTCGAAAACGATACGAAATATGAAAAAAAGTCAGGAAAGCACAGTTATTCCCTGGATAAATTGACACAAAACGACCCTCTCATTATTTTTTAATTAAACTTGATTTTTCGATTTTAAGATGTAAAAATGAGGTTTTCACGATTCTATACGAGAGAAAAAATTAGATCAGATAAAGTATGATTTAAATAACCTGAAGATGGTTTTGTCTTCTTGGAAAATGTTATTGTTTATTCCTGTCTATGATTCAAAAAAAAAAAATTCAGCGAAATGTATAATTATTTCAGATCTTACAAATTACCAATGACACAATTATTATATGATAAAGGTACTTGGACAAAAAGAAATTAGATGTTGACCCGAAAAAATGAAAAATATTTAGATTCCGAAGAGGAGGTGGTAGGAATAGGGAGGAGGGATGGATATGGAAAGATAAGACAACAGAAGAAGTAAAAGAGCTCGTTTAACTGGGTTTTCTGTTTAGGAGAAACGGTAGTGCAGATGCACATGTAAAGGAGAGAGTCAGGAAGGCGAGAATAACTAAAAGGCAAGTATGGGGAATTGGAGAGAGATTTTTTTTGAATGATTTCAGAAAAAGGATGCTGTTGTTCAGCGCGTTGGTTGCCAGTGTGATGCTGTATGAGTGTATGGAGTGGAAATTTGGGGATGAAGAAGTATGGAATGGTAGAAGGGGTGCAAGAAAGGTATATAAAATAGGTGCTAGGACGGACAAATGCACATCGGGATGCAGATGTATGCAGGTGAAAACGGGGGAGACAGCGTGTAGGTTCGAAGAGAAATCGTGAAAGAGAAAGAAAGTGGGAGGATGAAAGAAAGAAAGGTGGTGATTAGAGAAAAATGTTTTAAAAGGATTAGGATAACAGAGGAGGAAACAAGAGAAAAGCATGGGGAAGATAAAATGATTAATCAGCATGCAAAAGAAAAGGACAGGGAGAGACAGAAGTTTAGAAGAGTAAAAAAATTTGGGAGTCAAAATATAACGAGAAGTATAAGGCTATTAGAGTGGAAGGAAGGGCAATGTACCTGAGAGAAAAGGGTGGAAGAGTAAGTCAGAAAATAATAGCAAGAGCGAGGTGTGGAAATACGGAAGAAGCGAGTCGGTACTGGAGGAAAGAGGAATAAAAAAAATGTGTGTCATGCGGTCTGCAAATAGCCAGAGTGGAGCATTGGGTAAAGAGCCAGTAAAGAGGAATTCTTAAAATTTAATTTTAATTATTCTAAATAATAGCAAAAAATTGAGTCTATCTATAGGTGTAATTTTTATATTATAGTGAGCTGAGGCAATTTTAAAGTGAAAAAATTTCACCGATGAATTTAAAAAAAATCACATTATAAGGGCCGTGGTAAAATTATTTATTAATTTTAAGCATTTATTTAATTTTTATTTATATTCAAATTGTAAAATATAAAAGCATCATGTCTGAATATGAAATTAACTTTATTACAAGAGAAAGAATTATCTGCTATAAATCATATATCTGATATGATAATGAGAATTGCCGCATTAGGCAATAAGAAATTCAAACGTTATACGATCAGGTTGCCCAATTCAAGACTTCAAATTGAACAAATTCATCTGGAAGCCTCCAAATTAAACGATTTTACACTTTTCGATGATGCACATATAACACAATAAATAATAGAAGTAATTAAAACTTAAGTACTACAAAAATTAATTTATTCACTTTTTAACTATAAAAATTGCGCATATTTAACTTTTCGTGTTTTTTTATGTTCGTATCATATCGAACTGGTGTTACCGGAGGTAGGCCGGAAACCCTCAGTCACCCCGAATAAACCACAAAATTACACATACGGGAGTTTCATGGGTAGATATAATTATAAATATATATAAATATGAAGTATATATGTATACATATGTATAGAAAAGATAACACCTAAAGAACAGGCTGGCGGGGAGAAATTCGCAGAAAAAGCCGAGAGAGCAATTCCTTATCAAAGGCTTGTTTGATTCAACCAAAAATTTTGTTTGAATCAATTTACTATTTTGTTGAATCAACCAAACCTTGTTTGATTCAACCAAATTTCAATGTATATTCAAGAAAACAGTTTTTTTAATTCAAGCAAACTTTTTTTCTGAGTGTAACCGGTGCTGAATCATCAAAACAAAACAAAATTTTCTATCACAGTTTAGCGTATAGAGGAATGGAACCAGTTACCGAAGGGGAACCATTTGTCGAGAAAACAGTTAATTTCTTCTCTTTAAGAATGTTGGATAAAGGGGACTTGGAAACTTTTTTGGTTGCCCCCAATCATGAGCACGGCCCTGACCCCACATTCATTTGCGGAAGTAGATTGTAGGATAAATAGCAAAACTCACCTAGTATTCGGGTTCTGATGAAATCCTGGAATCCATATAACGAGAAATACACAGCGTTTTTTTACAAGAAAATGAATATTTTTATAAAAAATATTTATTTTCTGAAACGTTGAAATAAACACCGAGCAGACGAATCCCGAGAAAAAGATGGCGAGTGTCAAACACACTTGATTTCAGACATATATTACAGCACAACACCGACACTAAATAAAAAAAAACGCTCTGTAGAGCATCCTTTTTTGAACTAAGCTTCGCAATTATGAAACGAATTTCGCGATTCAAAGGGGAATAAAAAGTGAAAAACACTTTTGAAATTTTTGATAATTATACAATGGAATTTGACAGATGCAGAAGCAAGAGAATCCCAGCTCGCAGCGCGTTCACAAGGCGATAGCTGCCACTTTTTTTCGGAATATATAAATAGAAACTAACAATTTTCGTTATAAATATGCACCCTGAAATTATTTTTTGAAGAAATACAAAGGTAAAATACTATTTATAAAGCTATTTACTGAGTTCACAAGTCATTTATAAATGCATAAATTTACTAAGTTTAAACAATTATTTATTGCTAACTTCACAAGTAGCTTTCCTATATGAATAAATAAATTTACCAAACTTGTGAAATTATTTTTTTATAAATACACAAGTCATTGTTCTTTATGGATAAATGAATCAATCTTATAAACAAATAGATTCCCCAAGTTGTCAAATTATTTATTGCTGACTTCATAATTCAATTTCCTTCATAAATAAATAAATTTACTAACTTTGTGAAATTCTTTATTTATAAATACACAAGTCTTTGTTCTTTATGAATAAATAAATAAATTTACCAACCGTGTGAAATTATTTATTTGCCGACTTCTACGTCTCTGTCCTTTATGAAAAAATAAATAATTGAATAAATTTAACAACTTTAAAAAATTATTTATTCGCAAATTCACAAGCCTATTTCTTTTATAAATAAACACTTACCAACTTGGCGAAATTATTTATTTTCAAATTCACAAGCCTCTGTCGTTTATGAATAAATAAATAATGAAATAAATTTACCAACTTTACAAAATTATTTATTCCAAAATTCACAAGCCTATTTTCTTTATAAATAAACAAACTTACCAACTTTGCGAAATTACTTGTTTCTGAATTCACAAATCTATTTCCTTTATAAATAAATAAACTTACCAATTTTGCGAAATTATTTATTTTCAAACTCACTCTGTCCTTTATGAATAATCAATAAATAAATAAATTTTACCAACTTTACGAAATTATTTATTCACAAATTCACAAGTCCCTGTAGTTTATGAATAAATAAATAATTAAATAAATTCACCAACTTTAAAAAATTATTTATTCGCAAATTCACAAGCCTATTTCTTTTATAAATAAACAAACTCACCAATTCGACAGAATCATTCATTCCGAAATTCACAAGCCTATTTCCTTTTTGAATAACTAAATAATTAAATAAATTTACCAACTTTACAAAATTATTTATTGCCAAATTCACAAGCCTATTTTCTTTATAAATAAACAAACTTACCAACTTTGCGAAATTATTTTTTTCTTAATTCACAAGCCTATTTCCTTCATAAATAAATAAACTGACGAACTTTGCGAAATTATTTATTTTCAAATTCACAAGTCCATTTCTTATCAACAAATAATTTCCTGAGTTGTCAAATTATTTATTGCTAACTTTACAATTCACTTTCCTTTATAAAATATAAATGAATAAACTTACCAACAATAACAAAGTGACATTACCGACAGGGGTCATAAAAAAAATCAAAAAATTTGAAAACAAATTAAAATAAGTAAATAACTGTCATTATTTAAAAAAAAAACATTTGTTCACATAATATTTATGAATAATTGCATTCTTGTCAATTCGTCTATTATTTATTATTTTATAATTATAATAATTTATAAATTCAGTTATTTATTCATAAAGGACAGAGACGTAGAAGTCCACAAATAAATAATTCCATACGGTTGGTAAATTAATTTTCTTATTCAGATTAATTATAATAATAATAATAATATTATATAATTCATAAATAATTTCACAAACTTGGTGAATTCATTTATTTATGAAGGAAATTGAATTATGAAGTTAGCAATAAATAATTGTCTAAACTTAGAAAATGTATGCATTTATAAATGACTTGTGAACTTAGTAAATAGCTTTATAAATAGTATTTTACCTTTGTATTTTTCCAAAAAATAATTTCAGGATGCATGTTTATAGCGAAAATTGTTAGTTTCTATTTATATTTTCCGAGAATTAGTTTTTAGGAAAAAGATGAATTATCGACCGCGAATCTCTGGGTAGTCTGCGATTTCATCGTTTTAGTACAAAGAGTGGCCGCTATTGCCTTGTAAACGCGCTGCGAGCTGGGATTCTCTTGTTTCTTAATCTGTCAAATTCCGTTGCGTAGTTCTAAAAAATTTCAAAAGTGGTTTTCACTTTTTATTTCCCTTTGAATCGTGAAATTCGTTTCATAATTATGAAGTTCAGTTCAAGGAAGGATGCTATACAGAGCGTTTTTTTTATTTGGTGTCGGTGTTGTGCTGTAATATATGTCTGAAGTCAAGTGTGTTTGACACTCGCCATCTCTTTCTCAGGATTCGTCTGCTCGGTGTTAATTTAACGTTCAGAAAATGAATATTTTCTATTAAAATATTCATTTTTTCGTAAAAATGCACTATATTTTACGTTATATGGATTTCAGGATTTCATCAGACCCCGAATACTAGGTGAGTTTTGTCTATTCATCCTACAATCTACTTCCGCAAATAAATGTGGGGTCAGGGCCGTGCTCATAATTGGAGGCAACCAAAAAAGTTTCCAAGTCCCCTTTATCCTACGTCCTTAATTCTTTGAAACCCCATGAAAATTTTTTAAATCCCTTTAAATCATTAGAATCCTTCGAAATTCCCTGAAATTGAGCAAATCCCTTGAAAATGATTTGCACAATTTTAAAGTACCCTAAAATATTTCAAATCTCTTGAATTTTATTGAAATTTAATTGAAAAAATTTTATTGAAAAATATTTATTGAAATTATTAAAAAATTAAAATTTTTGGAGTTCTTTAGTATAGTATAGACTTTAATTCGATAGTGGTTAACCCCTGGGTTAATTTATTGAAAGGAAAGCGAGTAAGGTGATTTTTTCATTTCAAAAGCGAACTATAGTAACTTCATCTCAAGAAAGTGACTTAAAAGGGATTTGAGAAAACAGTGACTAAAAGTGACCTACGTTTCAATTTTCAATTCACAAGTTTTCAAAGTTTTCAGTTAAAATGTTTGTTTTTTCATTTTGTTGTACATTTGTCTCCAATGAGCCGGAAAGGAGGCAGTTGGAAGCTTGTTTTTGAGTTGTGAAGTTTTTTTGTGTTCTATTTTCGTAAACAAAAATATTCAACAGAAAGTAGATTTTATTTCAATCTTTAAGAAATGAATTCTACTTTTGAATTTTGATTTCAAAAGAAGATGGCAAATTGTAAATTTGACTTTATGTTTATAGCAGTATACAAACAAAAAAATGAATAAATTAAATTTTTCTAAAAAATACATCCATTTTTACTATTTGCAATTGAATCTATTTCTTGTTTGTAATGACAGATTCACACTTCTGAAATTTACAACTATTATATTGAATGGTAAATTATGCATCTTAAACAGTTAACGGATGTATTAACCGACTTGTTATTCTCTAATGATTTTTAAACATTTGAATTGGATTTGTTTGGAACTGAGATGCTCGTGTTGCTATGGTAAACAAGATGGATGCGGTTTTGGTAAGCGCGACTTGGGACGAAGGTGGGAGGGCTGATGACTAGACCATGTATTCTTAGATCATGGGTTGGACGCCGAAGATGGATGTGTGAGCACTAGATGCTATCAAATGTCTACATCCAAACTCATCTGTGGGTAACCGGCTGCGCTCAACAGTTTTGGTTTTCTGTAGTTTTCCACTCCCTTGATCAAATGTTCAGGCGAAGGCAAGCGCTTCTAATAAAAAGCCGGCTGCAGACGGTAGGGGATTTTAGAGATTGAAAAAACCCCCAGATTTGAGCACTTCAGGCATTGCTTGAAAGCATATTACGAGATTTGGGGTAATTGAAGATTTTTGGAAGGGATGTGAGCCAAAGTGTTTAATGTCCGACGATCTTCTGTGAGAGGGAAGATTATAGAAATGTAAAAGGCCGAAAAGGGTATACATGGAGTAAAAATCTAGTCTAATCTAGTTTTAAAAAGTATGTGACTTTTACTGAAACTTAAATATCAAGAATCGAAAATCGTTGCAATTCAAGAAGCTTCACGGGTACTTGCCTTTGAATGAATCATGGGAAGCCTCCGGAACCGTAAAGGTCCCATATATTTTATAAAATTGCACTTATGACCTAATCTAAAAGCCATACATGTCCCATAAACTACGTTTCCATTCATCCATCTTCAAAAACACGCTATCAGAAAATAATAAAAATGCCAAGGGCAAAATATATGAAGTCGGTCATAAATTTAACAATTTGGTAATTCTCTATTTACTTTCCTTTCTCAACGTTTGTTTTATCCTTATAAATCAGTTATAGATTCAAAGATCACTTTAGCTACAATAATTAATTAATTTTTATATGTAATTATATAAGTCAATATTGCTGAAAGATTCGGTGGATCATGTTAAAATTTGTTGATTAAAATGCAAGTAAGAAAAAACTCTCAATCCGAAATAATGTCTTTGATGTATCTCACCTTCATTTCTGTATTTAAACGTTCTGCTATCTTAGATAATTTTCCTAAACAGGAGGCTAAGTAAATGTAAAGACAGCTTTCGACAAAGGCTTTGATCAACTTGTCTTCGACAATTACCAGGGTGTAGCTTAATTAATATTCTATCAATTAATTAAGCCTGTCTCCCTCAAGCTGTGTACGATAGTAATATACCCAAAGTCTCTTGTTCACGAAATTAGATACACGTCACAGACAGAGAAGTTCAATTTTTAAATGAAAAGATAATAATGATTACTTTTGAAGACATTACTCAAAACATCAACTATTCACAGTCACAGCTGTAGTTACTTCATGAAAAAAAAGAATTTGTTAGAGTTACCGTAAAACAGGGTAAAGTCGCTCCCAAATTTCTATTTCAAAATTTAATATCAAATTTCCTATGAAAAAAAAAGATCATCGATTGTTTTAATTAGTACAGCTGTCAAACTTTACTTTGAAATTTATTTGGTGCGAATTCATTGGTGAGCGACTTTACCCTACAATGAGCAACTCTATTCAGTTTTACGGTAGATATTATAAAATAAGATCCACAAATTTTAGATGTGACTTCTCACACTCTTCTTGCACCTATAGAATAAATTTAATTATTTTTAAATTCCAAAGTTTCAAAAACTTCCCGGCATTACTAAAACTTTGTTTAAATTCGTTCCCGTCAGTAAAAGCAAAAAAATTTGAGAAAAAAATCTCGCCAAGTAAACGGGTACAGTTTAAGAAAATTGAATTTTTCATTTTCAAACGCACCCCAATATGCATCTATTGTGAAAAGCCACTTAAGAACAATATATATATATATATATATATATATATATATACACGCATAGGTCAAAGCAATTTTTACTCATGTGTGCTTGCTTGTCCATGTTTCCTGGGATTTTTTCTTCTGGAGATGGCTTCCGACTAATTTAAGCCTAAATTTTTAAAAATTGTTAGGGTTCTTTTTAAAATAACTAATTTTTTTAAATTTTATACACGATTTATCATGTATATTTCCTGGAGAAAAAGTCGTGTGTGACTTTATATCTTTCTAAACCCCGTAATTTAGTGACCAAAAAACGTGTAAACGATCAGTTTCGAGTGACTTCCAGAACGCTTCTATAATGTTGAGAACGTGTAAAAAAATCAATTTTTTTAAATTGACCGTCACGGGTAAATTCTACAATTTCAGTCCATATTGAATAAAAAAAAGAAGATGAAACTCCTGAAAAACTGAATAAAAAACAATATCCTAACACTGATAGTTTAGAAGATATAGCCAACAAAAGTGATTTTTTAGTGAAATTTTATTCGAAAATTTTAGTTTTGGTGAAATATCTTTTCCTCTGTACATTGGACATGAAAATCGACTCATCAGGAATGAAAGTACACTCAATTATCTGCAAAGCAAAAATGAACTTTAATCTAACTCTAATATTACCGAAATTAGGGCGTTTTGAAGTTGACACATTTTTATTGTACTCTATTTGACACTAAGTTTCTTGCAAATAAATCGCTTCCTGTGTATTTGAAGTGTGAAATAGTCGACATAGAAGTAAAAATGTATCAAATTTCCTGAAAAAGAAGGAAGTCTGTAAAAACTGTTTTAATTCTTTAAAGAAGCTCAATTCTGGAAGTCTATGGGACTTCTATGTTGACTATTTCACATTTTAAAGGCACAGGAAGCGATTTATTTACAAGAAACTTGGTGTCAGATAGAGTACACTAAAAATGTGTCAACTTTAAAAGGTTATAATTTTGGTAATATTAGAGTTAGAACAAAATTTTTTTAGTTTTGTGGATAATCTAGTGCACTTTCATTCTTAATCAGTCGATTTCTATAAAATATCCACAGAGAAAAAGATATTTTTTCTTTAGTCTTTCAGGAATTTTATCTACTTTTTTTCTTCAATATGGACGCAAATTTTAAAATGTACACGTAACAAACAATTTAGGAAAAAAACAACATATTTTTCTACAGTTTTTCAAAATTTTAAACGCGTTTTGATGTCACTCGATATTAAGCATTTAGACATTTCTTTTTTGGTTACTAAATTACAGAGTTTAGGCAGATGAAAAGTCACATATGACTTCTTCTCTAAGAAATGTACATGACAAATGGTCTATGAAATATAAAAAAATGAGTTTTTTTTTTAAAAACCCCTAACGATTTTTTTAATTTCAGGCTTAAAATAGTCAGAAGCCACCCCCAGTAAAAATTCCCAGGAAACATGGACAGCAAGCTCATCTCAATGAAAATTGTTTTGAGCTATGCGTGTGTATTTAAACCTTAAAATACAGACCCGCCTTATTGTTTTTCTAAAAGCAACAGTTTTCATTATCAAGTGTTCCGTATCGTACATTCAGAAACAAATATTTTTTAATTAACAAAATCGTTTCGTTGACCTCATATGGTTGATTTTAAAAAAAGTTTGATTAATTGAACAAAGTTTGTGTCAAGACAACCAAACTCTAAATGCAAAAGTCAATCAAATTTTAATAAGCAAACATTTTTTGGGTTAACCAACTATGTTCTTGTTAATATAATAACAATATGCTGAAATTCAGTCAACCAACGTTTTGTTAATTCAACTAAATATTTTTCTGAAGTAAAAAAAGTTTCAAGGTGACAACCAGTCGCTATATCATACAAATGTCTATGTTAGGTATATTTTCTCTGTCTGAAAGAGAACCACTTTTTAGTTTAGCCCAGCAGTTAAACCTAAAAAGTTAACAACCCGTAACCCCCAAAATCTTACAAGTGGCAAGAGGGTCTTTGTGGAACTGTTGCTCGTTTCTAGGTGCTGATTTATTTATCGAATCATAAATTACCAGAGCAACAATGCAGCGAGCAACGTGCTGCAAAGGGAACTGCCAAAATGTACGCGTGTTTGCTTTGCGTGCTCGACCGGAAACACAATTTATATACGATGCAAATTAAATGTGTTCCATGCACGGGGATGAGACCCCGTTTAACAACGTCTCGTTTTCACGTTTCACGGAAGTCGTATCTACAACAAAAGGTGCATGC
>JAUMHM010000083.1:43983285-44013554 GCA_032362435.1 Melikaiella ostensackeni
TCTTATAGATCTCGAAAAAATACATCGAATTCATGTCGCATAAGTTCATTAAAGACCACAACAAACCTCTAAAAATAAAAAATAATGTTTGTTACCAAAAAAAAGTAACTCGTTACCGTAACTACTTAAAAGAAACTAGTTACTTCCCATTATTGGAATTAGTGCACTTACCTTTTCTGTTGTCGCATAATTAGATGGAATGCAACCAACTTGGCTTTCCTTATTTACCACTTGCCACCAGTTTCTCTGTTTTGTGTTTGATTGTAAAAGGACGAAATAATAATTCTCTCGAAAGCTTAAGGCTTTAGGAAAAGACACCTTAAAATCAATTAAAGCTCTAAGCATTTGATAGTTTCCTGAAAAAATTTCTAGTTATAATTACAGGAAAGTAAAATTATATTTCATAGATGATGTATAATTATACTAAAAATGTCTACATAAACTTTGTTTGTTTGGATTACTTTCTTTCAGGCTGCACCTTTTAAAAAATGTTTTACCGTTTCTTCTACTCTTTTGCACTTTCAAATTTATTTTACTCACTCGCATTAAGACGAATCCTATCTTCCAAACACAAATAATTAAAAACTTTCTCAACTAAAAATAAACTTTCGTCGAAGTCAGTTCCTTCTCATAACCTCAAAATCACGCAACATTTTAGAAAACATTTAAACCAAAACATTACAACTACTTGACGTCATACATGACGTCACGCGGAATTCTGATTGGCCACTCAAATCCCCACTTTCGCATGCATGCAATTCTCCTCTTCCAATGCTCCACTTTACCCCCATGGTAATACATATCTTCATCCCCAAAATTCGCCTTCACTTCCAACTTGAAGAAACAAATTATAATGTTAACGTATCTACCGTAGCAGGAAAATAGGTTTGCGAATTGGAGTGTGCGCAGTGCGTTTGGACTGGAGCAACCAACTGCAATTTGGCGGGCACTTTGAAATACTAAAATATTAAATCCTTTTTGTCAGTGTTGACACAAATATATTGTTTATATTTTAGTATTTCAGAAGTGCATTCCTTACATTTCCATACATGTTTTAGGATATTAATTTTAATGTGTAGTTATATATTACCTGCTTCTACACTTGGAGCATTTGCAAGATCTGAATCCTACTCGGTATAATATTCATCCCCGGAACACGCCTGTTTAAGCATTTCTAAAATTTCGTCAGTGTTGACGTCCTAAACATATTCTAAAATAATTGAATAATCAAGTCTAAAAATATTATAATTTTATATATTATAATAAGATCTTTTAACAGATTTATTGAAAAAAGAAACGTACTCCTTCTAAGGGTAGTACGTATTATTATTATGTATAGTTTCGTTATTCTAATATAAATGTGAGAACAAAGGCTATAAGTTCAGAAAATTATTCCTTATGAAAAAAAAGTTTATTCATATATAATAGTTGCCTGTGGGTAAAATGAGTGAGTGTGCTGCACCTTTTGAGTAGATGTGTAGAGGGGTTGAGTGGGTGAGATTAAGAAAGAGGGAGTCCAGGAGAGAACAGATTTATATTTGAAATTAGATTAAGCTTCTGCGCTTGAAAGCTATATAAACGCCCCGACTAACCGGGTGCGCCCGCGCCGCATACGTTTCGCGTTCCGCAATCCAATGTAGAGAGACTCAATAAACCAACCGCTCACTCTTTCTTCCGCCGTCTCTCTTACCATCCCCTTGGCGAAATTACTTCTCTCTATCCAACTCTCTTAAAGGTCTCCTTCTATCTTCTTCTATCGTTTTCTATAATTTTCTATCTTTCTCAGCCTCTTTCACTCTTTTTTCATCTTTCTTCTTCTCATCCCCCTTTGTCCTCGCTGCTCACTCTTTTAACTGCTCTTCACGGATTCCATGCACCCACATAATGTATACATTCACGTGCAATCTTCCATGTGAAGAGTATATAGGTATACCGCAGTATATCTTCATTTGTTTCTGTTATCAATAAAAAAGAAAAGAGACAAAGGAGGGAAAATAATCTTATGTCTGAGATTCAGTGGGTCTTTTAAGTTTAGATTTAAAATAATTTGTTTAGGATTTGTTAGTAATAAACACACTTTTTACAGGCTATAGTTTCTAAAACAAATTATTTCTAATTTTCAACGAACAGAATTGTAGAGAATGATTCAGTGAACAACATGAGCTACTGCTTATTGAGATTGAATAAAAATTACGCTTATTTTTTAGTAAGATTTAGGGAAAAAAACGAAATGACAAACAACTGTTATCAGATAAATGAATTTGACAAAATCGAGAGAAATATACTGTTTGTTAATTGTAATTAATGTAGGTAAGAGATGCTGAAGCTTACTTGAGAAAAAATACTTCAAGTTAACATTGTTTATTTAAGAAATTTTATTTCGATTATTGTGTTTTAGCTTCAATTATAGGTAAAAGCTGCAATTCTTATTTTAATCTTACAATTAGTGGCCAAAAGCCGATTAAAATCATTTAAAGATTCTTTACAGCTCTGTTTGATCGAAATTTATTAAAATAAAAATTGTTTAAGAAAAATTAGAAAATTGGACAAAATCTTTCGAAGAATAAAATCAGCTATTGATCATTATCGTTGAATAAGAAATGCAACTTAGAAATCAAAATAATTTAATTTGTTAAAAAAAACAATTTTAATCCAAATATGCCATTTTTCAATTTCAAGATATTAAGGTCTTTCTTGTTTTAGTTTATCCAGTTTTTCAAACTGTTTTAAAATTTACGAAAAATTGAAAAATAGTAAAAAATTGTAAAGTTATAACGATTTTTTGATAAAAAGGAAAACAATTTTTTCTAAAAAGCCCCACCATTTTTACATGAAATTATAAGGAGTAATGGGTACTAACATAGTATACTTACCATAAATTTCCCATTTGTTATTTTTTTGTTTTTCATGAGAAAAAAATTATTTTTAATTTTTATCTTTCCAAAACCTTACTCTTTATGCAATTTTTGAGATTTTAGGGTTTTTCTTGTTCAAGTTTATCAAGTTTTTTTCACTTTATTGAAACCGATAAGCAGAACGAAGAAAGAATAAAAAATAGTAAAGCTATTTCGACTTTTTTAAAAATTAAAACACGAAATTTCCTCAATTTTCTTGTTTCACAAATTTTATCAATTTTCTCATTTCTTCTTTTTTCCTCCTGAAAATTTCAACGAAAAAAAGTAGCTGTTTTGAGAAAATTTCGTGTTTTAATTTTTCAAAAAATTGAAATGGCTCTAACATTTTTCATTCCTCCTTCATTTTTCTCATCGGTTTCGAAAGAGTGAAAGAAACTTGACAAACTGGAACAAGAAAAACCTTAAAATCTCAAAAATTGCAAAAAGGGCAAGGTTTTAAAAAAAAATGAAAAATAACTTTTTTTCGTGAAAAACAGACAAATACCAAATTAGGAAATTATGGTAATTAGACTATATAAGTACCTATTATTCCTAAAAATTTCAGGAAAAACGGTAGGCTTTTTAAGAAAAAATTGATTTTCTTTTTTTAAAACGAAATAACCTTACCACTTTTTATTATTTTGTAATTTTATTATAGATTTTGAAACAGTTTGGAAAACTGGATAAACTGAAAAAAAAACCTTAATGTCTCAAAAATTGTGAAAATGGCACGGTTTTTAAAGAAAAATTGGCAAAAAACTCGTTTTACCCTTAAAATTTTATCATATTCGTGGAAAATGTAAAATTTTCGCTATGCTAATTCAAAAAAATACGTGTATTCTTATTTTACGTATACAAGAACATAATATTCATTGGCGAGTCAATCCTGAACATGTCACCCGCTGGCCTGCATGATTTGAAATGAGGCACTGAGAATGACAACTAGGTAAAGCCGAAAAATGAAATTTTTCAGGAGAAACCAAAAACGTTTTCTATTATAGGATTCAAAACAGAAAATTATGAGCAATTCATAGAAGCTAATGGTCCTTATGAGCTAAACTTTCGAGATTTGCAAACATTAAAAAAAAATTTAATCATGGGGGAGGAAAACGAAATGGGCTTTATCTAGTTCTCATTCTTAATTATTGCGAAATGCATTTTTTTAAACTTTAAATCTATTTAAAAAACTTCATAAATGTTTCAAAATGTTTTTTTATTTTAAGAAAACATCACATGTGACAGAAAACTACCTATGTGACAGATGACTACCTATGTAGAAGCTAAAGAAGATTCTTTGGATGTGATAAAGTTAATTCCAAAGATGCTGTAGTAATTTTGAGGTTAACTTAAAAAAGTCTCGATTTTTGATCCAAACCCAAACTTAGACATTTTTCAAAACTCCCCAGTTATGAATAATCATGAAATTAAAACACTACAAATATTTGTTGAAAATATATAAAATATATTTGTAAAGATACACATGAAATATAACACCGTTAAAAAGCACAAATTTTTTAAATCAATAATCATTTGAGTACTAAATATATTTTTTAATTGATAAAAATATTGGCAAATAAGATTTTATACAAGGAGAAAGTTTATCGAAACTTTACAATGGCGTTTGCAGGACTCCAGCACCAATTCCGTAACCGTAACCTTGAGGTCCGAAATTTCGAACGTAACATTCTGAAATTTAATTAGAACGATGGAATAATACTAGATTATTTTATACTTAAGTTTTTTTTCATTAAATGCAAATGAGGAGAAGCCTTCAAAATAATATTGAAATTTATTGTTATGTAACTCTATTAACTTGATAGGCAAATATTTTACTCACGTTTGCAATAAATTTCGCCACAGTTCTCTTGGTATGTCAACGATTCCAAGTGTTTGCGGCAGCAAAAGCAACTGAAACAAATGTTGTGGAAGAGGACTCCTGAGGCAACCTGAAAATTTGGTGTAAATTTATCATCAACATCAAATGAAATCAATGAAACTCTTGTAATTAAAGTCAAAGTTAAGATAAATTTCAATAAATATACAAGATATGACGCTTTTGCGACAGATAAACAACTCATAGCTGCATCAATATAAAAATTATTTTATTATCAGATCAGATATTTCAATCTCACCTGTTTTTCAGCATGGTAGACTATTCTCCCACACCTCTGACAATCCATTTCACTACCAAGACACTCGCATCCAGGAGGCAGTTTAGGCATATCACAATCATCATTTTCCTCATCATTTCCTTCATCATCTTTCTGAGAACAACATCTATCCCCAACAGTATTACGTCCTTCAGGACTCTTAAACCTGAAAACAAACAGTAATTCATCCTTATTTCATCCAAAATACCTTCACCATCTTACCGATATCCACTTCTGCCAGACATGTTTCCTGAAATTCCCATTACTTGAGGCATCTTGCAACATGGTGGTTGACGTATATTGGCTCTAGGTGGTGAACGCGGAGATTCTCCTGAATTTCTACGAGGTTGACTGGGTGCATTGGTGCAGGATTTTAAAGGCAAGCATAGTTGACCAGGTTTCCCACATCTTCCTCGACAACCACCTCCACAACATCCACCTCCTCCACATTTTTGAGCATTCCCTCTACAGGGTGGAAGATACCTAGGTCTCTTTTTGCATAAAGGACGACATCTAGCTGGAGGACAACATCCGTTTCTTCCAGAACATGGTGATGAACAACCATCACTGGGGTATGATGTCTTAAACGAATTACAAGCATCCGGTTCTCGAGGGGAACATGTTTCGTACAAGGCTGTATGCATATGGCTTGCACCACATTTTCTTTGCCTATTGTCTTCTGATCTTAAACAGCAACCACCAGATTTTTCAGGTTTCTGCCTTTCTGGGCTTGCGCCATATTCATAGGATCTTTGGTTGTTGTTTTCAGTTCTGCTACAGCAACCACTAGGTTTGGGAGACTGTTTCTTTATTGAGCGCGAGCTGTATCCACTCGAGCCTGAGCCTATTGATGAAATCGAAATGTGTCTTGGATTTTTGACAATATGAAGAATAAGAAAACTTATAGAAAGTTGGATATACTGATTTTTTAAATTCTAAAGAGCAAACTTTTCAATAGTGTCAAATCTTGGTTTGCTTAAACCAAATCTTTCAAATCTACTACAATTTTCTATCCTTCCCATAAGTTTTCTTCTTCTTTAATTCCTTCTCAAGTTTCCCATAAAAACTCTAATCCCCATCCAGAAACCCATAATTTTTTTCTATTTTTTCTTTTCATCTATCTTTTTCTCAATATAAGTACCACTACTACAGCCACATCCACTTCTTCTGCCTCCATCCAATTCTCCTTCGTGATCATAGTCTCCATCTATGTCCCCTTTATAACGACTTTTGCCCCCGCAGCAACCACCTCCTCCACCTCCTCCGCCCCCACAACCACCACGCATTCTGCCATTGCAATAATCCTCGTGAATGGTTTCCAGCGAAGTACACGTTCTATTGACGAGCTCGATTCTATCGTTTTCCTCTGCTTCTTGATTGCAATCACAGAAGTTGCTATCTATAAAGTTCAGATTGTAATAACTTCTGTGTTCATCTTCCAGTACGTCACCGTCAGCGACATTTCGCATTGTCAGATGACCCTCTTGATCATTGCAATTGATATCCTCTTCGGATATATTGTTGCAGAAAGAAACTCTCCTTCTGGATGAAGGTGTATACTGAAGGGGCAGATGGGGGTAGGGTGAACATTGCCTGTTTAATTGTTCAATTTTTATGTCGGATTTATGATTCGTGGGAAAATAATTTTCTTGTTCATGATGTTGCTGAGTCCAAGACAGCGAGGTTTTTTCAAAAAGTCCGGGACTGGAAACACCTGAGTTGCAACTAATTTCATTTACTTTGATAGACTTTTCAACAGTATATTTTGTGACGTGTGACGAAGGAGGGAAGAGTTAGTAAAGGTCAATTTCTCCCACGTAGTACACGATATTTCATTTCACATATGTATGAAAATGTCACTTCTATGGCTGTAGAGCGAGAAAAAAGTTGACGTTTACAACCCACGAGGCCACGAGCGTCAAAGTATTCTTTACGCATGCGCATCAGTTTGTATTACCGACAGTACATTATTAGTTATTCATTTATTCCGACCGATGGCGCTGATTCTCGTGGAACATCTGACTCCTTTGCGGGGAGAAAGTTCTTTCAGACCGGTTTCTAGGGAAGAAAAGGTTAGGATTTGCGATGTGCGCATGCGCGAAGATTGCTTTGATACTCTTGGATTTTAAACGGCAACTTTCTTCTCGCCCAACAGGCATATTAAAGTGTGCTGTTCATGCATGTGTATTTTATGTTATAATACTAGATTTGCAATGCCTTTTATCAAACTTTTAAATTTGTGCTAAGGTTCAAAAAGAGCCTTATTTTTTCTCGAATGGCGGTCCCCACAAAGTGTTTCTTCAAGTGTCAAAGTAACCCCCCATTTCTTGAAACTTTTTTCTAATCTTTAGATGTGCCTTGATGACATTTTGGAAAAATACTTATTTTCTTCAACTCAGATTTTTTTTAGATTTAAAATAATAATATTTAAGCTCGCCTAGGATCATTGTTTTCCAGTTACTTTGTGGCAATTATTCAGTTTTTTCCAAATATCTTTTAAATGTAGTAATATTTGTCTGAAGGACATTTTTTTTCTTATCAGGAAGAAATATAGGTTATATGTTCTAATTAATTAATTAAAAGAATACCATTTTTGCATTCCTAAATATAAATGGACTATTCTTTTAATTTGAAAAAATCAGGGGTTATTTTAGAATAATGGAGAACAATGCCCACTTGAAAAAGTGTTTGTACAAGAGGACCACTGTCAGGAATTTGTTTATAATAGTTATTTATAATAATTAAATCAAATATTAAAGGAATTATTTATGTTCTGCGTAGGTAGATGCAATCATACTGACCAATAGTGAGTTCATTTTGGCATTTTTTTAAAAGATAAGGAATTATATTGTTCAAAATGCTAACTTTGTCATATCAAGGATTTTTAAATATCTAAAAGAATGTTTAAACCAAAATATTAGATTTTGGAATTAAGTCTTTTTGAGACAAAAATTGTTCAAAACTCTGCTCTGAATTTCTGTGTATTGATTTTTAAGTTTGAAAACTTAAACTAGATGGTTTCTTTAGTATTTAGAATAAGAAAAAATAAAATAAAAATAATACAATTCTGATATAATAATTGTCTTTAATGAGTGTAAAAGTCTGAAACATTGGCACACCTCCGTTCCCGGAATTTTCATTTTTGAATTTTTTGTGGATACAGAACGTTTTCAAAATTTTATTGATTTTTGCCATCAAGCTATAACAATAAGGATATGAAAGCAGACAGTAATTATTAAAATGTGATAAATGAAAGGAACATTTTATTCCTTAATGTAAATCTTTGCAATTAAAACAAAAGTGTTTATTTTAAATAATAAAGAATTTTATTAATTTGAATGTTTCATTCTTAAAGTCCATTACTTGGGTTTTCAACTTTCCTGGTACCTATGCTTTCATCAAAAATCAACATTTAAGTCCTTGATATGCCTATGCATTAAGATTATTATTCTATTTTTTTAATGTCTTCATCATTATTGACAATTAGAACTTTACGACTAAAAAATGTTTGAGAAATGCTAATATTTTTATTTGAAAAAGATTGATTAATAAATGTTTACTGATTACTTTTCAATGTTGATATTTTATCAAACATAGTTTTGGGAGCACTTACATATTGTTTATAAATAAAAACTATTATTATTCTAAAAATCAGTAAGATTAAAAAACTTTTGTATCCAAGTCTGGAAAATAAATTTTATTCGCACCTTACTGCTGGCTGAGGAGGTTTCGTATTCGATTCTAATTCATCAGTTTGAATTATTTTATATTCAGAAAATTGATTTTGTGGCTGATCAATTATTTCTCCATTTGGTTTTTGTTTTGAAAAACGGCGAGGATTTTCCAGTTTTCTCAACCTTGACTGTGAATTATTATCATTATTTATGTTTTTAAATCTGCGACAAACTTCTGGTATTCCAGTTGATGGAAAGGTCAACGGATATGCCACTTGACTTTTAGTGCAAGACTGACAAACAAAGGTACTGCGCAAAAATATATAAAGAATTAAATTATAATTTTCACTAACAAAAATAGCGCGCTACGCGCGTTCATAACGTGTTTCTTATTTTAATTGTCTAATTATCAAATTAAAGTAGAGGAAAGGTGCCCACAGGGATGTAAAGAAGCCTAATTATTCAGCTATTTAAAACTGGTATTTTTTACCCTACTTATGTAAACATTTAAGAAAAAATTACCAATTTATAAGACCATGCCAGTTGAGTCCCTGTGTACCCTCGAGTGAACATAGTCACCCGCTGCATTCAATAAATTAAGCTTTTTTACATAGGTTTAGTCGCTGATATATTCATTTACGCACTTGGTTCATCTTCTACGAAAAAGTTCGTTGAATTTAAACTATTTGATATTTACTGAGGAATATGTAATATTAAACTGACTTCCCAGCAAGCATGGTTATATAATAGTTACGTAACTTTTACATAACAGATTGTAGCATGTTACATGACTGGTGAGTCACAGGTGAGCCGTCTGTGAAGCAAAATGTCACACTTTATGTGATGGAACAGTTCTATAACGGTGTGAGCCGGTGCGTTGTCGTGATGAAACATCACTTATTTGTGCGCCAATCGTGGCAGTTTTTTATGTAGCTCGACTTTCAAACTATCCAATAATGATGCAGAGTACGTTCCTGTTATACTTTTACCCTTCTCCAAGTAATCAATGAGGATTATTCCTTGGCAATCCCAAAATACTGTGGCCATCACCTTCCCAGCTGACAAAAGTCTTCGCCTTCTTTGGCGCACTTTCATCAGGCTGTATCCACTACTTCGACTGCTGCTTTGTGTCGGGTATACAGTAGTGGATCCAGGTTTCGTCCGCAGTCACAAATCGACGCAAAATGTCCTGCAGATTCCGACTAAACTTCGCCAAACACTGCGCTGAAACGTCTTTTCGGTTGCGCTTTTGATCCAGTGATGCTAGAATCGGGGATTATTCTTCAATTTTGAGGAAAAACTGACAAGTCTGCGGACTTTTGAAGAATTTGAAGAAATTTCATAAAAATCTTCTAGCTTGCGTCGTAGCGGTTTCGTCATAACGTAAGTTTCGTCTTGTCTTTGTTTGAAAGGTGTGGTGCCGGTTGATGCCGGTGTTTGAAAATATTGGATCATCAATTATCGATTTTATCCGCTATGCGCTGCGTGTTCCGTTTTTTTCATCATGAATGTTAATTTAATTCAAGTCTATTTCAAGGATAACAAATTTTCAATGTTTTAAATTTCCCGCGTTAACCTAACTTCCATGTGAATTGTGAATATTCTGTACGCGTACGCACGACCGACCTGATCTTTTCCCTTTTCCCCTAGAGCTAGAGACAAGCCATATTCGCCTCAAATCCTTCAAATCAATTAATTAATTATTGGTTGTTACCATATTTTGATCTTAAATAGTTGATTTTACTTTTGATACTGTTAAAAAGCCCTGAAACTATGTTTCTGAAATTTTAAGAAATTTTTCAAACCTGTCTTAAGATTTTTGAAGAAAAATCGAGGAAAACTGAAGATTTTTTTTTGTGGACGTAGCAGCACTGTTTTCATCGGGAGCCAGCAATCGCGGCAACCATCTTGCACGCACTTTCTTAACCTCCAGTTTTTCGTGCAAGTGTTATAGACTCGTTCAGAGGAGATACCTGCAGCCTTAGAAATCTCACGCACCTTAATTAGGCGTTCTTCCATAACCATATGATGAATTTTTTCACTATATCTGATGTGGTTGGCCTCAATTGGGCGTACTGAGGGCGGTTCGTCTTTAGTTGTGGTTCGGCCATGTTTAAATTCGTTTATCCAAAAATAAATGGTTTTGACGAACGATCAGACTCCCCGTGAACTTCGTTTAACTCTGCTTTGATCTGCATGGCCGTCCAATTTTTTAAATAAAAACGTTTCATCTCTGCACAGAAATCTTCTTTCTTCATTTTTGCGAAAACTACTGACACGCTCACTTCAAACGTATGCCAAACGCAAAGTGAGCGTCGGTTTTGACTGAAGCTTGGTAGAGGCTAGTTTGAAGAGTGTTATTTCTTGGCCATATACTACAAAGCTCATTTTGGCGCTATCTAGCGAGAAATTTACCTTACTTATCAAACAGTCCTCGTAAAGGTTTGAATAAACGTAAAATTAAAAAAAAAAAACGATGCAGTCATGTCATAGCGACGTAGCATTGCAAGCAGCTGTGCAAATGGCGGATTGGCGGCTGCGCAGTTGCGCACGCCTGCAGCGTCCACAGAGACAACAAGTTATAGAAGAAATGTTACACGATTGTTACATAACAGTTATGTCACTTCGTTGCTTAGCTGTTTTAATTAACCTTAAATACGAAAAGCACAGAAATATAACTTTTCTAATAAACGTCAATATAACAGAGTAATAGATTTTTTGTGATTATGAAACATTTCATTGAATAATTTGTTAGATATTTCTTTTGATTATCTGCGCACACCGAACATTTGTGAACATCTTTCCCCTATATGCTTGAATTTAAAGTACTGTAAAATATAATTAATAATAGTCATAAATTAAAATAAATATGAAAATAGCTACATCGGCTTTCATACAATTTTAATTTTAATTGGCAACTTATTTCATTTTGAATGTTTATATTTTAAAATCATGAAATTTTGAACATCTTTTTGAAATAGGTATATCTTGAAGATTTTCAATTGAAAATTCTTGAAGGTTGAATGTGTATAATTCAAAATAATGTAATTTAGAACGCTTTTTTAAATCACTCAACTTTGAAGATTTAAAATTGAAAACTTCAATTTTGAAGATCTAAAATTGAAATCTATTCAATTTTATAGATTTACAATTCGAAAATTGATCAATTTTTATTATTTTCAACCGAAGATTCATCAATTTGAAATGTTTACAGTTTAAAATGATTTAATTTTTAATGTTTTCTTGGAATATGTAGTTCAATTTTAAATATTTACAAACGAAAATTTTTCAATTTTAAATATCTGCAATTGAAGACTCTTCAATATTTAATGCGTAAAATAGAATATGATGCAATTTTTAAATTTTTTGTAATAGTTCAATTTTGAAGATTTACAAACCAAAATTCTTCAATTTCAAATATCTGCAAATGAAGACTCTTTAATATTTAATGTGTAAAATAGAAAATGATGCGATTTTGAATTTTTTGTAGTAGTTCAATTTTGAAGATTTAAATTTGAAAACTTCAATTTTGAAGATGTAAAATTAAAATCTATTCAATTTTATAGAATTGCAATTCGAAAATTCATCAATTTTTATGATTTTCAACCGAAGATTCATTAATTTGGAATGTTTATAATATAAAATGATGTAATTTTGAACGCTTTTTCTGGAATATGCAGTTTAATTTTGAAGATTTACAATGGAAAATTCTTGAATTTTAAATATTTGCAATTCAAGACTCTTGAATATTTAATGTGTAAAATAGAAATGGATGCAATTTTGAATTTTTAATATTTAGAATTAAAGAGTCATTAATTGGAAATGTTGGTTGTTTAAAATGATGTAATTTCAAATGCTTTTTAAAAAAGTTCGATTTCGAAAATTTAAAATTGAAAATTATTCAATTTTGTATATTTAAAATGTCAATTTATTCAATTTTATGGATTTTCAATTGAAAATTCTTGAACTTTCACGATTTGCAATTTGAAATTTCTGAATTTATACAATTTATAATCAAAGATTCATTGATTTGGAATGTTTCTAGTTTAAAATGATTTAATTTTGAATGCTTTTTTGGAATAATTCAATTTTAAAGATGTAGAATTGAAAATTATTTAATCTCGAAGATTTAAAATTAAAATTTATTTAATTTGATAGATACGCAATTTAAAATTCATGAATTTTTGTGATTTTCAATTAAAGATTCATTAATATAGAATGGTTATAGTTCAAAATGATGCAATTTTGAATGCTTTTTTTTGGAATATGTCGTTCAATTTTGAAGATTTGCAATGAAAAGTTCTTCAATTTTGAATATTTATAATTGAAGACTCTTGAATATTTAATATGTAAAATAGAAATTGATGCAATTTTTTATTTTTAATACTCACAATTGAAGTCTTTGGAATAGTTAAATTTCGAAGATTTGAAATTGAAAATTATTCATTTTTATAGATTTGTAATTGAAGATTCATTAATTTTGAATGTTCATATTTTAAAGTGATGTAATTAAAAATGCTTTCTTTGAAATAGTTAAATTTCAAAGATTTAGAATTAAAAATTATTTCATTTCGAAGATTTGAAATTTATTTAATTTTATGGATATGCAATTTAAAGTGCATTAATTCTTATGATTTTCAATGAAGGATTCATTAATTTGAAATGTTCATTGTTTGAAATAATGTAATTTTGAATGCTTTTATCAAATAGTTCAATTTGGAAGATTTAAAGTTGAAAATTAAATTTTGTAGATGTAAAATTGCAATTTTTTTAATTTTATAGATTCGCAATTCAAAATTCTTGAATTTTTACTATTTTCAATATAAAATTCTTGAATTTATACGATTTATAATCAAAAATTCATTAATTTGGTATGTTTCCAGCTTGAAAATATGTAATTTCAAATGCTTTTGTAATTTCAAATGCTTTTTTTTGGAATAGCTCAATTTTAAAGATTTAGAATTGAAAATTATTTAATCTCGAATATTTAAAATTAAAATTCATTCAATTTCATCGGTATGCAATTTGAAATTTATGAATTTTTATGATTTTTGATTGAGGATTCATTAATTCAGAATGGTCATAGTTCAAAATGATGCAATTCTGAATTCTCTTTTTGAAATATGTAGTTCAATTTTGAAGATTCACAGTAGAAAATTCTTCAATTTTAAATTTTTGCATTTGAGTACTCTTCAATATTCAATGTGTCAAATAGAAAATGATATAATTTTGAATGATTTTTTTGGAATAGTTCAATTTTGAAGAACTAAATTTGGAAATTATTCAATTTTTTTTATTTTCAATTGAAGATTCATTAATTTCGAATGTTTATATTTTAACGTGACGTAATTCAGAATGCTTTCTTCAAAATAGTTTAATTTCAAATATTTAGAATTGAAAATTATTTATTTCGAAGATCTGAAATTAAGATTTATTTAATTTTATGGATATGCAATTTAAAATTCATGAATTTTTATGATTTTCAATCGAGGATTCATTAATTTCGAATGCTTATAATTTAATATGATGTAATTTTGAATGCTTTCTCTGGAATATGCAGTTTAATTTTAAAGATTTGCAATGGAAAATTCTTTAATTTTGAATATTTGCATGTGAAGACTCTTCAATATTCAATGCGTAAAATAGAAATGGATGCAATTTTAAATTTTTAATAGTCAAAATTAAAGATTCAATAATTTGGAATGTTCGTTGTTTAAAGTGAAGTAATTTTGAATACTTTTTTAAATAGTTTAATTTCGAAGATTTAAAATTGAAAATTATTTTTTCTAGATTTAAAATTGCGATTCATTCAATTTTATAGGTTTGCAATTGAAAATTTTTGAATTTTTACTATTTGCAATTCAAAATCCTTGAATTTATACGAATTACAGTTAAAGATTCATTTCTTCTGTTTGTTTCTCGTTTAAAATGATGTAATTTCAAATGCTTTTGTAATTTTATATGCTTTTTTGGAATATTTCAATTTTGAGGATTTAGAATTGAAAATTATTTAATCTCGAAGATGTAAAAATAAAATTTATATAATTTTATAGATACAAAATTTAAAATTCAGGAATTTTTATGATTTTCAATTGAGGATTTATTAATTTATAATGTTTATAGTTCAAAATGATGTAATTTTGAATTCTTTTTTTGGAATATGTAGTTCCATTTGGAAGATTTACAATAGAAAATTCTTCAATTTTCAATTTTTGCAATCAAATACTCTCTAGTATTAAATGTATAAGATAGAAAATGATATGCAATTTATAATTCATGAATTTTTATGATTTTCAATCGAGGATTCATTATTTTGGAATGTTCATTGTTCTAAATGATGTAATTTTAAATGCTTTTTTTAAATAGTTCAATTTTATAGATTCGCAATTGAAAATTCTTGAATTTTTACTATTTGCAATTTAAAATCCTTGAATGTATACGATTTGTAATTAAAGATTCATCAATTTGGTATGTTTTTCGTTTAAAATGATGTAATTTCAAATGCTTTTGTAATTTCAAATACTTTTTTGGAATAGTTCAATTTTATAGATTTAGAATTGAAAATTATTGAATCTCGAAGATTTAAAATTAAATTTCATTTAATTTTATAGATATGCAATTTAAAATTCATGAATTTTTATGATTTTCAATACAGGATTCATTAATTATATAGTTATAGGTTATAGTTCAAAACGATGCAGTTTTGAATGTTTTTTTTTTTATATGTCGTTCAATTTTGAAGATTTACAATAGAAAATTCTTCAATTTTGAATATTTGTAATTGAAGACTCTTGAATATTTAATGTGTAAAATAGAAATTGATGCAATTCTTAATTTTTAGTATTTACAATTGAAGATTCATTAATTTTGAATGTTCATAGTTAAAATGATGTAATTTTTAATGCTTTTCTTTGGAATAGTTCAATTTCGAAGATTTTAAATTGAAAATTATTCAATTTTATAGATTTTTAATTTAAAAATTTTCAATTTTCATGATTTGCAATTGAAAATTTCAGAATTTTTATGATTTACAATTAAAGATTTATTCATTTGGAATGCTTATAGTTTAAAATGATGTAATTTTAAATGCATTTTTTGGGATTGTTCAATTTTGAAGATTTAAAATTGAAAATTAATCAGTGTTGAAGATTTTAATTGAAATTTATTGAATTTTATAGATTTTCAATTGAAAATTCTTGAATTTTTATGATTTTCAATTGAAAATTCTTGAATTCTTACGATTTGCAATTGAAAATTCTTGAACTTATACGATTTACAATGATAGATTCATTAATTTGGAATGCTTATAGTTCGAAATGATGTAATTTTGAATGCCATTTAATCGAAATAACTTCAAGTGGAAACAGAATTTTATAAGATGTCAAATTTACACTAATAAACTGTAACATTGACATGATAGAAAAAGTCGCGAGACAAAAGACACGCAAAAAGCGAGCTGAAACATAGGAGCTTCAATGTAGACAAACTAAATGAATGAATTTGAAGTTTATTATTATTAATTTAACAATACTTAAGTAATTGATGATCTCAAGTAGAAATATTTTTTAAAAACACACACAATTCTTACTTACTCCTTAATATACCTACCAGCTCAAAGCATAGAAAGTATCAATTCAATTATTCACGAAGACACGATTTAAAATTTCTGAATTAATTGAATTCTGGATATTGTAATGAAACTGAAAACCTTTGTGATGCAGATTGATGATGACTGATCCAATGACCAGAATTCGATGATTTTTGCTGTGGATTGCAGACAGTTATTGTGGGTCTGAGAACACCAAGATTCGTATTTTCTCTTTCGCAGCATTTATTTCTCCCTTCTAAATGGAATATTTCTTCTTGTTCTCCACCTCCACTCAATCTGGACTTTTCCAATGAACAAACTCTCAAATTTGAAATTTCTTCTTTGTTATTTGAGAAAGGATAATTTTCAGAGCAACAACAACAGCAAGAATCCGAAAAATAATCTGAAGTCGAATTTTTTAAAGGTAGAGTTTCCCTATTTTTTGCTTTTGTAACAATTTCTTGTTTTCCACGTGCTGAAACTGATAATGCCGGATGGGCACTTGTAGAAAAAAGTCGCGAGTAACAATTTCGGCAAAAAAGGTCTCCAGAGTGAGTAGCTATTGTGCAGCTGTCAAGCAATTTTCGGCAATTTCCTAGAGGTATGGATATTTCAGGATAATTTTTATTAGATCATTTTATTGATAGACAAAATTTCCCCGAAGTTTCGTAAAGAAATCTTCTCTTTTATACAAAATACACCAATCGAAAAATTCAACAACTAATTACTTTATACAAAAATTGATGAAACTGTTTGGCGATTTATTACGTGCATTCTGGACCGTATTTCAAACAAATATAAAAATTTTATTTCATTTCCAAGTAAGAATTTCCAAATTTTAAGAAATGTTTTTTTTTTTTGAAAAATTGAAGCGTTTGAAATAAGCAAGTTGAAAGTTGAAGTCTTAAAAAACATTACTATGGTGTTTACCCCCCCCCCCCCTTAATAGATTATTCAAATTCTAATTGTTTATATTTAAATCCATATTTTACATTTATTTCTAAAAGAATATAACTCACGACAGGTAAAACAAAATGTGTGCCAAACTTTTCCTAAGGCTAATTTCTGTTCAGCGAAGTAAACTTCGCGAAGGCAACGCGGACACACTCCGGGCATTTATCTTTCAAAATGTTCCATTTGATTAATATTTGGTGCCCTGCCTCTAAATAAAGTTATAAGGAAATTTTGAAGTATGTGCACATTTATTTTAAAAAATTATAGAGTAAAAAATCCCTCCGTGAATGTGTTTTTAAATTAATAAATTATCAGATAGATTCAAAAACAGCTTGTTCAAGTCGATGCAGATTTTAAAATTACAAGCTTGTAAGTCAAAAAATTATCTTGAAAAAATACGATAACTTGAGTCATTTTAAACTCTTAAATTTTAAATGAATAAAATTTTTGCGAATTTTTACTCACAGAGCCGTTAATCGCTGTTCTGTCATTTCACATAAAACTGCTTAAAATGCACGCATTGAAAAGATCTCAATAATTAAAAATATACACAATATAAAAAAATGGTTAATGTTCCTATTTACCATGACAGATCGCCATGTCAAGTGAAAGTCAATAGGAGTGTTCTTCAGATTATTCAATCAAAGGATATGTTTAGAACTTATATACGTGCGAAAAATTATTTCATTGTTTTTTAAACTATTAAAATTAACAAAAAAGAGCTTTAAAAAAGTTTTCTCGAAATAAAAATGTTCTTTATATTTGTCTTTCGTTTTAAAACATATGTAAATCAGAGACAACATTTTAAATACTTAAATTTAAAAAGAAAAGAGAATGAAAAACTACTCAAAAACTAAAAAATTTGAATAAAAGAATTAGATATGTAAAAAAGGTCTTTTTATATTGTTCTAACATGTCTTTCAAATAAATGCCTCAAATTTCTCTAAATCTGAATAAAATCATTTTGATTAAGGATTTATTTAAATAATTATAAATTTTAAATAATATTAAACCGAAAAAAGGAATGCACGGCCCTCTGCCGGAAATCAATATAGGTACTATCGATTCAATAAAAGCACGTCGGTAAAATTTCAAATTGAAGTTTTTTTTTCAAAATTTAAGTATTTTATATCGTTAGATATTAAACAATCTTTCAAAATATAACAATAAATATAGCAATTTTTTTGACTTATCATTAAGTTATCTACTTTGCCGACTGTTTTCTTAATTACCAACTTCGATTTTTTCTTATACTTAACATAAAATTACTTGGTAATATTTACTTTTTGCAAGCTGTCTAAAGAAATGTCTGCATATAGCAGTATAATATAAGAAATTGCGATTTCTTTCTAGTAAGAGACTTCCTCACATTTATTTACAAATCCAAAAGCCTTTATTTTTAACATTAACAATAATGAATTTCAGATTTCCTTTTTCGAAATTTTAATGTGCATTTTCTCCAATTTTATACAATTTGCTGTCATTTATTGATTTGAATTTCGCGCAGTTTTATTGTGCTTGAAAAATAGCGCCAAATACAAAAATGAAAGTATGCTTATTGATTATTGAAGTATTTTCTCAACTAAGATAGAAAAAAACCATACGAAAAAAAGCCTTAATTGAATGTATTTAGTCTAAATTTATGTTATAGCTTATCTTACTTATCACTCAATTTTAGGTTGTGTATAATTATATTGGTTGGTAGTACTGAAGCATATGCTTGAAGATAGAGTCTTCAAGAGGGGAGATCTACTCAGTCACTTTCCCCCCAGATTTATCCAACAAAATTCCCTAGAAAGGAGAGAGGCCGCATTCAAATTTGAAAAATAACGTTTTGTATAACTGCTGCGATTATAAATAAAAATCAATATTAAAAACCAAAACTTATACAAACATATTAGGAACTTATATCGAAATTTTGAAAAAATGTGCTTACAATAAGAACCTGCTAAAAATAGAGCAAAGATACAAAGAAAAACATTTTTTAAATATAATATTTGTATTCAATATAGACACTAAACATACTAAAAGAAATATTTACCTGCAAAATTTTCACCACAAATAAAAATTACTAGTTTACACTGAAAACGTCGCACAGTGGGAAAAAGCACCTTTTTTGCAAAAATCGCCTGACTGTACAATTCTTAACGGATTTTGATGTTTTTTCTTCCAGATATAACAAGTGACTGCAAATATTTCACTCTGACCAAAAAAAAATTTGTTATTTAACAACAAAGTTTGAACTTATTTTTGTCTAACTTTTCAGTGATACCATTTCCTTTAAGACTTTAAAATTTATTGAAACAAGTCATAAGTCAATGTAATAACTAACTACCAATATTTTCCAGTATGTGAGAGTGAGAAAATTTTTTTTTATAATGTTATAAACAAACTAATGAACAAAAGTAATTTTTTCGTAATTCGCAATGATTAGCTATTTTAAGTCCATAGCTTTTGTATGCAATATGACACAAATTAATAAGCGCTCACAATCGGTTTAGAACAGCTGCTGTTTACTAATTATTTAAACAATTTTTTTTAACAAATGCACATTTTAACCATTTTTTCATGAATAGACCTCGCTTTTTTTGCAGAATTTACTCAAAATGTCCTTCCAAAGATTCCCTGCTGTCATATTTTTCATAGTGGAAAAAACTGTTGTCTATCGAAACAATTTTCATAAACAAATACACATTTTGAACAGTTTTTCATGAATTCGCTTGATTTTTTTAGCAAAATCAACTCAAAATGTCTTGCCAGACTCCTTGCTGTCATATTTTTAATAATGACAAGAATTGTTAATTATATAAACATTATTTTAAAAAATGCACATTATGACTATTTTTTTTATGAATAGGTCTAATTTTTTGCAGAATCAACGGGACATGCCTAGCTAAAGACTCCTTGCTGTCATACTTTTCATAGTGACAAAAACTGTTAATTATAGAATCAATTTTTATAAACAAATACACATTTTGACCACTTTCTCATGAATAGGATTAATTGTCGTTTAAATACTGTATACCTTCTATCAATTCGAAATATTACAGAAAGGAGTTATACTATATTGTGGTAGCATTTTTAGCCTATTTATAGGGAAGCCTCTTTGGAATATGGAGGGTACGATTTCTCAAGCTCCCAAGCCAAGATGTGATCGACGTATTGGGAGCTGAATGGCACTAGGGTCACCAAATCCTCTCACACCCCGGCTTGCCCCCCTTAATGGAGGCGGACATGGCGGGATCCCAGAGGAGGTGTTTAAACGGAGACCTTGGGACACCCGGTCGAATCCCTTAGTATGTAGACCCTTTTCCTGCAAGCGGGGCTCTGCAGGGTGTGTTCTTTATTTCCCTAGCTACTCGTGGGACCAAAATGGTTGACACAAATATAAATACAAACAATAAAGGCTCCGTTTCGGGGACTTCAGTTAACCCATCGCCTAAGGTCGACGACTCCAAAGGGACCATCTTTTCAGAGGCAGTGGAGACGTTTACCATCAAGCACAACAATCAAGTTACCCTGGTGGAAGAAAAAATGACTGGGCTCTCTGTAAGGAGGGAAGCCCGTAATGGTACCTAGAAAAAGAAAGCCCGTCAAGCGCGGCTTTCAAACAGCATCCAAGGTTCCTCACGAGGGGTCTTGGATGGGGCAAGTAAGGTCTTCAGGGTGACCCATCAGGGATCCGCAAGCGGTCGAGAAGCATCAAGAGATGCACCGAATCAGTCAATCAATGGCTGAAACTGGAATGTGAATGATGCAAATAAATTTGCACCATAGCAAAGGCACCTCGGCGGTTTTAATCAGGCACATGGCAGTGGCGCATACAGGTATAGCCTTAATCCAGGCACCCTGGCTGTACCGGAAAAGGATGAGTGGCTTAGGAGGGTGTGGCTCCATATACAAGGGGCCACGCGAAAAAGCACCAAGAGAACGCATAGTCGTTAAAAGTATGGATGCAATCTTGGTACCTGAGCTCTGTTCCAGGGACCTCACCGTTATTAAGGTGAGGCTCAGAAGTGAGAGCGGAGAAAGATTAGAAGCGTTCATCGCTTCTGCACGAACATCAACAATAGAGGAAGAGATTTATTGGAATACTTGGCGGGTACTAAGCTGGAGATTCTAAACCGAGGTAATACTCCCACACTCCAGACGAAAAATAGGAGTGAGGTTCTCGATTTGACTTTATGCTTGGAAGAACTGAGGAACAAGGTAGTGGGCTGAAGAGTCTCCGACGAGGAATCTCTCTCGAACCACAAATATATCTTGTTCCAGTTGGTCCTAAGAAAACCGGTGATTTCGAAGATTAGAAATCCCAGGAATACACTTTGTAACTCATACAAAGAGGAACTCGAAGGTAGGCTTGTGGAATTTCCCACGAAATATGGTACTATAGATGATTTAGAGCACGCTGCGGATTTTCTGCGGAGGGCTCTTTTCACATCATATGAGAACAATTGCCCTAAAATTACAATCAAGTCTAGGAAAGAGGTGTAATGCTGGAATACCCACCTTGAGAACATCAGAATCTATAGACAGAAAGACTGGAGGGGCTTCTGCGAGGAAGCTGAGGGCATTGTAGAGGCAGCAAGGCTCCACAAGATTTTGGCAAAAGATCCAGAGGCTCGCCTCCGGCTGATGAGGCTCGAAGATGGCTAGTTTGTCGAAGATGGAAAAGAAACCCTGAACTACCTGATGGAAGTTCACTTTCCAGGTTTTCAGCGAATTCAAACCGAGCGGGAGGAGGAATGTTTGGGCCAGGAGTGGGAGAAGACCAACTGGCATTCCGCTGCAAGGGTCATGGATATTAAGAAGGTGGAATAGGCCATCAGGTCCTTCTGCCCCTTTAAATGACCATGGGCGGACAGCGTTTACCCAATGCTCTTACGGAAGGGCATGGACAGTGTCATCCCCCCACTGACAAAACTATTTAGGGCGAGCATCTTTCTTAAGCACGTGCCATCAGCATGAAAGGACGGCAGAGTGGTCTTCATTCCCAAACCTGGGAAGGACGGCTACACTGCTGCTAAGGATTTTAGGCCCATTTGTCTGACGTCCTTTATTTTAAAAACGTTAGAGAAGCTGGTCGAATGACGTATCAGGGATGAGGTGCTCTCAGCCTCTCCACAGCATAGAGGGCAGCACGCCTTTCAGGCAGGCTGCTCCGTGGAAACTGCGCTCCATGCCGTTGTAACGAAATTGGAGCAGCAGCTTGAACAGGGGGGGGGAGGTATGCTGTGGGAACCTTCTTAGACATAGAGAGTGCCTTCAGCAATATCCCTCTGGAAGTCATCTTCCTGTAGGCGTTAAGGTGCGGCGTGTCAAGCCAGCTAGTAAGCTGGATGAGGAGCATGCTGCGTCGGAGGCGTCTCGATACCATGTGGGGTGAAGGTCTAGTAAAGGGGGTAGCATCGTGGGGATGCCCTCAGGGGGGTATTCTGTCACCTCTTCTGTGGTGCATTGTAGTCGATGGCCTTCTTCGAAGGCTAAATGGGAAGGGTTATTATACCCAGGGACATGCGAATGACTTTGTAATCCTAGCCAGGGAGGCTCATCTGGATACATTGATGAGTCTAACAAAGTCAGCGCTACGCATCGTAGAGCTTTGGTGCGACAGCTTGGGGCTCTCGGTGAATTCAGAAAAGACCAACTTGGTTATTTTCACGAGAAAGTACAAAGTACCGAAGGTCGACGCTCCTGCATTCCGTGATGTGAGGCTGATGATCTCATAGCCGGTTAAATATTTAGGAGTAATCCTGGATAGTAAACTTAACTGGACGAAGCATCTAGAAACGCAATGCAGAAGATTTATCACGAAATTTTGGATGTATAGAAGAGCTTTTAGTCGGACATGGGATTTGGAGCCTAAAATGATAGTCTGGCTCTACTCCACTGTCCTAAAACCAAGGCTCGCATACGCGGCCGTGGTTTGGTGGCCAAGGGCAACACTTAAAACGATGCAGGATAGACTGCGACGATTACGAACGCTAGCGTTCAGGGGGGTGACGGCAACAATGAGGACTACGCCCACGGTGGCGATAGACTACATGCTCTGCGAAGAGCCCCTACACGTTGCGATAATCGGCGGGGCGGCTCCTGCAATGGGCCAACTGGCAAGAGCAGATAGATGAGCTTGGGGGACTAAACACATTAGGATCCCAAGCGACATCAGTACACTGCTAAGTCTAGAAATGATGCAGGACAGAATAACTAAACGCTTCAACTTCACCAGGGCTTTCCGCGTCGTTATCCCAAACATGGATGTGTGGAAAGCAAATGGTAACCCGCTTCTCCAGGAGCGAATCTGGTACAAAGATTGCGCCAAAGGAGAAGGGGGATCAGGAGCAGGAATTTACAACAGTGCAGGAATGAGCGGTGTGGGAAACCCAATCGGACGACATGCCACCGTCTTTCAGGCGGAGGTCCTGGCTGTCCTCCGCTACGCTGAATCTCTCATAGAAGAAGACGCGGCTGGCAGCAGATTACAATCTGCTCAGACAGCCAAGTGACACTAACCGCAATTGAAAAACCAGACATAACATCAGCGCTGTTTTTGGAATGCAAAAAGGTATCAAAGCAACTGGCAGAAAAGAGTAACGTGACTCTCATATGGGTTTCTGGTCATACAGGGATCATGTGTAATGAAAAAGTGGACCAGTTCTCGGCTCGGAACCGGTACTGGGACTAGCATCTTGCTGCATCGGGATAGCCATCAAAAACAGAATTCGGACGAAGCACCGAGAGTACTGGGAACAAGACCAGGGTTGCCGACAGGCGAAAGCCATCCTGGGCTATACGTACAGGAGAGGTAGAGTCAGAGAAATACTGAGCTTACCCAAGAAAGATCTAAAGTTGGTGGCTTTGATGCTCACTGAGCACAACCACTTAAACTATCACAAGCACAAAATGGGGCTAAATCTCACGACAGAGTGCAGGAAATTTGGTAGGGATAACGAGACATCCCTGTATATCCTATGCCAGTGCCCGGCACTAGCCAGGCTCAGGCAACAAACCCCCGGGGCTTATTTTATGAAACCCGAGGAAAATACAACGCAAACCGTGGTCGACATCTTGGACTTCACCAAGAGATCTGTGGCCGACCACTAGGAGCAAACTCTTAAGGGTGTGACACAATGGACTTCATAGCCTGAGTGCCAGGGGGTGTCACTATCGTGGCCCTGTCCGTCTATAAACTAAACTAACTAACAATTTAAATATCCCAGTGTGACTATTAGCTTCATTTGCCATGAAATTCTCTGCCTTGTAGATGCATAGGTATATGCATCACTTCTGATATTTGAGTTCAGTATCTTACATACACGGTAGCCGCTGAAATGCAACAAAAAAATTCCCGGTTTTCCCGACTTGCAACAACTTTTCTCGGTCATCAAAAAAAAATTCAAGCCTTTAAGATTGAAATTCTTTAAAATTAAATTAATCAAAACTAAACTGCAATAAAACGTTTAAACATTAAAAAATGCCATTTTCCAGCTCGGAAAATAATTAAAACCAAAATTCCCTCTTTTAAAATAAAGAGTTGGCCAAATTATGATAGTATTATCATTTTTTTTTTTGCTTTTATCTCGGGTGAACCCGGCATCCCATCATCAGCCACGGACCAATTCAAGTGCCTGATGAGTTAAAGATGTTAAGAATCCAATACGATGGTTGAAACCTCTTGCGATGATATTGTAGTAGGTACAAAATTAGGTGTATTGTGTAGTTTGGAGTTTTTTATTTACCGCTGTTTTCCTTATGGAGTGTCCGAGAGTGTTGAGAGTGACGTTAATCGCCTTTGGATGCTTTTTCAGAGCTACCATCTGTTACTCAATAGTCAGTACCCTACTGACTCCTAGATGTTTAAGGTGTTCAGTGAATCTTGCGTGCACATTGCCTGTCACCGATATCACAATAGGATGAATAGATGCATGTTTCACATTCCTCCATATTGTCTTTACTTCATGCCTTAACTCGCTATACTTATGGATCTTGGTTGTATAAGTTGTCTGCAAGTTCCGGTCAAGTGGACAAGCAATGTCAATGATATAGACTTTTCCACCTTCCTGAGGCAAGGACTGCATTTGTAGGCCTAGTTCTACAGCCCAACTTTCTAACGACTCCTACAGCCGCACAATACACAAGAGTTTGCACCTGTAACGCAATTAGTTCTGCGTTCCAGTGCATTGGCAAAACCTTGTTGTTTAGGTGCCCTACCAGCTCATGCAGATTCCTCATAACGAACATCTTTGACAAAGAATGCCTTTGTGTTGGTTCTACATCCTTGAACTCTAGTAGAGCTTGACTAAAATTTCTTTCAAGATGCTCAAGTTTTTCTGGGATTTCGCTATTTACATCAAGGGAAACATTAATGTCCGGATGTGGTTCTAGCGAACCCTCTTTAATCACCTCTTCATTATCCACACATTCCATAGGGATTTCATCAATAGGAGGCTGTTATTCTACTTTTATTTTGATGATAGCCATTTCAACTGCTGAAAGCAATTTGTTGATAGAAATTCAGCGTTTTTAGTTCGCTTGATTCTGTTCCCTTATTATTTTGGCTAGATGCGGGTACTCAAGTAAGAAGAGACGATGATGTTCCCTCCTCACACTTTGCCCACTATCCTTTGCCGCAAAATAAAGGCACATAACATCTCTGTTCATATCGTTTGTCCGTTTTAATCGCCTTCTTGGTTGCTGAATCTCTGCTACTGCCTCTGGTTGAATCAGGCCATCTACCTCTGGAGTATGTGGTGGCACTGGATCATCATCAGGTTGCGCAGAAACATCAATAGCACGATGATGTTGCATTGCCTCACCGGTCGCCGCTTGATCTTGTGGGGCAGCTTCCTCTAACTGATGTTCATTATCGACCTTTTACCCCGCCGACTCAACCTGTCGTTTAATCTCCATTGCTCGGTCCTCTGAGATAAGCAGATTATTTCTGACGTCCTTAACCTTAGTGATAAGATTTTTTACTGCAACTCTCTGTATATCGGGATACTTCGCAGCGAAATTTAACCTAAAACTGTGTCCTTTTTCGCGTTTAGTTTGAAACTTCGCACATTCATAATAGAGACACATCAATTTTTCTATCATGCTTGTATTTCAGTTGATGCGCTCCAATATTTTTATCTTTTTTCCATCTTTAAAACATTTAGTGCAAACGAAGGAAGTCATCCTTCCTAGCACCCGGAGTCGACACAGGAAATCTCAGACGCACCCACCGAAACACCCTGCTTTCTTTGGTCTCGATTTAATGTTTCGTTTCCTTTCTAAGGATGAGGGACTACAATTTATAGAACTGGCAATGATGTTAGATGCAGTTACGACTATAAAAAATACATTCGTGTCAGTCAAATATAATGATAAGGTACGTGTATAATGAAAATAACAATCAATACTTATTATTTTTCTCTAGATTTCAAAGCTGGAAAATTGACGTCAAAAGAAAGATAGGCATAAGGTGTCGCTGTAATCCAACAGGCAATACAGCACGTGCTAATAAAACTAATAAAACTTGGATGGGTGTTTTGAACTCGTGTACCTTTAACTGGTTTTTTTCACGGATTTTGTTTACATGCACATTTAAAAATTTTTACAAAAAATTTTAAGTGCTTGTTACGTATTTAGCATTAACTTCATTCGCTTTTGTAGTCATTTGCTTTTTTCTTTCATATATTATTTATCACAATATCTAAGTGTATTTTTGTTCTTTATATGAACTTCTTAATAGGTAAGCGGTACTCTAGTGGCCACGTTAAGGACACTTCTGCAGAAAAATGAAAATATAAAATGACGTGTAGAATACTCCATCCTGTAAATAAGCGTTATAGATGCCCAGAAACTTGGCATTCCTGATTGTATACTATTAAATATAGTGTTGCTGCCACTAAATAAATATATTTTTCAGCCAAAATATTTCATTCCAAAAGTATAGTAGTAGCCGTAAAAAATAGTAGTAATAGCCCTGTTTCTGACCCAGCTAAAATTCCTGTACAGGAATCTCGAAGGATCCTCTCACCTTAAAATGTCAAGTATAAAACATATGGGAACGGATAGAAACCGATTAGATACTCATTTGGCTTTTACTCAGTTCTATCTGGTTTCTATCTGGTCACAATTTAAATTTCCGGAAAGTACCCGGATCCTACATCCTACCGTGTACTTATCCGGGAAATAGTAACAGATGATAAGTTGTGGAAATATTTTATCCGGTTCTACCCAGGTTCTATACGACAAATAGAACCAGAAATTAAATATTGGCAAACCAAAGTTCGTTGCTGTCCTTTTCCTACCCCATTCCTACAAGGGACTTGACACTGGTGTACAATCTTCCCGGTCCTACCCGGTTTCTATCCGAAGTTTCACACTTGTCGGCAATTGTTTATTTTGCGAACTTGTATCATAAATAGCTATTATAACTAGGAATTTTATTTCAAACTAAAAGCATAATTGAAATGTTCGTTATTAGAGTCGTTCCAAATTGAATAATTTCATTATCAAATAATTTAATATTATCTACATATTATTATTATTTAGAATTTTATCTATTCTATTCGATTTTTTATTTATTATTCGAATATCGAGTCTTTAGATTCGACATTTTGTAAAAAAAAATCATGCTTGAGAGAACTTTTTTGCACTTTTTAATGACATAAATTATTCTTATTCGGTAAGGACAAGTTCACAAGTATCTGTGAACTATTTTCAAATTGTTTAAAAAATTATTTTTGTCTTAAGAACTTGTATTTTCCGTATGAATAATGAAAATTCGGTATATTGATAACATTGATCATCTATGTCATTAATCCCAGAAAATAAGTCACGGGGGAAACAAAAATATTTAAGCAAATGATAATTGTTCAAAAAATTAAAAATTAATTAAACATACTCGGTCCATGTCTCTCACTTGGTTAATGCGCGTAGATAGGTATAAGGTTAGGTAGTTTCAAGTAGGGTTCGAATCCTCAGCGAGTGGGATTTTTAAAAGCATTTAAGCGTACGATTATATGTATAAGTGACCGTGTGTGCAAATTGTGTATTAATAAACATAAAAAAATGAAGAATAGATAATAATAATTTCATAAATAATATTTTTTTCGCTGAGGAACCAGGTATATTGCAGATAGGAATAAGATAAGAACAGTGTGGGAATCGGATAGGAATAAGGTACAAATATTACCTGATGCTGGATAGCACCCGGCTAGGTATTTGATATATGTAAACCGGAGACAGAAATCGGGTACGGTTCGGTTAAGACCGGAACAGAACCGGGTTTTCCGAGGACCCAGATACAAATCGGATACGAATCGGGCACACATATTACATGATCCCAGATAGAACCCGGTTCTAAATATGAAAAAAGAAATGCAAATTTTTGTACAGGTTGAAAATAATTAATTTGTCTTGATTCTACATTCAGTTCTGAAAGGTGAATGAACGAAAAGGTTAGAATAGTGCCTTTTTAATTTTTCAAAATGTTAAAGGCGGTCAAAACAAACGTTAGACATCCAAACCATTGAATAATTGAGGTTTTATTCTGCAAATTGGTAGATGAGAAATTATAAAAAACTGAGGATTCTTGAAAGGTAAGTGATTTGATGATTTTACGTTTTTCAATTTGAAATTAATTATGTATGCCAATAACCTACCCTTAATATAAGTATCACATATTAAGATGTTTACAATTTAAAAACGCTTCTTTTAACATAAATATTTCTCTATTCGACAGAAATCTGCTCATAAAAATGCAAGCAAACGCCGAATGACCGACTGCAAAATTTTGAAGGAATCAATGACAACGATTAGTAAGACACTAAAAATTCGATAAAACAAACTGATCATCACATCATCCTGTGGTTCGCGAAAATTTCACATAGTAGGCACTGATGATTCATTGTCGTCCTTTAAGAAAGTGCAGCACAATTATCAGAAATTCACAAGAAATGTCTCGGTATTAAAAGTGAATGGAAATTTGTTATTATATCACTTATGCATTCGGAAAATGCAGATTTAAATGGAAAATAATTTAAGCCATATTAATTTGAGCCATTCATCAAATTTATTTGCGTGCGTGCGAAGCGTGTATTAAATTTCATTATACGCTCATATCCCGTTAGTGTTCCGCCCTCGGGTCTGGTCGGCACAGTTACGGGGACTACTGAAATTTAGTTTCAACCGGATTTAGAGCGACGAATCAGTAAACACTCAGGACCGCATATATAATCTCTGAACCCGGCATGTTCAAAAGTATATGCACAGAGACTCGCGATTTAAATAACTGCTACTACGTCGCTGACTGACCGAGTGACGACCTTGAGTATAGACTGTCAAGGGACGCTCAGGGGGGGAGACAGAAGCATTCAAGCGTGAACGACCGAGAAACCGCCACACAAAGGGGGGGGGCACACGAATGGGGTATGAATGTATTTAATATATCTTTATGAAGTACACCCATTATATATTGTATATGTGTAAAATAAATAAATGTTCTAAAAAGATCTATAATAATCCATGTATCAAACTTTTTAAAATGTATTAAAATTTTTATTGTTATTAACCCTTCGTTTGAATATTTGATTTTTCAAAAGTAAAATGTGTAAAACTTGTTAAAAATAAATTTCACTCACGTAAAATTTTAAACTCTCTTCAGATCCACAATCTTCAGACGGTAGATGAAATTTCATCAAGAAAGAAATAAATTTTCATTGAACAAGAATTTAAAAATATGAAAATAAGCAAATTAAATAATTGAACTTTTTCTTTATTTATTTAATAATTTAAAATAGGTAAAATATTACTATACAGAATATGAATTATAATCTATTAGATGAACTCTTAAATCGGACACTTTTGCGTTAATATCAAACATATCTGGAATAATAGATTTAATGCTTTCACGATGATTCATTATGATGAAAGGAGGTGTTTCAAGTTTCAATCGTGTGCAAAACTACGAATCTTGCCGACGTTTCGTGAACATTGCAGTTCACTTCTTCAGGGCTAACCT
>JAUMHM010000083.1:44020880-44031422 GCA_032362435.1 Melikaiella ostensackeni
TGCTTGAAATTTTTACACAGTATTCTTGAATCATATATCTATCCGAAAATGCAAAAAACAAAAAATCGAATTTTTTGTTCACACAAGGTAGAAACCCCCCTTAAATATTCAAAATTGGATTCTTTCTTTTTAAAAAATCGTATAAAATTGTACAATTGTACAAATTTTGAACTAAGTGGATCACAAATCGAATACTTTCAGATTCCAACGTTCATAATTGAATGATTTCAAACTTAAGCAGTTAGTAATAATCAAATTAGAATTTAATAATTGGAAATATAAATTCGTCAAAATGGAAACCTATTTAATTTGACCGTTTAAAGTTAAAAAATATTTGAAGTTTTACAGCTACAAGAATGAATCATTTTAATCAAAGTGTTCTATTTTGTTAGTACCTCTGTTTCAGAAAAGTATATCCTGATAAAAAATTTCGTAACTATGTTTGCATTTAGGCCTTCAAGTTTGAAGAATTGCAGTTGCATTATTTTAATGTTGGAGAAAGTAAAAAAAAATTAAACTCTGATTCTTGCTGGACCCTCTGAATTTTATTTTAAGTTTCTAAAAAAAACAACTTTCTTATTTTGTTTTCAAACAAGGAATTCAACTTTATACAATTATTCATAGATTAATTCTTCTACGAAATTCCTGGAATTTAAGAAAACCAAGAATCCAACGATCAAATTTAGACAAAACACTCTCAAATGTCTTTATTCAAATTTTAAAAAACCACACAAAAATAAAAAAAGTGGATGGAAAATAAGGTTGGAGGAGTTAGAAATTGCCTTCTTTTTCTCTCCTCTCTTTTAATTTTTGTGTTTTTTTTTAATTTGAATGGGGACATTTGAAAGTGTTTTGTCCAAATTTTATCGTTGGATTCTTGTTTTTTTTTTATTTCTAGGAATTTCATAGATAAATTTGAATGTTAGATGTTAAAGGGGAATTTAAGTTCTGATTTATTCTGATTTTAATTTCCTAAATTTTAGATTAATTTGTGTTCTGTGATTTGAAAGTCAATTACAAAACAACTGTGTTTTCTTCGCAGGAGTCAGTGTCGCAGTGAAGCAAATAATGCCAGATCACATTATAATTAAGACTCCAATTGGAAAGATCACAAACAGAAATATTCCACTAATGGTGTGGATAGTCTCCTTATTCGTTTGGCTCTTGGGTTTGTTGGAAGGAACACATCCAACGATGTTTCTCAGTGGGTTACTAATTTCCTGGACATATTTAAGATTTTATCAAAGGCACAATAATGGTACCCGAGGAGACATGGCCGATAATTTTACATTCGCCAGGTAATTCCAAATAGTTAACAACTTCAAGTCGCTAATAAACTTTCATGGATTTTTTCTTTTTTAGTTTCTTCCCAAATGTTTTACAACCACCTATCGCAGTCGTTAGTAATACGATTCATGGATTTTTCGTTCGTATTGGTCTTTGTAAAAAAGTAGTTCGCAGGTTCGACATGTCCAATGCGCCACCAGGTTTAGTTATAAATTTACCTGGTATTGATCCTCATGACAGCGAAAGACGGAGGTAAATAATTTAATTATATTAAACTATTTCCAAGTCTATTTTTAATTGTTGTTCTCAAAATCTTGAAGATTTTTTACCCTTTTCCATTCTTCAGAATTTCCAAACTGTATAATTGAAAGTCTTAAAGCCTATAAGAATTAAAATCGTCAAGTTTTCTTGTATAAAACATTCATGATCTAAAACTTAAAAGGTTTCTGCTGTTTAAATAGCAGCACTATATGTAATTATTTTAGTAATAGATTTCACCTTCTTTCCCCTATTTCCCTCTTCTCTCCTTTTTAAAATAATTCTTCTTTTCCCCCTTTCTACTTTTTTTGCTTAAATGCGAACTGAATGAATAGGACCCAATAAGAAAATCGAACTATTTTTGGTTGAAAGTTATTTCCTTTTGGTTGAAAAGTTTACTATTATATTTTTGTTCAGAATTCATCATTCAAAGCGTTTTATATTCAATTCAATATGGTACCAAAATTAATTTTATTTAAAAGAATTTATTCCCTTATTACTCCCCTATTTTCATGAAAAATTACCCTATTTCCCCTGTTTTGAGAGAATTTTGGGCTCTGAAGTCTGTAGTTATTTATTCATACCTTTAATGCTTATTCTATTTCATTCTGATTTAAGACAAATAGCTTTAAAAGCATTGAGTGAAAGGCTGAGCAAGGATCATGCGAAGCCCTGGCAACAAGACAGGAGTAAAAAACATTCTCCCGTTCCTCCTGCAGTGTCTGTACAGATTCCCGAACCCATTACGCTGAAGCCTCTACCATCTCCACTAATTCCGCAAATTAATGTGAACATTCATAGTCAACCTTCAACGAGTACGTGATCATCCTAAAAGATCCATTTTCAATAAGTAGGTACGTACCGAAGCACGAAGGAGCTTCTAAAGAAAATGTTCTTACCAAAACAGGTTTAATTATGGCAATATTCGATAAGACGACTGAACTTTGAGACTTGTATGTATTTTATTTTTACAAAAAGATATTAATATTGTTTACAGAACTTTCATATAAATCAAAAATCCCGTGATCGATTCTCAGACTTCGTGCCCACTTTCAAGCAAAATTTGACACGCATCCAAAAAAGACGAAAGGCCACATTGATTTTTCTTTAAATTCAAGAAATACTAGTATTAATGCTGCAAAACTTGTTGAATATGGTGCCATACTTGTACCGATTCATTATCTTCAAGAGATCCTGATTGAATGTTTGTAATCAAAACTTCAGCGTCAGTTTTTCAATTCTTGAAATTCAGAGACTCAAGTTCTTTTCAAACACTCTTCAATGTGGCTGGATCTTGTATGAAACGATCATTTTAAAAACGCTTTCTAGTTGGAAGAAAAGGACAACTAAATGTGATCCGCGAAGAAAAAGAAATCCTCGAATTCTTTTTTAAAGGCGAAAATGTATGTATATACAGATGTAATTGATCTTTTAGAACAGCTTAGCGTAGTAGAAATAGCACATAATCATGTTGAGATCAGTTATTTTATTTTTAGATATAAGAAATCATTAACGTCTTGCAACTCATTTGCGGAACTTGTGATGCTACGAAAAATTTTTTGTGTACATAATTTTTACATTGGAAGTTGATAAAGAATTCTCATCCACATAATTCAAAGGCATTGAGACTAGTGATAAATTGAGAAATAAGCTATTGATTCTCAGTGTACAGTCAGCCAGTTACAAACTCATTCTTTATACTTCTATATTATAAGAATCGCTGTATGTAATTGTTAAGTTTAGAAAAATAATGTTGTCTTCCTCAGTGAGAAACGTGATGAAAGCTGAATCTAAGGTCCTTGAAAATGATTTAATGATCTTACAAATATGATTTAATGAGCTTAAATTAATTTAAGAGTTTAAATAATAATTTATTTTCCAAGTCCAATCTTTAAAATAATTTTATTGTATTTAACGGGAAATTAAATATAATCTTTATATTATTATATCAGTGATCACTATTCCAGTTGCAAATATTTAAGCATTTAAGACTAATAAAACAAGAGCTTCAAACAGAAAGTTAATTTCTGAATATAATGGTAGCTTATAGGTTTTAGTTTAACAGAAATTTTTATAGACCATTGATTATTTGCACGTGAATCTCTGTCAATCTTGCATAATATAATACGTCAACTATAATCACAATATATTTTGTATACAAGAAGCAAATGAGTTGTAAGTAAAGCGAAGCATGATGTGAACTGTAAAGGGAACAAGATAGTGAAAAAGAAAGAAGGCAGTGCATAACGTGTATAGAACCACATACGTATATCATAAGTAAAGATCAAAGCTATTTTTATGTGTTGTATAAAAATCATTCTTTAAACATCTGAATGTTTAATGTGGGTTGTCTTGATCTCGTACTTAAACAAACGCTCTTTATCATCAGGCTTTTAAATTAAATATTAAATGAAAATTAAAATTATGACTTTATGACAGCGTTAAAAAGTTTGAGGTAAAGATATCTACCATAGATACATAAACATTCATATAAGCATTATAAGTACAGCGTATTTAAATGTTAATATAACGAATTTTGTACATACGTTACGGTTGTTACGATCTGTATGATATTAAAATCTATCACCCATTAAGTTTTTATTTGTTAATATTGTTGTCTCGTTTCAAAAACTTTAGACTCAATTTATTTACATTTAAATTCAAGTTTCACAATTTTTTAGATCAGAAAAGTTCGCCGTAATAATAATTTCAAAAGTTTGATAAAACAGACTTATTAAACTGTTTCCTTTTCCATTGATTCTTCTTTTAATATTCACCCGGAAGAATTTCTGGTCCCCTAATTTCCACTTTGAGACTTTAAAGTATTTCTTTTAAATCTGATAAGACTCATTTTTTAGTTTTAGAAACCAAACAACTTTTTTTTTGCTATCACTTAGGGTATTCGAAATTAAATTTTTTGAGTTTTTCAGCATCTGATTTTGAAGTAGGTTGAAGATTTTGTAATTAATATGAAGTACCTACCTATTTTTGAACATTTTTATCTCGAAATAAGAAAAAAATAAATAGCAAACTATAAACAACGATTTATTACGTAAATTTTCAATATGATTGCAGAATTTCGTCAGTTTTGTACCTTTTTTTTAAATTTTCAGAAATGTAATTTTCAAGTAAATTAAAATATTTAAATTAAAAATTTAAATTACACAACAGAATATCTTATCAGAATTTTAAAAAGATATATTCTCGAAATTTTGGAAATTCTACCTAACCATTGAATATTTCTAATTTAAAAAAATGTTACTGTTTGTTAAAATTGTTTTTCAAAGCGAAACAATCCAAAGCATTAATTATTTTTAAAAAGAATTTTTTTTGTTTTTCAAAGTAAAGCTTAAGATTTTTTTTACATTTTCCTTAAATCGTGATCTCATTTTTCTCGTATTAATTTTCCTATGAAATAACTTTAGAAGTAAACAAAATTTATCTGTACTTTGTAATTTCGAATTTAAAAAATAATTTAAGAAATTACGACGCCCAAAGGAAAACAGTTGTAGGACACCAGGAATTTAAAAACCGAAACTATCAAAGTAAATCATTCGATTTTTCAAATTTATGAATATTTATATGCTTACCAATATCTGAATTTTGTTGTCCTACTGTTAAGAGCTTTTTGGAAAACGACTAAAAATCTATTTTGTTTTTCCAAAAAACTAAAACAGTTGGATATCAGAATTAAGATATTAGAAAAAATTTTTTCTCGTTGCTCAAAAACCATAACATCAATAAAAATTAGATTTTAAAGCTTTCTTAACTCGAATAATTTTTTTTAATTTGCTTCAAAACCAGTTTCGTTTGAGAACAATGAAAGAGGTTCAGTAAAAAAAAACTCTAAGCAATTAAAATTGCATTTAATTATGGATGAGTATGACTAGAAATTGCAATTTTGACACAAGAACAAGAAAAATGTAAACAATTCGACTGAAAAAAGAACACTATTTATCGCTACATATTAGGAATATGTAAGAATCATTTCTCCTTACATTTGAAAAAATTAATTTTAAAAATATGAGAATACCAAGTGGATAAGGACCATTTGATTTTTCCGCCCTCAAGCACAGAACATTTTTTTAAAAATGTTTTCTCCCCCCCTAAACCATTGTAAATAATCTAAATGATACTTCTATATTTTTGAGAAAATTTTCCATTGTGTAGTATAGAAATAATTTTATTTTTGTTCCTTATCCAGTTGTCATTCTCATATTTTCATCAATTCTTAAATTCCATTGCGAAGGTTTTTCGAAATTTTGGCATATTAAAGAATACATATACTTTAAATATTTAGCAAGCCCGAAAAAGTTCTTTCTATATTTTCGCGATTATGTGAAAAAACGCAGTTTGAAAGTTCATCAGATGGAAAGCGCGATAAGGACCATTTTGTTTTTCCCCTCCCACAAAGAAAAAATATTCCTAATGTTTTAACATCTTCAATGTATATTTCTTGAGGAATACATGCTTCTATAATTTTATTAAAATTTTATAGTGGAAACCTATCGCAGAAAACTTTGTTTGGTCATTCTGCAAAATTTCATGTTTGGTCCTTATCCAGTAGGATAGAAAACTCGTCCTTTTGGATTGAAAATTTATATTTTTTGGTAGAAAAGTCATCTTTCTTGATTGTAAATGACCTGTTTTGTTGAAAATTCAAATGTGTTTTAAAAAATGCATCTACATATTTGGTTGAAAATGCAACTGTCTTTGGTTGAAGTTTAATCTCTTTTGTTTGAAAATTCGTCTCTTGTTTGAAAGCTCAACTAGGTAGGGTGATCCAAAAATCGCAAAGTTTGAGAAGTGCAATGTGCACGTGGAAACTCTTGGTACTTTCTGAGAAAAAGAGTTCAAGTATTACGTCACACGCATGGGGGGGACAGCTGAAGTTTGACGCCCATGTTAAAGTTACATGCACTTATCCAGGGGGGAGGGGGGGGGGTAAAAATTATCCAAAAGAGCGTGATGTAATACTTGAACGGCCCCTTAGTTACCTAGACTTAAAGATATTTTCGATACGAATTCATTGGTACCATATAAATTGTTTTTATTATTTCTACTGATTTTATTATTTTTATTTTTATTTAAAGATAAATCTCAAAAAGAAAGAAGAATTTCCACGTGCACATTGCAATTTTCAAACTGTGCGATTTTTGGACCACCCTATTATTCAGCTGTCATTCCCATGTCTTCAATTTAAATTTGTGAAGGACCACAAGAAGAAAACCTTCAATGTTAAAAAACATATTTATTGCTGTACAACCCCAATAACGCAAGTTTAGTACTTCTACATCACTCATCTCAAAAATACAGAATCGGTGCCGATTTATCCTATTAAAAAGAAACACAGTTTCACTTCAAAGTCATGTCAGTTGCAATCGTCGTCAGAACTGATCCTAGCAAAATCTAATTGTAAAGCGCAATGGAAGCGTTCGTCTTTATCTTTATCTATAAAACTGCTGTTGGTGCTGCGTCCACTGAGGTTGAGGAGGAGGTTGTTGTTGTTGTTGAGGGGGTCCATACTGAGTATCCTGCATGTACCCAGAAGGTGAAGGTCTTATCGAAGTAGGTGTCGTGGAAACATACTGTTGCTGCGAAGATTGGACATAGGGGCCTTGTGGATGTTGAGGTTGAGAGTAGTATTGTTGATTCTGTGACACTGGGGGAGGGACATTGTAATTCCCATAGGCCACTTGAGCGGGAGGAGGGTTATAATAATGGTGACTTTGCTGAGAATGAATCTCATGAGTGTTTACAGGCGTGTCTTGAATAGGGACGGTAATCAAGTTAGTCCTCATAGGGGGGTTATTGGGTGGAGGAGGCGCGGAATTTTGAGAGTAATTTTGCATGGATATCATCGATTGAGATCTGTGTTGTTGTCTGTGGTCCACAGGTTGTTGATTCCCGAGAGAATTCACTCTGGGATCGTTTCCCATTATTGGTTGAACCATATGAGCTGACTTCATGCGACTATTCTGTAAACTCACTGGCGAGACTTTTGATAATTGAGACTCCATTTCCGATTTGGAGTGTACGTATTGGGATTGGTCGACTTGCATTCCCTGAACAGATTGTTGTGCAGCTGATATATGACGATGATTGATGTGAGCCTAGGGGCAAGAAAATATATTTAAAATTAGTTTGGAAAAATTTAAATTAGAGAGATAGATCAAACGCTATATGTATAGTATAATATATAAAATAATAAACAATATGTAGTAATTTAAATTTTCTTCTTTATAGCATAAAATCCTATGGACTTACAAATAATATTTGCACAAATGAAATTAATTGTTCAACCCATTCATTTTTTTTTAATCATAAGGGATACACTAGGGGATAGAAAAATTGAACAAAAGAGTATTGTAAAGAAATTCCGTAAAATTATATTGATAATTTTGCATTCTATGCAGGTATTTTGAATTTATAAAAGATTTTATTGTATAAATTCTAAACTTTAATTAATTATTTGCACGGCATTTAAAAGAGAGTAAGAGCGTGGTACCATACGGTACCGCCAGCAGCTGATGGGTTTTACAGAAGAGCTATTTTCATATTTTGTTATTATTTGATGAAATTTTGTATAAAACTTTTAAATTCAATTTCTTATAACAGGGTTGATACCGAATTTTGATTTCCAAATTCCAGGTCTTCTCCAGATTTTTTTCAAACGTGATTTAAAAAAACATCTAAACCTTATGCTGACAGTTCCATTCCAGAAAAATTAGACTTTTAGGGGGAAAGGAAAATATCATTAAAGAATAATAATAGCATAAAATGAAACTAATTAAATTCTGGTTTGAAATATTTGCAAAAACAAAGAAAATCTTTGAAAATCAATTCCTACTTCACTGATTCCAATAAAATTAATAAATTTCCTCCAAACACAATAAATTTAATTTGGAAGTGTTTTTAAATCCCAGGAATTTCTAAATACTTTAAATTATAGGGCTTTCATATACTAATGTGCTTGAAAAAAGTGCAAGAAGTAACTAACTTGAGCTAAAAAGTGACTAACAGTGACTAATTTTGAACATAAAAAGTGTCTAAAAGTGACTACTGTTCACACAAAAAATTAGATAAAATTCTATTGCTGAATTCGGTAGTGAACACTAAGGTCTCAATTGCTATAATTAATTTAGCAAGGAATGTTCAGACATATTGTATAATTAATTTTATTATAAGCTAAATAAGAGACATTCCATTTTGTTTTGTGGTTTATGTTGCGGCCTAATTTTTAAAAATTTTGATACTAAATAATACTCAATGTTTTTTTAACTAACTTATCACATACATTTAATAAATGATCTTATTTTTATTTAGAAATTTAATTTACAAAACGCAAAGGTACAGAAAAATGTCACATTTATGTGCATTATAGAATAGTGAAAAAATCAAATTCTACAATGCAAAATTGAATTGAATCATATTAGACAATTCAACAGTATTTAAACCGCAAAAGTAACTTTCTTGGGAAATAATGAAAGAAAATTGTACTTTAAGAACAACTAAAATTTAACCATTTTTTAGTGCTTTCTCAGCCTTATTAAAACCGTTATGTAGGTTTAGTAGGGAGAAAAATGAAAATATTCAGGATTTAAAGTGTATGTAAACCCGGGGTCCCATTACGTAATTTCGGGAGAAGTACTCACTTTTCACTTGTCACCTGTTCTCACAACATTTTTGTTTTCACTTCTCACTTTTTTTTCTCACTTTTTACTTTTTTTTCTCCCTGGACATCATTCTCAAGCAATTCCGAGCGTACCTAGCGAATTTTCGTCGGCGCCCAAAGTAGGACCATTGGCCCAAAGTCGAGCCAACATGTTTATAAGAAACTTGTGTCGGCCCGACCTGAATGGCCAACGTTGGTAGTCAGAATCTGACTGACTATTGGCCCAAAACATTACCCGAACATCGGTTGAACTATGGGAAATCTTTCTTAGAGACGCAACAACGACCTTAGTAGCGCATGTTGGGCCAATAGTCGGCACCAACAGTCGGCCCATTTTTATCATCAATTTTTATTGTAAAGTTCCAAAAAAAGAAGGCAAGTGCAAACTTTATATCTCTCTACATAACTAAAAACATTTTATCTCATTAAAATGAAAAAACACATTTTTTATAATAGTATGAAATAATATAATAGTAGGTATTGAACAAATGCAGTCATTTTGAAAATACAGAATTGGTAAAATATTGATCAAGATGTACTAAAAGATGTTTGGGGACACTGGAACTGAAATTGAAGGCAGTCTTGAAAAATTAGACGCGATGTAAATTCTGTTAGTATCAAACAAGATTTTTTCTAATGTAAGAGCAACTCAGGTGACAGCTCAGTAAAATTAAACTACGTATATTGTGTTTACAGGCTTAATTTTGCATAATATAAAAGAGTCGCAACCAACTGAGCTAGCAGCTCAGTATTCGAAATCTTGTTTTAGGTTCAAAATCAAGTTTTGTTGTTTTAATTTCAGATATTCGTAAATTTTTTTTTATTGATTCATTTTCTGAATCATCATCACTGCTGATGGATATTTCTTCATACTCATTCAGAGATAATTCAGATGAATAAGCATCACTGTAGAATTATTCTCGTTATTTCTTTTAGCTTTAATATTAATTCAATTTTAATTGGCCCTTTTTCTTTAAACGACAAATGCCTGATTTTTCATATTTCATTTAGAAAGGCACAAAGTTAAAAACGTGCAGTTTTGAGTACTTTCTGAAAATTAGCAGGGCTTCATTGAATAAATTTAATGTTTAAGCCTTAAAAATTGGATATTTGAAAATAAAACATTCAAAATTGTAGAATTTACAGTAATAAGCTTTAAAATTCGAAGAATTGAAAACTGAATTTTTTCTGTATCAAAATTCGCGGCAGCGAATCGTCACCAAGTACACAAAAAAGCTACGTTATACTTGATGAAAAGAGGTGTTTCGGGTTTCAATCGTGTGCAAAACTACGAATCTTGCCGACGTTTCGTGAACATTGCA
>JAUMHM010000083.1:44032454-44043585 GCA_032362435.1 Melikaiella ostensackeni
ATGTTTTTATTAAACTAATTCAAAGCTGACGCAAGAATAGAAAAGACTCCCTGATTCGAGATGAATTGACTGGCCTATTTGTATTTTTGTATTTTTATGGTGGGCACCCCCTAATATTTTAAAACATTTTCATTATTAATTTTAAATATTTAAAATAATCGTTGATGCTTCCCCTATGAGAAAACAAATATATCTGCTAATTGATCATAATAAGGAAGCAAACTACTCATCAAATGAGCACCATACAATTATAAATACAAAGCGGAAACACCGGAGATCAAATCCACAGCTAGTTTAATTTTTAACGCTACCAATTTCATATTTTATACTCTTGAATGTGATTAGATGAAAGTGCTGAGTTTAAAGCTCCTTCAATTTGATATATGTAATTATTTAATTTTTGAACGATAGTTCAAAAATACTTTTAAAAGAAAAGTGAAGAAATAGCAGTATTAGCGGCCAATTATGGGAAAATAGAGGCATTAGTGGCATTTTTTTCAAAACAGTGGCATCGTTAAAAAAAAGTATCAAATAGTGTCAATAGTGGCGTGAGACCGAGCCCTGAGAGTAGTACAAGGAGAGGTATCGCTTATGAGAGAGTGGTTTGAATTAATTTGAAATAATTATAAAAACTTACTTGTAAATCCCTTTGGCTAAGGTACGTTCTTCTGCAACCTGCATTTCCGTATCTGGTACCCCCATGAGTGCACATAAAAACAGTTCCTAGGCCTGTTTGCTCAACCCTGGAAACTTTGTCTAGACACCGAGGGCATACCTTATCTTCTCTCTTCGCACAAGACAGACAAAAGACGTGTTTGCAAGGAATCTGGAATACAAGAGATTAATCATTTAAAGCAGATGATATATGTGTACGTCCATATCAAAGCAGCCTACTTTGTCGCTTGTCAATAAGGATCAACTTCAGACATAGTTCAGTTTGAAGTTGACCCTTATTGACAAACTACAAAGTGGGTTGTTTTAATATGGACGTAGACATACTTTAATGCTGATATGCAAATTTCAAAAAGTCAAATAGTTCGAACCATGCGACCGTAGATGAGAATGGGTTTGAGGCATTTGTCGCAACAGTGAATCATGGGATTGAGGACTTTTTCTCCGATTAGGTTGACTCGATGATCCCAACGCAATCGTAGCATCGGTTCTGGAGGACCTCTGTTAATCGTAGTGAAGGTTGGAGCTTCCAGTTGGGAAATATCAGCTTCCAAGTCGAATTGTTGTTCCAAAATTGGTTGGTGAATTTGTTGTGGATCAGGTAGTGGCTCTGATTGTTGTTGTTGCTGTTTTTCTGGCTCTGGAACGCTTGTTTCCATAGGAGTCTCCTCCGGGGGTTGCACAGTTTCTTCTTCATCGCTCTCGATTACCTGCTAGAAATTTGATTTTATTCAGATTTTAATAAATTTTACGAAAATAGAGGACTTTCGTTTTAACAATAAAAATAAGTTTAATTTTGATTCGAGTATTAGAAAAATTCAAACGATTGTTGGCAATATCTTAAGAAAACTTTTGAAATTTCAAGCCTTATGATTTTATTGTTTACACCGAATCGAATGCTTTGAACAAAAAACTTCAATTTTTACTTTCGAATTTACAAATTTAGTTTACTTTTTTAACTCTGTAAAGATTATGAAGAAGTCAAAAGCAACATTGAGGATAATGAGAAAAACAAGATGTAAAGCTAAAGGAAAACCAAAACAATGAACTAATTTAATAAATATATACAATCGATAATTAATCAAAGAAAGAAAATAGTTACAGATTTAGAAAAATGCAAAAGTCCACTAAAGAGAAAAAATGAACAAAAATTCCGAACTAAATTTACCTTGACCGCTTTTTTGGAACGACCTCTTGCTGCTCGCCCGCGAGCTCGACCACGAGCTCTTCCTCGAGTTCTGCCTCTCATTCTTTTGATACCATTATCTTCCATAACTGAAAAACGATTTAAGCTCGACGCAAAACTATATTTTCAAAAAAACCTGCTCGTAAGCCGTAAACTAAGTCATCGACAAGTCCGTTATACATACTTTTTAAGGTTAGAAACACCTAGATAGCATTATTAGTCTTCATTTACTCACAAACAATGAATTTACAAATAAATACAGGTTAGGCTTGCACAATTCGCTAATTTAAACCAGTGCTACTCACAATCAATCAGTTACATTGATATAAAACTTGATTTTTAGTTTCTAAACACAAACGAACGTCATTTCCAGCAAAACTCACACACATGATCATGCTCACAGTCTCACACATAACCATACTCTGGCAATACTCAATTGCCAACGCATACTTTCTACTCTTTCTACTATAGCAATGTGCCGTTTTAGAAATTTATACTTCTTTGAAACTTTCAGCTAAAAGTTTCAATGAAATATTTCAAAGTCAGTAAAATTTTTGAGACTTTAGCATTTTTAGCTATGGTTATAACAATTAATTAATTATAAGTGGAAAATGCCCAATTTACATTTTAAAATGGCTTTTTAATTTTAAAAACTACATCTTACTTTAAAAAAAGTGTCAATATCAAATAAAGGGAGTCAGAACTAACATAACCTTGTTAGGCACAGATGCCAATAGAAGCGCCAAACTTTGAAATTCAATTAAAACACTTTTTACCAATTTTGTACATAAGACTTATTTATATTTCATACATTATTTTATTGTTATTTTCACACTGCCGTTTCTTGTAAGAAAAATTAATTTCCCCCCAAAATGAATGAATTTTCAAGCCAAAAAGATGAAATTTTTATAAGAAAGATGAATTTTCAACCAAGAGGGACGAATTTTCTAACCAGAAAAACGAATCTTCAACAGAACAGTTGAATTTTCGAAAAAGAATGGCTTTTGGCAAAATTGTTGAATTTCCAACCTATTTAAGGATGAATTAAAAAAAATGAACTATCAATTAAAAAGTTGCATTTACAACCATATAGTTAAACCTAGTTAAACATTCAAGCGGAAGGTACGAATTTTCAAGAAAATAGTTGAATTTTTAACCAATTGGTCGAATTATCTAACAAAAAAGATTAAACATTAACCAAAAACAGTTGCATTTTGAACTAATAAGTTGAATATTCAAGCCAAAAGACGAATTTTTTAGAAGACAGTTGAATTTTTAAACCAAAAAGACGTATTTTCTATCCAAAAGGACGAATTTTCAAGAAAAAAGTAAAATTTTTGACCACAAAAGATGCCTTTTTAACAAAGTAATACAATTTTCAACAAAATACTTGAATTTTCAATTACAATGATGAATCTTCAAGAAAAAAAATTAATTTTCAACAAAGAAATTCAACTTTCAACCAAGTAGTTGAATTTTCAATGAAAAAAGATTAATTCTGGATGAAAAATATGATAGTTTCAATATTTATATCAAAAAACATTTTAAATTTAAATCAAAAACAGTCGAATTTATTTTAAAAAAATTAATTCTCAGTGAAAAATGTAATAGTCGATATTGCAACCAAAAATGATTTTAATTTTAAATAAAAATCAGTTGAATTCTACCAAAAAAGACGATTTTAAAACAAAATAATTGAATCCTTAACCAAAACAGAATAATTTTCAACCAAGCAGCCAAAAAGTTAATTTTCAACCAAATAGTTGAATTTTCTACAAAAATTTACGAATTTGCAACAAAACAGTTGAATTTTAAGCCAAAAAGGCGATTTTTCTACAAAACAATTGAATTTCCAGCCCGAAAATATAAATTTCCAACCAAAAAGTTCATTTTCAACCAAAAAATTAATTTTTAACAGAAAATGGAATAGTTAAGATTGAAGTTAAGAATATTGATTTTCAACCAGAAAGATGGATCTTTAACTAATAAAATGAATTTTTAACAAAGTAGTTCAGCTTTCAACCAAGTAGTTGAATTTATAATCAAGAAAATTAATTTTCTAGCACAAAAAATGAATTTACAACAACAAAAATACTAAACAGAATTTTCGTCTAAAAACGATCAATTTTCAATTAAACATGGAAATGAAAAATGATCAATGAAAAAATCCAACTACATATGTATTAGAACGATCAATTTTCAGTCAAAAATTGATTGGTTAAATTTTCAATTAATAAAAAGAAATTTCAACTTAAAAAAAAAAAACGAATTCGCAACAGAATAGTTAGATCTTCAACCAAATATTAGAATTTTTACCAAAAAGAGACGAATTTTGAAGCAAAAATATAATAGTAGACATTTCAATTCAAAAGAAATAACTTTCAAAGAAAAATAGTCCAATTTTGTTGTTGGGTTCTATTGGGTTCGGAACTCACCTCATTTGGTTAAAAATTCTTTTGTTTGGTTGAAAATTTAATTATTTTGCTGAAAATGTAACTATTTTGTCAAAAAGTCATATTTTTGGTAAAAAATTCAACTAACTGGTTGAAAGTTGAATTACTTTTTTAAAAATGTATCTTTTTGGTAAAAAATTCAACTATTTGATTAAAAAACCATATTTTTGGTTGAAAATTCAACTACTTGATCAAAAGTTGAACTACTTTGTTTTGAATTTGATTAAAAATTGAACTATTCGGTTGAAAACTAACATTTTAGTTTCGTTAAAAATGTCACTGATCATAAATCTCGCATTTTAAAACTTCCAAAGTGAAAGTTTTCAAATGAAACATTCAACAGGACATTACTACTTGTTACTTATTCAATACAGTACTATATTTCGTTCAAATACTTAACAAATATTTAAGTTTATATTATTACTAGTTAATAATTATTTATTCTTAATAATTTAGACTATATTCCCATTTTACTGCAGTTTATTTTATTCATTAGTTGCGTTGTAAATATTAATAAAAAAATTTATTTTATTAAAAGATCTATTTAAAATGCTCAAAATTTTGAAGAAAAGTACGAAAGTTCTTTGACAAACTGTTTCTTTAACTTACATTGATCATTATATTTCTGGAAATGCGCCTGTCGTCTTTTCCTTTTATTCTCAGAAGAATGGAATACTGTTTCTCTCGACTAAGTAAAAAGACACACAAGTAAATTCTCAAATCAATATTTTCTAGGAAGGGATAAGCAAGGAAAAATAAAAGTACGCAATCGATAAAAAACCAATTTTGAATATAACGCAGGTTTAAGTAACCCGCCTTATAATCGATTAAAGGATGGCGTGGGATGGCGCTGCGAAAGCGGAAGTGCCACGGGGTTCACAAACGTTGGCAGAAAGACTGCAAACTGCAAAGCGGTAGCCATTACTCCATTAGACGACACTTGTCTGGTGAAAACGTGAGCGTCGTTCGTTCATCGGGTAAAGAAATTCAGTATTCATCGTTTTGCAATTTTTCTCCATCACTCGTGGACGACGTATTCATTGAGGGCCCATCCTTTTCATATTGTAAGTTTACTGAGTTGGATAAAATACGAGACGCTCCATGGAGTAAACCCGGGATATTTACTAGCGATTTTGCTGGCGTGGCGTTCCCTGTGACGCAACGTAAATTTTCTATTGCAAATAAAATTCGTCTAAGTTTTTATAGTGTTCGCGATTTCAAAAAACGTTTGCTGCCTTTTGTTTTAATAAGTTTGAGAGGTGCTTCAGCCAATGAAAAAAAAGATTTAGAAAAGAGAAAAAATGTCTGTAGTGGTTGGGAGACCTTGACGTTTTGCGTCGGATTGTCTACATTGAATTGCTCGTACTTTTTGGAGTTTGAGTCATCGAGTGTTACTGATGCAATCCCGGTAATTAGAGGGTGTTACAAGTTTATATGTTTCAACATTTTTTTATTTTAACCTAGTTGATTTTAATTTAGAATTTTTATTTTTGGTTTAATGGCTATATTTCTAAAGATTGTAAATATAGAATTTTTATTTTAAGACATGTTTCATTTTCATTCTATGCAACGGTAATTCATCGCATTCTAAATTACAAAAATAGCAGCAGTGAATGATTTTTTTTTCGCTCATTCTATTTTTAAAGCAAAATTTGGACCTTTTGTCTGGTAGTTAATTTTTTTTCTTATTTTGTGAAGGCAAAACGCGTTTAAGTGATCTACTTTTCTCGAGAATAAAATTCGAATCCCACATCTGTCATTAGTTATTTGAAAGACGCATGTTTAATTCTAGTTTGTCAATACTGAATATAACATAAAAAAGATAGATTATAATATAAATGCAACATCACTTTCGAGAACGTTACATTTCGGAAAAACTATTTTCAAACTTTCTGCACATTTTTTACTTATATTCTACGTATATGAAAATTAAATTACTTAGCTGTAAATTGTGCACGTTGATAAATCAGTAAAATTCCCCATGCTTGTAAACTGTCCTGACTTATGAACTTTTTTTCAAAAATTTTATGAATTTACTCTTCTTATCTCAAGATTCTTTTCAATTGTACTTTAATATTTACTTTATATTATTCATTAATTATAGTTATTTAATATACCAACTTGATTTGAAATTATGAAGAAAACAAAAAGCACTTTCATAAACGCGGAAATTCGGAGAATCTGCTTTCAAACATCCTACACACTTCTACGTATTTTACAAATTAAACAATTATTAACATTTTAAGAATTAAAAATGTTTAAAGTTAACAACTGAATCATTTTAGATTAAAGCATTCACAATTGCTTAGTTTCAAATTTAATTTTTTTTTTTTTTAATTAAACTTCAAGTTTAACAATTCTGAATGTGATTTATTCAAAATGAAAACACTTGGAATGTGGACGCCCTTAAGAATTAACCATTCTTATGGAAGTGCTTACAACAAAAAAATAATATTAGATTGAAATTTTGTTATTTTTGGCCGTGTCTAGGTTCGCCGAAATAGGGTGAGCGTAGAACCAATACTTTCGGTACGCTTAGGCGCCCAGTTGCCTAGACACTTCTATTAAGAAACGTATATTTAGAGTATTAAACAAATACAGTAGAATTTTGGCCGTGTTTTAAATAAACTGTTAAAAATTTGAACCTCGCCATTTGTTTGTGGGGTAAATTACTCTCTTATAAATTGGATTGAACATATAATTTAATTAAAAATAAATTGAATTTAGTAATAGTACAGAAAACTTTTTTAACAACATCTTGAAAGTTCACTGTTATGACAAAAATTTAATGGATTTCGTTACTTCGCTAGCATAGAAGGGTTAAGTAGACTCAAAATTTTATGAAATGGGAGATGTAATTTATTTTTAACTAACATTGAAGGCAGGTTTTAAAAAAATATCTGCTAAGTTCAGTTAAATCTGCTGGTATAACTAAAACAAATAATAACATTAACAAGTTTACAATAATTAAAAAATTGATGAATGAACATCGTGGTTTTCGATTCATATTTAAACATTATTTAATCAATCTGTTATTTTATCACGAAAATACTGAATTTTCGACATTTCAGTGTGAAATGTTTGTAATCAATGCTTACTGCAATAGCTGATTATCTAATATTTTAGTACATAATAAGTCAGTCCTGTTGAATGAAGTTCCATGTAAATACAGAAGAATGCAATGACGTTAAAAAGGTATCATTGAATTCCACGGATTGGAATCGTTTTCTTTAAACAATTTAAATCAGCACTTTCCTTTACTTGGATTCCATAAAACGGAAAGTCGAGTTAAAACTCGCCGGTACCTATCTGGATCTTGATTCTGAGATGCAAGCTTAAAGTTATATTCCTGAATTCCCTGTCTCCATCACCAATCCGGAGGACATACGGTTGACCTGGTGCCCTGGTCAATGGAAATCACTCTTATAGGGAAATACTGAACACTAAAATTCAGACATTCAGCTTCAAATGTAAATGCGATTTGAAAAAGCGTTTCTGCAAGTCCTAACTTTACAGTTCTTCAGTAAAGACGACACTTCTGTGGGCTCTACATTTTCCAACTCGAGTTTTCTTAAATTACATCCACCGCGGTTCTTCTAAAGAAGTTTTAACTGGAGCAGTCAAGGTAAGTATGACTGTTGAACCAGAAATAGTCAAAAAGAATGATTCAAGGGGAAAAGAGATAACTGAAATGATTTATGTTAGCTATAAAATTTTAAAAAAAAAAGCTTGGAATACAATTGTTGTTCAACTTCAAAATCAAAGAAAATAGATAGCATGTTTTAAAATACTTAATAAATTTATAATAATAAAATATTTAATTCTCATGAATATGAACTGAGATTTGCATTATAATATTACTTTTTTTATAAATAAGTGTTTTCGGTACAGAAGATAATACATTTTTTTGAGGTCTAAACTGGTTTTTTGATGTTAAAAATTAAATGTTATTAATTGCTGGCTTGTTTTGACTTAGTTTCAAGTCCTCATCAAAGCGTTTTAAACTGTAAAAAAATATAACAGACGGTATAGATTGATTTAACTATATTTAGCCTGAATGTATTATATATATACATATATATATATATATATATATATATATATATATATATAATCTTAACAACAAAATTTGGCCCACAATGTCTTTAATTACGTCAAAAATGGTTACAAATAAATTCTTTTTAAAATTTTCTACCACAATATGATTGTGCAACAAGTCTATAATTTTTAGGGCTTTTCCATATAAGGTAAATAAAAATTGTATTATACACCTAGACTAAATATTATTAATTCAAAATGTATATTCTTTTACAATTCAAGATGCTTTGATAAGGACTTGATATCAAGACGAAATATGTCGGCAATCAGTCAAATTTAATTTTGAGCATTCAAAAAACCGGTGTAGCCCTCAACAAAATTTATTATTACTACTTTTTTATATTCCCGGATATAACACGATTATAATTACTACAATTTCTGTTTTTGAAGTAAGATAAAAACCTAAAGTGACAATGTCTTATTTTATCCAATTCCGTTATATATTAAATTAATATTTTTTAAGTCAACGCGTGTTTTTGAATATGTTCAGGCATAGTATATAAAGTCTTTTATTAATTATATTTATTGTGATCAGGTTATGTAATTAAGTAACTATATATTTTCGAATGAAAATTTCAATTTAATAACCTTTTCGGATATTACCGAGCATTAGAAACATCATTCTGACCCCAAAGGCGTAAAAAATCGTGGTAACTTGTAAATTTGTAGGGTTACTACATACTTGGGAAAAAAGGTTTACTATCTTACAGATTTTTTTTTGTTTAAATTATGAAAGCCGATTCGACGTGAAGGCATCATGGAACCAAAAAAATCTCTTTGACAACAAATTCGGAAAATTGACATTCCGAAGATGTTTGAAAGTGATGTTTTATAAAAATCGTTTCTTTGTATCAGAAATCTGAATTGCTGCACTATTGAGATAGTTTTTAACATTTATTCATCGCGATTGTTTGAAATTTGATACCAATTGTTTTTCAATTTATAGAATCAAAATTTTCATAAATTTAAGAAAACGGAATATCTATGTCAAAGTGGTTAAAAAAACAACTTTCAGAAGCATCGGGGTTTTCATTTTTTTGTTGTTCTTTTTTGCCGTGAGAGGGTACACATTTTTTGATGATCTAAAGTATTGTTACTATAATAAGTTTACGATTTTTTAAAAATTAAATGTGAAGACAAATTAAGCTTTCAAAATGAAAAAAATTATGGCTATAATATTTTAACTGTTTGAAGATATTTTTGCTCATAAATTAAGAATATGAATTACTATTGCAAACATTTATCGAAGATTAAAAAATGTCTATTTTCTATGTTATCTGTAAAACATTTCAAACAAAATGGAGTATGGGGTTTTTGAAATTTGAATTGTGGAATCTACGATTTAAGATTCAGACTTCAGTATACCTTCTGTATGCCTTATTTTGCATAAGTGAAATGTTGAAATATATTGTGGAGTTGAAAATGTGAGTCTTTTTAACTACAGTTGTTCGTGAATTTATGCCATAGTTGCAAATGAAAATAAGATCTATAAGCAGCTTTATGTCCCAGGAGTATACATAACCTCAAAATAGTTTTATGCTTTAAACTACAGCATGCAAACGCCCCCACCTTCCCGTGTTACGTAATTTATGAATGATCTCAATATCATTTAAAATTTTATACAATAAAAATATGTAGGTATAGTAGTTTTTGAAAACACTTGCATGAGCAGAGGAGTAATTTATCAAAGTCATCCTTAACTTTGTAGAGAATGATACCGGGAAACAGAAACCCCGCGAGATTCACAAAAAAAATCACAAGTGAATGAAAAATATACTTTTTTCGAAGTGGGGTCATTGGTTCTACAATCCCACTGGGAAACTTCACAATTTTTTAAGTACCGAAGTGGTAAGGATTTGTCTACATACTTGTAGCCAAATGTTTCTTACTTGTCGACTCTGAACTCTTGTGTTTAATTTTTCTTAAATGAAGTCGAAAAATAATTTTATTAATTCTTTTTGCTTAAATATTACAAACAATATTTCTCTTAAGGGGCTAGCCAGGAAATACTGACCTTTTTTTGATTAATTTTTTTTCGACAGTAGATTTTATTAGATAATTCTGGATTTTACACATATTATAAAAGACGTTCAAAAGTATGCAAAAAATTTTTTTTCTTTTTTTTTTCAATGACATCCGGCGGAGATGCGGCGAGCCGAAGGGAACCATGTTTTTTTTTGGTACCCATGATTACTCAATTTTGGCTCATCTGAAACGAAAAATCCAAAAAGATTTTCAAAGTTTATATGTCTGGGTATCGCATGAAGCTTGATCATCGAAAAATATCAATAAATAAACAAATGGTGAAAGTTTAAATTTTTTTCTTGTTTTTGACAGTTTTTTGCAACATAAATTGTTAAAAAATGTTGTTAAATGTGAATGAAACATTATGATCGAGGTTCATGCCACAGCTATGCATTTTATGAACATCACTGCAAAATTTGACACAAATCGGCCCAGTAGATTGGCCGGAATCGTGGGCACCAGCCTGAAAAACACTGATTCCAAAAAAATGCGTTTAAAGTTTGAGGTACTGACATGTACGATCCGCACTGACACAACCAGGATGAACAATAAACAATTATTACATCTTTTTTCACTACAAGTTTCTTTAAAACACGTGTGCGGGTGCACTGTTGCATGTATAGACTGAGAATGCTAGATGGGTACAACAAGGGGGCCCGCTCGATGCGCCAGGTGTGCGTTTCGAGCGGTTCGGTAC